>BSDF01000004.1:36258324-36720824 GCA_027925045.1 Hypotaenidia okinawae
TGAAAAAAACATAAGTGAATGCTTGAAAATTAATATATGCCAGTTACTGTCTTTGCTTCCTTAATTACACGCTTTCAACGTTCTTAAGCAAGTATAAATTATTCATGGTGGTCACTGCTTATGTTTGCAAACTCTCTCTGAGGACCACTAGTCTTATTATTTTAATGATGTAAAATCACTTTCAATGCTATGCAATGAAAAATTAGATCTTCTGGAACCTTAAACATGCCTAGATAGTGTGCCCTGATTATAGCAATAAAAAGTTACACAGTGAAAACCTGAGCTGGCTAAAACCTGAGATGAAAACTTTTTTCTTGTTTTTTTTTTTTAATTGTTTTTTAAAATCCAAGTGATCAAGTTAACAAGTACCCCTTATTGCAAAGGCTGGGCTTTATTTAAAATAAGAGCAATCTAATTCCTAGAAAGTAAAAAGCCCCAAAGAGGTCTGCTTTTTTCTGACAGATGCAATAAAAGATTTCAAAGTAAATTTCCTCCCTGCCTCCTGTAAACTGCAGGCAAGATGCCTGCCTTCAGATTGATTTCCAGTCCAGAACTTGAGTAGCTGTCTGGGTTATGTAAACTCCCATTGCCTCCTCTTTTTCTGCCTCTCTTCAGCCTGGCTTTGGGACTTGTCCTTGTCCCTCTTACTGAGCATTTCAGTGGCAGTTTCAATCACTTGTGATTGAACTGCAGTTATATGTTCTCCCTGAGCCCACCTGCAACCCTCATTGTGTGTTCTCATCTCCCTCGGATATAAGTACCTCCTGGTACTTGTTTGGTCTTTGTGTGGTGAGCTTTCTCATCCAGAAGAAGACTAACCCAGGGAAGATCACCCATTCTCTTCAGTGGTGACTGTGGATTCACATTTGCTCTACTCTGTTTCACAAACTTCTCTGAAGCTGAGCGTGGTCCCTTTCCTCAGCACTCCTCCTAAAATGCATAGGGGACATAAGGTAAACAAGAAGCCTTCTTCTGTCCTTCCATACACACTTTTTAACAGCCTGTATGATGATCAGCAGCTATTCTGTAAACAGAACAAATCCAGACAGCTATACCACCTACCACCCCTGAATGCAACCTTCTGCAATGTGTCAAAGCAAAGAAAAGGACACAATCTCAAAAGATTAAGGTGGCTTTCTGTAGCCTGAGATAACCTGTGGGAAACATACCCAAGTGTTGTTGAGGCATTAGGGTATGTATGCTCAGAACTTCTACCAGCATCAAAAGACATAAAAGCAGCTTGTGCTCTCTTAGGTTTATCTAATCTAATATCATGTCACAACAGTGGCTGCTTAGGAAAGTGTATGAGAGCAAGGCTGCCAGGTAGTGATCTGCCTTCAGACCTGTCTCCCAGCTTTCAACAGCTAGTGGCACAGGGATTTCTCAGGGTGGGGTTGGTGTCTTTGCATTCGAAAGCTTTTGATGGATATTCTTCTCCAATTTGAGTTGTTTCCTGAATATTAAGCATCTATCACATACTATGTGATATATACATATATACTGTTAGATGATGATTTCCTTTTTCATGTTTTAACCTGCTGCCTTCTAGTTTCATCTGATACTCCTGAATCCCATTCTAAGGGAAAAATAACCATTCATATGCACTCTGTCTGTGTCAAATAGTAGTTTCAGACTGCTAACACATCTCTTCTTCAAATGTTTTTGTTTCAGCTGTGAAAATTTGTCATTCTTTTACTGAAATCCTTACATAGTTTATCTGAACTATTTCCAGACCAACTATATAGTTTCTGAGATGTTACACAGATTCAGGACATAGTAACACACCTTTTTTTGAAATGAAATAATGATGTTCCCAATTCTTTTCCTTTTTTATCCACTTCTAAGATCTGATTTGCTTTTTTTTGACTGGTACTGAGCACTGAATTGACATTTTCACACATTACTCCTTTAGAGACCCAAAGCCTCATTTCTGAGGCAGCTCAGAGCCATTACTTTCTGAGTGTCTATTTCTTCCATCAGTTCTTCTGAAGACTCTGCTGATCCTTTGATGAGTATCCAGTGGAACCTCCCAGGCTCTTCTACAGTGAATAAGAAGTAACCATTTCAATTAGATACTCCACTACGAGTTTAACTTCTCCCAGTGTTTCTTGGTTATTTCTAACCCTACACATTTTCTGGTGTATTTTTTACACATGAGAAGATTTATTAGTAAGTTACTGCCTATTGTAATTCGTTCCTCAAGCTCCTGTCTTGCCTACCTTGTATGTTTTTACTTTTAAACTGCCACCATTTACAATCCTCATTTGGACACAAGAAGTGCTTACACACCACCAGACAGTGTGTCTGACAATTATTTTTTAATTAACAGGTTATTTTTACAAGGCAAGTTATAATTGCCAGTAAGACACATTACTTTTTATGTTGCCATTAATTTTATGTGTTTGCTTAGCACTAATGAATAAGAAACACTGCAGCTAAACTGGCTTTCCAATGTCTTAACCTTGATATTGAACATTGTGTTAAAATATAAATTCAGTGAAATAAATCTACCACTTCTAGGGTAGGGCATACTAGATTAAATAAACTTTGTAAGACTTTATCAATGTCAACAACTTGGAGTATTTTGTTGGAGAGGATTTATATTAAGTGCTTACTAAAATATAGAAAAATTGTAATACTGTGAAGTAGCTGAGGTTGCAAAAGGGTAATTAGGTCAAGGTTGATATAACTATATTTACTTTTAGATTTCAGAATTTCAAGAAAAACATCGTAAACATTTATTAGCATATCACAGACAAAAGGTAACTCTACTTGTGATTTTTTTTTTCTTATGTTTGCCTTGTCACTTTGGGTTATTTGTAGAAAGTACATTCCCCTTTTATCAGAATACTTAGCATAATTTATCAGAATAGCCTTATTTCTGTCATTATAAATACCATGCTTTAATTATCTTAAAGCTGTGTGGACTTTACTAATTATAGTTAGTATTATTTAATAAGTCAGATTTTAGCTGTGGCAGTGATCCAAAAGTGAGGAGAGGTGAGAAAGCACAAGTCGACCCTTTGACACAAGTGCTCTTTCTGGCCCCCTCTACTTTGCAGGTCTTGGCCCTTTGGGAAAGGCAGAGTATTGCATAAGGACATCCACAACCACATTCTCATGCTTGAGTGTCTTGTTTGTGGGGCCCTTCCTTATTTCTAGTCTGACACCCTTGTCACCGTCAGGCAGTGGCTCTCATGACCTTGATAAAGTCTTCCTTGCTGAG
Organism: Hypotaenidia okinawae; assembly: GCA_027925045.1. Taxonomy (NCBI): domain Eukaryota; kingdom Metazoa; phylum Chordata; class Aves; order Gruiformes; family Rallidae; genus Hypotaenidia; species Hypotaenidia okinawae. The sequence continues at coordinate 36,261,551 of BSDF01000004.1, forward strand.
TTGTACAGATACTGGGGTGCAGGTGATGGCATGTGGTGTGCACACTTGTCATCCATATTCCTGGCAAGTCTAGACCTTGTGCTGTGCCACTTCCCAAAGATATTGAAAGTTGTTCAGCTTTAAAATGATCCAGTCCTACAGAGTGACAGGGTAAAGGACATTATTCCTGACCCCTCTGCTCATCGTTTTTTTAATCAGACCTTTCTTTCATTAGGAAAAAGAAATAAGAAGAATACAAAAATTTCAGATGTTATGGAAATTAGATTATTCCTGATACAGGCCAGGATACCTTTGGCCTTCTTGGCCACCTGGGCACACTACTGGCTCATGTTCAGCCTAGTGACTGTCCACTAATACCCCCAGGTCCTTTTCCTCCAGGGAGCTCTCCAGCCACTCTGCCCCAAGCCTGCAGCGTTGCCTGGGGTTATTGCGACCAAAGTGCAGGACCCGACACTTGGCCTTGTTGAACCCCATAAAGCTGTCCTCTGCCCATTGATCTAGCCTGTCCAGGTCCCTCTGCAGAGCCTTCCTGCCTTCCAGGGGATTGACACTCTCACACAATTTGGTGTCAGCTGCAAACTTACTGAGGGTGCGCTCAATCCCCTCATCCAGATCGTTAATAAAGATGTTAAAAGAGGACTGGCCCCAGCACTGAGCCCTGGGGAACACCACTTGTGACCTGACACCAGTGGGATTGAACTCCATGCACCACAATTCTTTGGGGCTGGGCATCCAGCAAAGAGTAATGAGAGAATAAGGTCATGCAATGCAAATTAAGGATAAAATATAGATGCAGTATTGAGGCTATTCAGTAAATTTTTATGTCCTTCATAAAATATAATGTATGATCATGTAATGAAAGACTGTAAAAAATACACATATGCAACAGCTGACCTAATGTTCTTGACCTTAACGTGCTTCAATTTTGCAAGCTCATAACATTCTTTAATAGAGATATTTTTGGTTGTGTCTGTAACATAAGAGGAAATAGTCTTCACATAAGCTTTTTGCAAATAGATACTGCAAAGAACTGAATCAATTTTGAATCTAAAATATGGGAACCTGGTGTTTGCTATTCTGTACAGGTTTTGTTATCTTGTGCAGATAATTCTATATTAAATGCAACGTATTTTTATACCAGATATGGGAAAGAGGAAGAAAAATAAAAGCAAACTATTTTTAAGCACTTTTCATAGAATTCATTTGTCCAATATTACCAGTACACTAAACAAAAGGTAATCAAACAGTCTGTGCCTGCCAGAATGAAGCATATCTTTTTCAGACTGACTATTTGCCAGAATGAAGCATATCTTTTTCAGACTGACTATTTAATGGATATATATAACAGCTATATTCTTATCCCAGTAGCTCTGGAATAGCAATTAAAATCAATGGGAAACAGCCTTTTAACACTTTAGAAAACTAGTTGTATGAAAATGAAGTTATATATCACACAAATAGATTTTGTTTAAATCTATGATTATCTCACAGACTGTAAAGTTGGAAGAATCTCTCAAGAAAGTAACACAACAAGTGCATCAGATACAATGGTAAGAGGTTTAATGCAGCAAAAGTAAATGAGAAATAGTCTTTGTAATCAGATAACCATAAGTTTAATTGATAAAATGATAACAAGTCGTTCTTTGTTTGCCTTTCTTGCATATTGTGTTGCATAAATAGAAGCAGCACATTTTTATGGAAATAAATTAACAGTTATTTCTATCATCAGGTCCATTTTCTTCACTTTAATCAAGTCTATCAGGAAGAAAGTACTATGATCTCTTTCCTGGTATCTAGCTCATATACAGAATTAACAGTTTTGTAACATGATCTCTCTGTTTCTAGTAAAAATTAACAACTTCACTCATCTTAAATTAGTCTTTTTTCACAAACGTGTTTAAGAGATCACCAAGAGGTACCCCAGTGTTATCCTTATGCTCATTGTCCGATACACCTTAATCTTTTCATCTTCTTTATTTCTAATATAAAGCCAAAGTTCTTATTGATCCCTAAATGCACTCTGTGTGATTACTTTCATGTCTTTAAATCTTGTTTCAATTATTTGTTTGAAGATATTATGTTCTTTAAATCACTTTGTTCTCAATATTGTAACTTTCTATCTTCAGAACTTTCTCACTTCATATTTCACAAGCTGGGCTTACCTTGAATCATCAGAGAGTATATTAGACAGGATCAGTTGCAAGACTGAACAGATGGGACATCACTAAAAACATTTCTGCACTCTCTTCAACCTTATTTTTTTGGTTTTGTTTCCTTTTAAATATAATTTATAGTATACTTACCTGAACTAATTGCTCTTATCTCTGCTTGAAAGTTCAGTAGCCTATACAGCACTCTGATGTTCAAATTGAACTAATGCAAACAAACAAACAAACAAACAAAAAGCATTACTGTTTCAAAAAATCTTCTTATCAGAACAGAAAACAAAACTAAACAGACATCAGGTTGATCTACTGTGATTCACCTATGGTGAAATTATTACATTTTCCATTTGTTTCTATGTCCTGTTTTATCCTTCCCATTTTCTAAGATTTCAAAAACCTGGAAAAAAGAAACCTAACAGGCTTCATATTCTTTTCCCTTTTAGTGAATGATAGGTATTAGGACTACTTAGTGTATAGTTGCAATGCACTATAGATCCATACTCATGAAGGGAAGCCCTTCATGAATATCTTTTTATGATTACCAGTGATCAGGGCTGCTCAAAACTCCTTAATAAGCCAGTTCACAGACCCACCAATTTAATTGCAAAATTTTGTTGATCTTTATTCCTTTCCTGTGCTTTTTAAGTGAAGGTTTTCTTTTGACTCTGACAGGCACATAAAAGCAGCAGAAATGTATTATGGTCTCTTATGTTGCTTGGTGCAATAGAACTGAAAAAGAACAGCCCCCCCCCCCCCCAGTGAAAAGGAAACTCTGTGTGTGGTGGATTATCACAGTTGTACATTTTTATCCACTGCCTTTTTTTTGTCTGCATCTTAAAAAAATAGCATCTTGGTTATACCAAATACAGAGTTCTTTTTGAATTTTAATTTCTTTTCAGAGTTTTATCAAGACTTAGGGCTCCTCCTTGCATGCCTAATAGTCATACTCATCCTATTTATGGTCATTAGCAAAGGTATCAGTTTTATGTGGCTGTTGGGGAATTGCATAAATATGCAAAAATTTCCTTTGATTGCCAGATATTTTTTTAAAGTTTGGGAAATGTCTACATTAAAATGAAGAATCTGGCCTCAATTGTAGTTAATAGTTGTATTTTAACATCTGTTGTTCTAGAAAGTACTTTGCCATAATGTTATCCTAAATTGATATAGTTGGGTATGTAATGACTGATACAGACATTATGATATAACAAATAAGTGCTTAATAGCTTAGCAAATGGATTGTTATTTTGCTTCATGGAAAATAGTGTCATGTTAAAACCAGCTATTGATGGATAAAATGTTTTTATTTTATGTTTTATTGACCACCTAGACAAATGAATTAGCCACACCAGCTTATATCTTTCTTCTGTTTCCTCTTCAGTATGAAACCTCCTGAACAAACTACACCACTACCATTTTCCAGTACAAGTAGAAATCCACTTTCCAGTAAGAAGTGTTTGTTTAAAATACTAACTATGGAATACATATCACTGGATATAGCTGTGTTCTAATATTGTATTTATTCATTGCTTTAGATCCTTCAAGAAAACAGAATGGTTATTCTTCATATTCTCTTCATCCTAGTCATCCTCCCATTTCTGAAGTGTAGGTACAAATCTGTTAATGTCCAACCACAATCTCAACAGTGAGAACATACTGGTATTTTATAGGCAAAGCCATTTTTGTAGTGAGTTTGAAATTACTGGTTTTTACTGATTTTGTGTTTTCTTCCTACAAATAGTGTAAGCATGACAGAACCAGGGAGGGTCTTACCTATTCAAGTGTACAGAATAATGACTTGTACATGTGGCCTTTGTACTCACTGGAAAAAATTCTAAAGCATGATGCACTTTATTCTGAAGACTTTCTGAATGGATGGATAGGTGGATGGATGGATTAGTGAGGAACTCTTGCCATTGACTATAGGGAAAAACTAAATGACATGTACACACACCTGTATGTACATTGTAGTTGTCTGAAGTTAAATGGGATGAACTCCAGTAAGGGCCATTAACTTTAAACTAGACTGAACTTATAGCTTGCTCAAGCTAAAGGACTTCTACACCTGTGGCTATGACTTTATTTTTAACAAAAAAAAATATTTTAGAATGTCCTTGTTGTGGAGACAAGTGACAAATATGTATACATGGTTTTTGGACTTAAATTCAAGACTAACAATACTAATCATAAAATAACTTTCTCTGTAAGTGTCTAAACCAAAGCTCAGAATCAGTTGATAGATTTTTGTTACTTCTGGTGGGCTTTGGAACAAATCCTAAATACTTCTGTGTGCTATGCATTATGTATTATGGTTTTCCATTATTAGTCAATTTTAACATGAAAATATAATGTAATTTTAGTCATTATAGTGATGCTGCTATTTTAATTAAAATCTCACACTTACTTTCACCTTTGCTCTAAGAATGGAGTTAATGGAGATTGATCCTGTACCTTCACCAATGAGGAAAGTAAGTGCTTTATTTTCTATGTGTTTACATGCACACACACACACACATTTGCTTTTGATTTCCCCTGTTCTGTTAATGCTGGAAAAAATAGGATCCACCCACATCCAAAACATTATGTACATGCTGATTTACATCTAGGCTTGAGGCTTAGTAGAATTCAGATGCTGCTCAAAAAGGAACAAAAAGGACATAATCACCACACTGATTTCTGGAATTCTATTTCTCCACATGGCATATCCAGGTTTTTAAACTTCTGATGCTAAGTGAAATGGCAAATTCTTGAAATCTCAGCATGTTTATATTGCAAAAGTGTTGTAACTGTTTCCAAAATAAATGTTGCTGATGTATGAAACAGAGAGATGCAATTAAATTTGAGTTCTAATATATTAAGGAATGGAAATATATGTAGGATTTCCATTTTCACCAGACCTAATGCAGATATGTGCGGTGCAGTTCTATGCTGGCATCTCAGAGTTTCCTGTGGTTATTTCCATAGATAGATCTATAGCCATAGGTAAAATCTATGGATGAATATGTGTGATTGATCTCATTCTAAAGGAAACATCTTATTCCTGTTTCTCTTCCTTGACTGTAAAGGGAATTTCAGGGGATCAGGCTGAATGTACATGCTGTCATTGCAGATATCTGAAGTTACACTTGGCATTCTTACCTTCACATCACAGTGATTTTTCAAAACATTCCTGAAATTTTATTTATGATGGATAAAAGGGGTTTTTTTAAAGTCACAAATCATGCCAGTTATTATCTTTCCTAAACAATCTTGTTTGCTGTTTGACCAGGAGATCTTGTTTCTGTTTATGCTCACAAGAATTGACATGTGTATATTATCTTCACATGTTAAAAAAAAAGCTAGGTGTAGAAGTCAATGGTGTGAAAGCAGTGTTAATACCTAATATTTAAGTAGGGAACTGCATGCTTTGAATGACATCTCTAAGATGAGAATGAAGGCAGGAGCTTTTCACTGTATTAGTGTTCTGATTAGGAGAGGTAACATCCAGAAACAGATGCTAGCTAAAGAATGGAACCTCAGCACAGAAAATGATGTGTCTGATATTTTTCTTACCTGAATGTGGCATAGAGGACTTCTTGGATTTAAAATACATGTATTTTTCCCTCCTTCCCCATAATTCTATAAAAGATCTTGCTTTGCATTTTAGTGCTATGAACAAACCTGGCAACAGAGAATACCAGGAATCTGCAGGCTTTATAGTCCTCAAAAATGTAACATTATTCCTTGAAATACCTTAATAATTAACATGCTTATTATACTTTGATTAATACCTTGCCATTCATTTAGCCTGAGACACCAACTGGTCCAACAAGATTATCCTTAATAACTCCACCACAAGATGGACATATGGGTGAGTTTAAAAAAGTTTATAACTGGGTAACGTTTGTATTGTGTTAAGAGGATTAATAAATTAAAATCCATACATTAGCAACCTAGTGAGCAAACTTGAATTGTGCTGAGGTCATGTAGATATCAATTTAACAGGTAGAAAATGGTTAAAAAATGAACAATTAAATGAGTCTTCCTATTACTAACTTACTTTATTCTGTGAATAATGATCTTTGATGAGCAATCATACTAAATAGCTGCAAAGAAAATACTGTAAGGGTGTGTACAGCTGAGCAGAACAGGCATACTTGAAAATTTGCTGTTAAACTTCACAATTATATTTGTTTATAGTTACCAGAGATTGACATTATCTGTTAATGTCATATTAAAAACCACATATAGAAAAGGGGGAAAATTAAAAGGAAGTTACAAAAGCATTTAATAACAAAAGCAAGGTAATTAAGTTAAGATCAAGCATTTATTCATAGAGGTGTTTGCTGAGGGTTTTTTGGGGTGTGTCATGTTCCCCAACCCCCTTCTCTCTCCTCCCCTCACTATTCCTGTAATGGGCAGTTAGACATTTCAGCTGCCTATACTTCCTTTCATTACTGGGCTGTTGCAGACCTTTGGTAACACTCTGAGTAAATAAGAGAGAGAGCACTGAAATGAATGCAGTGTTGATCAGTGAGGAGTTTTCCAGAATTCCTAACACTCTGAAGGTTTGCCATCTCTGTGTCCCTCCCATTCTTGGTTTTACAGTCAGCATGGTACTGTGACAGTCACTGGCTTCAGCACTTAATAGAATCCATCTCCATCCACACAAGGAGGTTTTCCACTCTTGTGTTTTCCCATGGTACAAACATCCCAAAAGAAAGACAAATGTCATTGCAATGCAATTTATTTATTTTTTAAAAGTTTATTTATATGTTCAGGTCCTTCCTAAATGCATGCTTGCTTATAAATTTATGAATTAGAATATAGTGAGAGTTAAGCTTAACAGTTTGGGGTTTTTTTATTGTTTCTAAATATAAATAGGTAATTAATTAGGTAGTAAAGCCACGTGTGGAACAGTTATGCATTCAGCACATTCCAGAATCAACCCATAAAGTTTTGCAGTGGGCAAAGCTGGATGAATCAAAGCATACTTGAAAAACTAAGGGCAAACAGAAACAATGATTTAATGGTGCACCAAAGAAAGATCCCTTCTCAGAGGAAAGGGCAAAAAAGAATAGTTAAAAACCAGGAGCACCTCAGCAGAGCTGTCTTGATAGTGAATTAATTATCTAGCATGAGAGAACGTGAAAGAAACCAGCATATGTGTTTAGCTTGAAAAAGGTTTGCAGGAGTGTCAAATATGATGTTTTCCTGACAGCTAAGCTGTGTGGATGATTAATCTATTGAGAGTAAACACAGTTTTTCACCTTTACACTCTTGGAATACTGCTGAGGACTTTTGATAGCTTTCACTTTTGCTGGATCTTCTTCCATCAAGAGGCAGTGAAATCCCTCAGGAAATGTCTTCTCTGTTCTAAATAGTAAAACCACATTATTAATTTTCAGGGCTATTTTAAACCTTCCTTATGTGACATAATGGCTTTAGTTTGTCACCCAATTCCTTCCCTTTCATTGTCTACTGTAATTATTTATAATTTAAAAAATTTTAATAAACTGATTGTGAATTTGCTACAAATAGTGCAATTAAAGTACTAATATCTGTTTCCAAAGTCATCTCTTAAGTAAAATGGGTAATTCATGTCAGTCCTATTCTCAAAGATTCAATTCTTACAGGTAGTGTATCCTACAGAAGTTCTCAGTCATCTGGAATAATGTCAAGTCAAAATAGTAGAGCAGAATCTGCAAGGTAATTTGTACTTTTTGAGGTTTTACCATCTCCTATCAGAGCCTGGAATTTCTGTTGCCTGTTCTGTAATAATCTGTACATTTAAGGGTTATATTCTATCTATGTGAGTAAATGTTACCTATCACCTGGATGAATGTGTTTGTTACTGTTGAAAGGTTTTATTTTGAAATTGATTTCTTGAAAAATGTTCAGAAATAATCTGAGTTACTGTAGCTGTGGACATCCACAGTTGTACTTTTATACAAAGGGTATTAATTTCATAGTAAGAAGATGGAACAACCTATCTGCTTTATAATTCTAAAAATCAAAGATGACAACACAATAGCCACAGAAGATATATTTTCTGAATGACTTGAGCATCTTCATGCAGCATGTAGCAGAGGTTTCAGGTCTTTCATCTAAATGCTGAAAATATCTAAACTGCAAGAATTATTAACATCAAGAAAAAACTTAAAATGGTTCCAAACCAAGTAAACTCTTGTTCTCTATAAACCTTAAGCCAAATATATCTTCCTGGCACAGAATTTTTTTATATATATATATATATATATATATATATATATATCTTTTTTTTAATCTCTGAATCTCATATAATTTATTTTGTTTTTTACCTTTTCAAAATATGTAAAAATCCTAAAGAAGTAAAAATCTGATAAGGAATATGGGGAACACAATAATTTATAGCATTTATATTCAAGTATTAGCACTATGAATTTAAGATGTTTATGAAATCTCTGGTACTATGAAAGTAGCCTCAAATCATATCCATGAACTAATGTCATTGACAGATCCACACCTATCAGACTACCTCATAGCGGGTGTTCACTTCCATCATCATCTGGATCACAAAGCAGTAGAAGGGGAGCATGGGCTACTTCTGACCTCAGAACCCCTCAGTTGTATCCATTTACATCACCTTCCCCACAGTCATCTGTAACAAGACATCCAATCACCATCTCTGGACTTCTGCACAGACAACATTTAGGCAAGTATATTTTAGAAAATAAGATTTAACACTTCCTGGAAAAAAAAAGCAGTACAACATATGCTTATTACTTATTTACTAGAGAGCAGTAAATAAGAAATAAACTAAGCCAAAGAAAAGTGATATTTCGAAATTGGAAGCAGGCTGTCAGCAAATATAAAAAATGTTCATGTTTATGATCACTATTTTGCCTTAGCCTTCTGTGCAACAGAATATCTTCTGTGAAAATATGTTCTTGCTTCAGCCCTCAGGAATACTTTAACTGGCATTTAAATCTAAAAATTTCCACAGCAGTTTTCTATAAAAATACCTGTTCTAAATAATGCAAAGCATGTAATAATTGTGCAAAAACTAACCTTGCAACAAATCTGAAGTAGGGAGTAAAGAAAAGAATGGAGAAGTGCAGTGAACTCTGTGGGAGTCATAGCTGACTGAGAGTCTTTGAGTTATAGGTTTTAATTGCAGATCATAAGCAGAGCAGGGCTTTGGACATTCACCTGCATAGCTGAAATTCAAATATGACAAAAATGCTTTTACAGAAAGAGAAACCTAATTCTTTTATGTAAATACAAAAGACCATATTTATATATATATAAAAAGAGCTATAAAGTTCTCATCAAACTGTATGGGGTTTGTTTTAATTTGTTATAATTTTTACTTTCTCTCTTCTTTCAATAGTTCCCCAAATAATTTACATAAGTAAAGTTTTCTTTTAGTCTTACTAAATCTTTTTCCATTTTTACTTCTATTCTTATTCTAGGATCAACTAATTTTGGAGGACATTCAACAGAAAGATAAGCAAACATCTGCAAATTGTTTTGCTCAATAAGCATCTGAGGAAGCCCTACACAGTCTTTGGATATCAAAGTATTTGTAATTTCTATTAAATGTCAAATTGGCATAAACAGTCAACTATTTAGCATTAATAATGTATTTAAAATATCACTGATCTTGCTAATGAACATCAACAGTAGTTTTAAATAGAAGTACAAAACTCTTTTGCTGTTTTTAGAAATTTTGTCTTAAAATATATTGTGTAAATAAACAGTGTTAAGACAAAACATGATTAAATATTGAGTGTGAATTTCTTGCTAAGAAGGCATTGAGCTGCAGCACAACACTATTTTATAGGGTTGTACCTATAGAAAATGTAGTTTGTGGATTTTTGATTTTCAATTTTCAGAATTCCAAATTATGGTTCTTATTCAGTAGATAACCTTTTCTGTACACTCTTGAAAGGGGTAAGCTTTGAAGGATATTACATTCTAGCAGATGCTGCTGAGCTCATGAGACAGTATTCCACATCCCAAGAAGTTTACCATTTGATTTGGGTAGCAATGGTTTCTTCCTAAAAACTGAATGATATGGGAGAACTGGGTGAGGAGATAAAAAAAAGTGACACAGGAATAGCAACTGGAGACTCTGGAGGGTGCTAGAATGCAACCTTTTTCTTTCAAGAACAGCTCTTCCATTGATATTCCTACTGTTACTACATATGCCTGTGAAAATTTTGGTATGACTGAATCTTCAAATATGCACCTTGTTTTTTTGTTTTGGCCCTGAGTTTACCTGGACTATTTTAAAAAGAATCAAACTATAAGCAGTTTTCTTGAGATAAAGCCCCCTAAGTACATGGTAGATTTATTTTGGGTTGAAATGTTTTCTTTGGCCTAAAACAAAAGTTGGAATGGAAAGGGGAGGATAAAGGAGGGGGTTTTGTCATGCTGAGAGGAAGTATTCATTCACTCAGAAAACAGAAGAGTCAGTGGTTGTTCTTTCTCTCTCTGAATTTGATTTCATCATTCTTAACATCATCTCCCTGGCTCGCTACTGGATGAGTTTTAACTGGCAAGTGCACCCCTTGAATGACTCAGATAGATGGAGAAACACCTGTGTTCTGAACAGCTCTTGAACAGGAACTTCCAAAACAAATTTTAGGCTTCACATTCCCTTTATTTCAATGTAAAATTTCTTTTACACTTTTACCATGGTGTGTTGGTGTGTTTTCTCCTCCCCAAAATTCTTATACTTCTGTATTTCAAATGGGATTGCTAAGTAAATTCCCTTTCAAACACACTTCCATTTGAAAAAATTAATTTTACAGTACTACAGACATGTATAAATAAAGGAGTGTGGTCTAACTGTGTAAAATTCCTACTGTCCTTTCGTTCCAGATGAGCTGGAATAGCTTGAAAAATTAGGCTAGTGAAATATGATTGCCAGCTTCCATGTTAATTCTGCCACAATGTTTTTTTCTGTTTGTTTGGATCACAGGATGGTATTCTTTCTAATTTCTATTTTACCACACTGCAAGCCATCAGCCAAGCCTGCATAGTCATACTATAGCTTTGATAACTGCTGAAAGTTGCATTCTACAATCAGGTGGGGTTTATTAGTGCAGTTGCTCCCTCCTTCTTGCCCTCCCCCCACCAATTGCACAGTTGTTAAATGAAGAGGGAATTTGAGACTGATAAAGCTGCAAGGTTGTGTCTCTAAATGGGACTTGTCTGAAGCTTCCCTGGAAGGAATCATCTAGGAAGGAATCACATATCCTAGTTCTAGCAACAATAAAAAAAAAATGCACTCTGTCATTCCAAGATGTGAATAAATATTCCCAGAGAAGTGAATGATTTCTGGTTTGATGCTCACCACAGTGGTTCCACACAAATTCAGTAACAATCCTCACTGGTAATCTTCCCCAGTTGCCTTTTTCTGTGGTAAAAACTTGACACAGGGAGAGCTGTTTTGTGGTTGAGAAAAGAACTTCACATCACATCAAAAAAAAAAAAAAAGAGTATTATAAAATGGGTGTTTGTTTAATCTTACTTCTGCTTTTAAATACTCAGTAGTATCTAGTAGCATCTTCTACTTAACAGGTACCATCTAGTCTATTTGAGCCCACAGGCTAATTCTGCAGGAAAAAAACAACCCACCCCTCTCACCTTCTGAGATGTTACAGCTTTGGAATGCTTTTGGAAGAGAAAACAGAATGTAATTGGAGTAAAAGAAAAAGGCAGAGGAGCTATACCTGCCGAGTAGAAATGCCTTTGAATGAAGCCCTCTTTCTTCCCAGTTCAGACAAAATGAAAAATGTGAAACCACAAGTTAATGTACTGAGTAAAAGGTGATTTTTTTTTTTCAAGACCTTACATCCAAGTTGATAGTGTATTCAGTATTTTCTTCTTCGAGGAGAATGGAAAAAACAAAGTCTCCTCTATCTGCCAATAAAGCACAAAAGTTGATATATTCATCTCTTAGGCATCCACCTTCACCAAATTTTTCTTGCTTTCATGAGGAATCGATGTCCTTTGGTCTTTAAGGACAGTTGCAGTACACTAATGGTACACCAGAGGGTGCTAACTTCCCTCTAAAGAAATTTATTTAGCCATCCCACTCGGGTAAGTAGAGCAAAACCGGTACTGCTCTGGCCTTTGCAGTTTGGAATTTATATAGAAAAGCTACAGATAATAAAGAGAAAGGCAACAAAGTGGTGTAGAGCCTGAAGGCAAAACATCAGAGATGTTTTACAGCCGAAGATGAACAGGCAGCAAAGGAGAGAGACTGAATGAGCTAAACTGGAAGTTAAACCAGGAATTCACAGACAAAAATGTGAATGGTCAAAACCGAAGCAGCTGTTAGTTGTGCTGGTGTGGTAAGCAGTAGTGGGCTGAAGGAAGAAGTTATTTAGGCTTGATATTGGGAAACTTTCTTGACAGAGTGCTCTGGCAACTCGCTGGTCATTTGGGATAATAGGGTCACTGTGCCATGGCAGTGGGTGTTAAAGACCTCAGGGTTAGGATGGTGGTGCTAAAGCTGTGGCTTAGGGCTTGGAGAACGCAGACTGCAGTGCTTGTCAGTGCTCTGTCTGCAGCTCTCTGGCTTTAAGTCATAAGAGGACACTAATTTATCTTCTGCAGACAACACAAGAGTACATATTTCAGTACAAGTCTGGTTTATGCACCTACAAACAATAGCATAAGATTTTATTACAAGTCAGAACCCCACTGCTCCTGCAATGGGGTCACCACAGATGCTGAAGGGATCCTCTTGTTTGCATTAGCGTTGCCAACTTCATTTCACTTATCTTTTTTCACAAGGTGATGCTTAAACCATACAAGGTAATATCATGTCTATTTATTGCTTTGTAATACAAAGGAAGTCTGTTGCAGAGAAATGCTTAGTCTGTTAGACATAATACCTGATCCTTTCCAAGTAGGATTTTATGCAACTGTGCCAATTAAAATGAAAAATAAAATTGCTGCCACTTATTTTTGAGCTCTTATGTTCTGGCAGTCAGGACACAATGCCCTAACTTATCAAGGTGCAACACTGGCATCTTATCTAATGTAGTCCTGTTTTTCCTCTAAAATTTAACCTGCTCATGGTGTGAGGAAATGCAGTTTGATAATTCTCTCCTTCTGTGGTCTCTGTGTCGAAAGTGCCAACACACTCCAGTCTGTGGATCAGCTTTGTGTGCCTCTGGAGCACCTGCAGTTTCTCATGGTCAGACATGTCCCCTTGTGCCAGACTCTTCCCACACATCTCTTCTGTGCAGACAGAAACATCTTTGCAGGTAGGACACTGCTCCCACCTGTGCTGTGAGTACTTGGGGCTCTTCTGTTTGCACCATTAGGATTGCTAGGCATCCCATCAGCCTTGCAGGCGTTAGGACTATGCAGGCTCCAAACCACCTACATCACTACAACTCCTGACTGCCACAACAGGGAAAACTGCCTGATCTACACCAATACACACCAGCACCCTTCATAGCAAAAAGATCAGCTTTCTGAATGTCTTCATGGAGAGGGTTAGTGACATCCTGCCACAAGGATCCTTTGCCTGGTGTGCTCCAGGAGCTCTGGTCAGCTTTTCCCTCCATCATGTCTAAAACCCTGATGCTTTCTCCCTTGGAAGGATACAAACCATTTGTCCTGGGCTCACAAGAGTGCAGCAGTACCAAGGACCAGGGTGCCAGCTGTCTGGAGGGGATGGGGAAAGAACCTTCTTGGGACAAGGTGATGCTTGTGTGGATGAGGTGGGGAAGGACTTGACTTTATGAGCCAGGGGACAAGCTATGTCATCCAGTTACTCCAATTTTACCACCAGTAAAAGAGGAAAACTCTTTCTATTCTACAAATTGAAACAGTTGCTTTCCTTTTCTATGCAGGATGTGGGAAAGGTCCCTCACAGCCCTGCCAGTAGAAAACAGCAGACCCTTGACCTTGCTAGATCTACCAAAGGTACCAAAGCTTCTAGTCCATCCTGCACTACCCTGAAACCACAGGCTTTCCCCAGCTGTGCTGCCAAGGCCCAATGGCAAACCTCCCCCCTCCCAACATCTCTGCAGAAGGTCAGCAACACTGAGAGAAACCACCTTAATTCTGGCCCTCCAGAGAATCACTGAGTGCTGGTGGTATTTTCCCTAATCAAGACAGAGCCTCTCAAAGAAGAGCATACAGCACATTTCCTACCAGGGCAGCCTCCCTAATAAGATCAAGGGCTGTCTATCCTTGTGTTAGGGCTTCTGAAGGAAACAAGACAAAAGAGAAGAGGAAAATCAGTCCCACTAGACATTCCTAAAGGCTTTTTCTGTCTCCTGCCTTAACCAAGAACACATTTTAGCCATGTTTGACATCCTTGCCCAGCTCAGTACTGAGCCAAGCAGAAGCTGGCTATGGAGATGGCCTAAATACATCTGCATCTTAATGCATTTGGCTGGGCAGAATATGGTGAAAAAACCTCTCAGCCATCTCCAGCTCCTCTGAGCTAAACTGACCTGAAACAGGCAGGGCACAGGTTCAAGCATCAGGGTGAGTGATGATGGGTGAGGCTTCATGTGATGGGAGAAGTGAACAGATGTGCCATTTGGGATTGCCCACTCCAGTCTCAACTACATGTTTTTAACCTATATTTTACGTATATTTGCAAACAGGACACAGACAGCTTGGTGTGGGTGAGCTCTTCTGTTAGCTGCTATTTGTAACATGGGAGAATTTTAAATTTGGGATGGTGAAAGGGTGGGGCAGGAAAGCCTAACTGGGAGAGAGAGGGAGGGATAAAGGGAGGAAGGAGAAAAGCAGCGCTGGAGCATTGGGGAATGTTTTAAACTCAACCAACCTCACTTCATTATTGCTCAGCTTTTCTCTTTGGATGTTCATGCATCTTCTCCTTTCTGCTGTTGCTCATGCAACATTAGCAGTGGGTGAATCCTGGGAGGCATTTAAAGCAAGGAGGGACTGTGGAAGGCCTAAAAGAGAATTAGCTGAATGCCACTGGTCAAGACATGGTTTGTGTTCTGGTATCATTCCTCTCAGAATAGATACACAGACCTGGATGGCTTTATTTACTTCTTTCATTGTAAGCACTGAAAGGGGCTTTTTCAGCTTTCCATGTATTTATCTCCCCTGTGAGGAAAGGCTGAAGGAGCTGGGGCTGTTCAGCCTGGAGAAGAGATGACTAAGGGGGGACCTTATGAATGTTGATCAGTATCTGAAGGGTGGGATGCAGGGGGACATGGGCAGCCCCTTTTCAGTGTCTGTGGGGACAGGACAAGGGGCAATGGCTGCAAGTTGGAGCAGAGGAAGTTCCCCACCAAGCTGGGGCAGAACTTTTCCCCAGTGAGGGTGAGGGAGCCCTGGGCCAGGCTGCCCAGGGGGTGTGGAGTCTCCTTCTCTGGAGAGATTCCAGCCCCGTCTGGACACCGCCCTGTGCAATATGAGCTGGGGAGCTGCTTTGGCAGGGGGTTGGACCCCATGGGCTCTGGAGGGCCCTTCCCACCCCAGTGATTCTGTGATTCTACAATTCTATCTCCCCTTCTATTTGTATCTCTGCAGTTCCTAGTAACAGCAGGTCTTTTACGAATGATGAAGCTTTTCTAACTAAGGAATAGATAGATTAAGGGATCCCAAGCAAGGCAAATAACCCTTGTAACATACAGACCTCACACTTTTTCACAAGCATAGTGCCGTTGCTGTTACTTCTGACAGCACCTCACAGCTTCTCCAGTGAGTCTGTGGAGCGTGTTAGGTAAAAGTAACACAGCCTGGCAATGCTACAGCACCATATATGAAACCTTTGCTGAAACCTAAAAAGAGAGCTGCAGTTTGTGTGTGTGAACTACCAAGTTTGCAGATTATTAGCATGAAGGCAAAATGCTTCTAGCACAGCAGACGGTAAATACATTAGGACTATATTCCAGAGAGCATCATTTTCCCAAGCTATAGGTCTCACTGACATATGTGGTGGAAAGACTAGTTCTGCCAATTGTCTGCTTCCTTCCTTGCCTCCAATTTTGGTGCAAGTTTAAAGCAATATGCTTAATAGCCTTAGTCTCCTATTTTCAACAAAATTGCCATGCTATCTGTGGAAAGTCCCATATCAATGACACTTGGTTGGCACAGTGGGTTTTGAGAAAAATGGCAAGGGGAACAGTTGGCACTGAGTCTTGAGAAAAAAAATACATCAGAAAGTGTGAGTCTCTGCAGTAAACTCACGTTTTATTTGCTCATATATCACTTTGTCAGGGTTTTCAATAGTTCTTGTGGAAACTGGGTAAATGAAATATAAAGCAACTTTTACATGCAGTAAGGATTTTTCCTTTAACCTAGCTGGTGTTCTCACAACCTATGCCATGTACAATATGCTGGGTAGTACAATGTTGTCCTCAGAAAAGGATTACACGAGTCCTCAAAGTAATTTCTTTGTTAAAGAGACGTTTGCATTTTGCAGGACACAGATAAGGCAGGGGGTGGGGGTGTGTGCATAGGCTGACCGCCTGGTACCCTGCCAGGGATGCACAGGAACATGGTGGATCAGAAAAGCTGCTGGCTGATTCCAGTTTAACTCCAACTGGAAACTAACATTCACACTCCAGCCGCAGTCCCTCTCCTTCCCAGCGTAAATCACAGCCAGCTAATAACACTGATGCTAAGGTGTCAGACTGCTGAAGCCTTTTTGCACACCGGATGAGGCAGCAGCCTTTTGGGACTCAGGAATAAGCAGTTTGGAGTCTCACTGGTGGGCTGAAATTGGCAGCTTTTAGCAGTCTTTGGCAGAGGATGGGAATGGGGCAGAAAGTTGTCTCCATGCTGGCGTCAGGAAACCTCTTTGGAGTCCTTGCATGGTGGTGGCCCTGTCCTTCTCTTCCTGTAACACTCAGAGTGACTTTCCTATGGCCTGCAATTAATGACTGTAATACTTTGGCAGTGAAAACTGCTCCATGCATCCTGGCTCTGCAATTCAGACCAAGGGTGACTTCACAAGTATTTTTCATGTGTGCAAACATTTTAATGCATCACAACTCAAGCCCTCTTTCTTTGCAGCATTCTTTGTTTCAAACTGCTGTTCACTTAAAACTCTTACCTCAGTTGTTGATGATGGAGCTGCAAATAATAGAATCAAAGAATCCTAGAAAAAAGGTTTGGATTGGAATGGACCCCAAAGTCCATCTAGTTCCAACCCCCTGCCATGGGCAGGGACACTCTCCGCTAGCCCAGGGTGCCCAAAGCCCCATCCAACCTGGCCTTGAACACTGTCAGGGACCCAGGGGCAGCCCCAGCTGCTCTGGGCAGCCTGTGCCAGGGCCTCACCACCCTCACAGTGAAGAATTTGTTCCTAATATCTAACCTAAATCTACCCTCCTTCAGCTTAAGTCCATTCCCCCTTGTTCTGTCACTCCCTGCCCTTGTAAATGGTCCCTCCACATCTTTTCTGTAGCCCCTTCAGGTGCTCTGAAGTGTCCCTGGAGCCTTCTCTTCTCCAGGCTGAACAAGCCCAACTTTCTCAGCCTGTCTTCGTAGGAGAGGTGCTCCAGCCCTCTGATCAGCTTTGTAGCTTCCTCTGGACTTGTTCCAATAGCTCCATATCCTTGTTCTGGGGACCCCAGAGCTGGACACAGTACTGCAAGTGGGGTCTCACAAGAGTGGAGTAGAGGGGCAGAATCCCCTCCCTCAACCTGGACTTGGTCACACTGTTTTTAATGCAGGCCAGGACACCCTGGGCTTTCTGGGCTGCAAGCACATTGCTGGGTCACGATGAACTTCTTGTCCACCGACTGCCCCAAGTCCTTCTCCTCAGGGCTGCTCTCAATCCATTCTCCACCCAGCCTGTAGCTGTGTTTGGGTTTGCCCCAACCCGTGTGCAGGACCTTGAACTTGGCCTTGCTGAACTTCAAGTTGTTGGCATAGGCCCACCTCTCCAGCCTGTCCAGGTCCCTCTAGATGGCATCCTGTCCCTCCAGCGTGACAACACATCACACAGCTTGGTGTTGTCACAAACTGGTGAGGGTGTGCTTGATCCCACTGCCCATGTCACTGACAAACAGATTAACTGTGCCAACCTCAATGCTGACCCTCAAGGAATGCCACTGAAGATACAAGCTATAAAATGAAGAGCACAAATATACACATGTTGGATCTAAAGTGCCCATACAGTGAAAACATTCCTGTTGTTTGCAGTGGTTAATTCATGCTGTTACTTGAGAATCTGTTGAGAAAGATATAAATCAGAAACTCAGCTCCCTACACTGTGCAACAGGTAATTGCAGGTTTTCTACAGTGATTGTTAATTGGGCAACAGAGTGTTTGAGGGGACACAAGAAATAGAGGGTTGGAGAGGAGGGAATAGCTGTTGTAAGACTCAGCTGTGCCTGTCAGAACTGTTAAAAGGGTAATGGTTTTTTGTTAAGCAATAAACTGGAATCCCTGCCGTGCTTCATTTAGTTTCCAAAATTCAGAAATGCAGCCTGTTTCCAAAAAAATTAATTAGCTCATGCATTAGGAAAAAAAAAGAGCGTGGAAGTATATGCAGAAGGCTTCAGAGCTTTCTCATGATACACTGACTGATGCTTTACCCTCCAAGAGTATTGAACTGACTGACTGCACTGTACATCACGTTGCATTACTGCGCAGAGCACCTTTAATGAGTTACTGCTGTACTAGCTATAGATTTTCCCCAGCTTTATGTAGTGTTTAATCCACATTCTTTCTACCCCAAGACATTGAGAATTGTGACTATTCATAGAATCATAGAATCATAGAATCACAGAATGTTCTGGGTTGGAAGGGACCCCAAGGATCACAGAGCTCCAACCCCCTGCCACAGGCAGGGACACCAACCTCCAGGCCTGGAGCTACACAAGGTTGCCCAGGGCCCCAGACAACCTGGCCTTCAACACCCCCAGGGACGGGGCACCCACCCCCTCTCTGGGCAGCCCCTTCCAGCCCCTCACCACTCTCTCTGCAAAGAACTTCCCCCTAAGATCTAATTTAACCCTTCCTTCCTTCAGCTTCACTCCATCCCCCTTGTCCCGCCAGTCTCTGCCCTTTGAACAAGCTGATTCCCCTCCTGTGTCTCTGCTCCCTTCAGGGACTGGCAGGCTGCAATGAGGTCCCCCCACAGCCTTCTCTTCTCCAGGCTGACCCAGCCCAGCTCCCTCAGCCTCTCTCCATAGGGGAGCTGCTCCAGCCCTCTGAGCATCTCCATGGCTCCTCTGACCCCTCTCCAACAGTCCCACATCTTCCTTGTGTTGGGGCCCCAGCTCTGGACACAGGACTCCAGCTGGGGCCTCACAGGGCAGAGCAGAGAGGGACAATCCCCTCCCTGTCCCTGCTGCCACCCCTCTGCTGATGGAGGGGCTATACAGGGAACACTACCTCTTATGTTTTCCTTTGAAGCAGTAGTAAGCAGATGCTGCAAGAGTACGTTCAGGGAGCACAGCCAAAGCCAAGTCAGTGGGCACAGGCCAGATTTTGCCATCGAAGAGCCCGGCACCCAGCAGTGAATTCATTCCAGCAAAGACTGTCAGCAACAGCTCGTGAGCCAGTGGTCTCCCACTCACACACCAAAAATACAACCCAACGAGGCAGAAGTGATATGTGAGCCTGACCATCTGCAAGAGGCAATTTTATTCTTTGCAAAGTTTTTTGGGCAGAGGTACCTGGAATATAACAATCTGCTGCCAACAATTACATTTAAAATAGAGCAACGAGTCTCTTTTACACTGAGGGGAGAGAAATCATTTCTATGGAAGTCAAGTAAGAGTGAAACACTGCCAGCCAGGGTCACGGTTCCTACCCACATCCCAGGTTTTGGTGGTTTATAAAGAGGTACATGCATGAGTTTTGCCACATAATTTCATAAATAACCAAACTTCTGGCAATCAGATTGTTTTAACTGGGGAAGTAACAAGTAACAAATGTTTGCTCGGCAATTAATAGGGATTATGTTTGAATTATTTTCTGTAAACCTGGTATTATTGTTCTGGCAATAGCAAATAATTCTTTAATGTTTTATTATTTAGCCTAAAAATAACCTAAAATACGAATAAAAGATTCAATTTTTTAAAAATACTTTTATTTAGAAAGGTCAGATGAAATGTTATGCTAACTGGTGGTTTCTACATATGTCTACAGACTGGGAGAAGAGCTCCTGGGGAGCAGCCGTGCTGAGCAGGACCTGGGGGTCATGGGGGATGAGAAACTTCCCCTGAGCCAGCAGTGGCTCTGGCAGCTGGGAAGGGTGATGGGATCCTGGGCTCCATCAGCAGAGGGGTGGCAGCAGGGACAGGGAGGGGATTGTCCCTCTCTGCTCTGCCCTGGGAGGCCCCAGCTGGAGTCCTGTGTCCAGAGCTGGGGCCCCAACACAAGGAAGATGTGGGACTGTTGGAGAGGGGTCAAAGGAGCCACGGAGATGCTCAGAGGGCTGGAGCAGCTCCCCTATGGAGAGAGGCTGAGGGAGCTGGGCTGGGTCAGCCTGGAGAAGAGAAGGCTGTGGGGGGACCTCATTGCAGCCTGCCAGTCCCTGAAGGGAGCAGAGACACAGGAGGGGAATCAGCTTGTTCAAAGGGCAGAGCCTGGCAGGACAAGGGGGATGGAGTGAAGCTGAAGGAAGGAAGGGTTAAATTAGATCTTAGGGGGAAGTTCTTTGCAGAGAGAGTGGTGAGGGGCTGGAAGGGGCTGCCCAGAGAGGGGGTGGGTGCCCCGTCCCTGGGGGTGTTGAAGGCCAGGTTGTCTGGGGCCCTGGGCAACCTTGTGTAGCTCCAGGCCTGGAGGTTGGTGTCCCTGCCTGTGGCAGGGGGTTGGAGCTCTGTGATCCTTGGGATCCCTTCCAACCCAGAACATTCTATGATTCTATGATTCTATGTCCTGGTTACGCCACGTTATGATGTTCTGTCATAAATATTTGTGTGACATATAACTCAGATATCTTTAACGGAGTTCTCAGTGATTTTCCAGTAAGCGTTTTGCAAACTGGGTGGGGAGAGACAGCACATATTAGTTCACTGTTGAGGGAAATCCACCATCTGGATGCAGTAGCATCCAGGCACTGGAGAAGCCCCATGTGCTGGTGACAGTAAAATTCCAGGCCTGTGCAGCTCAGCCAGGTCAGGCATGCAGGACTCCATTCCCCCATCAAGGTTGCTTTGCTGTGAGGAGGAGCCTGGGATGTCTAATTAGCTGTGAACTCTGTCTGAACTTTTCCATGAGCTTAGTGCTTAGTGCTAGGTTGTTCAGCTTTCCTAGTGCCTAATAGAGGTGAAATCACACTGCAGCCCTAATCTAATTCAGGTAAAAACAAAGCAAGCATGAGATAGCCATCTGCTGGAGGCCAGTCTTCTATTAGTTCCTGTAGTCAGAGGTGTTTGTTCATTTAACCCAAAATAGCCCTTTTTGTCCACTGCTTAGTTTAAAAACAAGCAGCAATTCATTGGTGGCAGTGATCTACAAAGCAGCCTAGGGATGTTAGGTGTGCAGGTCCCACCTCTTTGTGGTTTTCAGTGAAAAGCAATGAGTTTTCCAGGGTGGGTGATTTTTTACCAATTCATGGCTTTTCATAGTTTTCCACTTAGCAAGCAAAAAAGGAAGATCATAAGCACAACGTGTCTTACCTGAAATACTGTGGTCTTATGCAGAAGACAGTAAAACAGGTATACTTGTTTGCCTCCTCTCCCACCTTTTTTCTTTTTGGGAGAGCAAGGGGAGCTAAGGCAGCCAGGGCATCATATAGCAAAGCTCAGCCAAGGAACTACTCTCCCAGCTTGCTGTATTTAAGCTGCATAAGTACCTGAACAGCTACTGGCCCAGTTTCTCACACCTTTTCCTTCGGTAGCACTGGGTTTTCCTCCCAAGAATCTCCATATAACATCAACAGGGAAATGAATCCAACCAGAAGCAAAGAAAAACTGCATCTCGTTGCTTCTATATCCATGAAGACCTGGTGTGGTCATACAACCACAAAAATTAAAGCAACACACATGAAAAAAAAAGTTATTAACATCAATAGCATTTCTGGACTAATTTTCATATCTAATCAGATGATAAGCTTATCCAATCCATGGGCCCGTTTCTATGCAGCACAAACTGAGATCATAGAATCACAGAATTGTAGGGGTTGGAAGGGACCTCAAGAGATCATGGGGTCCAACCCCCTGCCAAAGCAGCTCCCCAGCTCATATTGCACAGGGCGGTGTCCAGACGGGGCTGGAATCTCTCCAGAGAAGGAGACTCCACACCCCCTGGGCAGCCTGGCCCAGGGCTCCCTCACCCTCACTGGGGAAAAGTTCTGCCCCAGCTTGGTGGGGAACTTCCTCTGCTCCAACTTGCAGCCACTGCCCCTTGTCCTGTCCCCACAGACACTGAAAAGGGGCTGGCTGATTCCCCCTGCATCCCATGCTTAAGATAATTATAGACTTGAATTAGGTCCCCCCTTAGTCTTCTCAAGACTGAACAGCCCCAGCTCCCTCAGCCTTTCCTCACAGGGGAGATGCTCCAGGCCCTTCATCATCTCCTCAGCCTCCTCTGGACTCTCTCCAGGAGATCCCTGTCTGTTTTATCCCAGGGAGCCCAGCACTGGACACAATCCTCCAGGTGGGGCCTGACCAGGGTAGAGTAGAGGGGGATCTTAGGATCTGAAGTGGAGTAACCAAGGAATTTACCTCATTCTCATTGCTGTTAATTGCCTGAAATGTCCAATATTTAGTACAGCAGAACAGAGAGGAGTGTGGAACCAGTGGAAACCTCCCAAAACCCCTTTACCCAACACCAAATATGAACGTACAGCCTGGTGGGAATCTGAATACAGGTCACAAACCCCACAGTAGATGGGAACCGTGTTTCCTCCTGGCTGTGGCAGAGGCAACTGATCTGAATGGATGTGAAGGCAAAAGGTGCTCTACAGAACCGAGTGCTGAGTAAGAGCTACCTCAGTATTACAGTGCAAACCTCCTGGCTATCAGCAAGCCATCGGTGAATGGAAAAGGCCTCTGAAAAACCCATTGGATCAGGGGAACTGCCCTGCCTGCAGCTGATTACCAGGATTAAGTCCTGATACAAAGTGACAGTCAGTATTGTTTGTTTAGGCAAACGGCTCGCCCTCTTTGTAGTTTTTGGCACCACCAGCTGGCTGTAACAATAAGGATCTGAGACAGCTAGTGTAGTTTTAATGTTGAATTAGCCAGGGTTAAAAGCTTGCCAAGGCCAGGCAGAAACAGAGTGCTCTTTTTCCAAAGCTGGCACCTGGGACCAGCATCGTTTCAGTAGCACCCGTGTGGTGGGTGCTCCATTTCCAGCCCTGTTCCTGGTACTACACCTCATTTTGCCACCAAAGCGGCATGGTGCCACAACATGAGGGAGATGGTGCTCGCTGGGGCAGAGCAAACCACTAGAACACCCCATCACAGGTTGGGAAATGGTCCCCTGCACGGCTGAGTGGGGCTTGGGGTGGCTGAGTGAAAGAGGCAACGCAAAGATCAGCCCTTTGTTTAGTGGAGACGTGCGCTGCAGAAATCTGAGGTCTGTTCTGAAGTCTAAACAAGAGATAAAGGCTCAAGTCCTCAGCTGGTAAAAATTAGTGCTGCTACTGTGAACTTCTGGAGCTGCTGCAGTGCAGTTTATAGTGAGACAGCTGGAGCGTGGTCTGCAGCTTGTAGCTGATTCATTGCTGCGTCGTTCCAGCTCCGTGCGGAGGAACCGGCGCTGGAGAGGTGGCTCGTGCTCCAGTATTTGCTGAATATGGCTAGTGGTCTGGATTCAGCTTCAGAAAATAAATACCAGGAGCTACTGGAGCAGTTGTTACACCGCTATTTTAAACTCGAGCGTGTCGTAGTTTGTCTCCCTTTTGTATATGGAGGCTGAGGTCTGTATTTATGGAGGTTAGACGGCAGAGGTTGCGTCAGTGTGTTCAGGGGAATTATTTGTGTGTCACTGTAGGAGAGCATAGTGTACAAAGTATGGGAATGCATTTGTCATTAGCAATGAGTACTCCTCGTTCTAAATGACTACTGCCTAGCACTCCCTTGCCCCTGCTGCTGCTACCCCACTGCCATGCTGCCCAAGGCCAGCATAAACCTCTTCTTGCACTGACGAAATTACATGGAATTAAATCATTTTAAAAATCCAGTTGTCATCCCCCATAATTATTTGCTCTGCATCCTTTTCAGAGCTTAATCTAATGCCTAGTCTTGGGTTGGGAAGAAATTTTCTTTGGAGGTTACCCTAAACCTGCCCATTTTGGACCTTTTTCTTTTGGCAGCAGCTGGCGCAGGAGCCGTGAGTCGGGGCTGGAGCAGCCACAGTAGCCGCCGTGCTTCTCCTTGGGAGTGCCACAGTGCTTGTGCCATCTGGGTCACCCAGCCCAGCGATGCCTAAGGTAATCTGAGTTTGAGAACTGTGATTCATTGTGTTCAAGAGAAAGCTAAATTAAACCTCACAGCATTCTTCAGTGTCAAAAGCATGATATGCTAGTATCCTATATAAAACGTGAAGTAAACGTGGGCATTGAGAATCCATAAACTGCTGTGAACTGTGACATTGAAGTTTGCTTGTGTCACAGCTTAGTGAAATCCTAAGGATGAAGAATCAGATGTGCAAGATCTGGAGAAGAGGAGGCTGAGGGGAGACCTTGTCACCACCTACAACTACCTGAAGGGAGGGTGCAGAGAGGTGGGCGCTGGTCTCTTCAGCCAGGGAACAGGAGATGGGACAAGGGGCAATGGGCTCAAGCTGGGCCAGGGCAGGCTCAGCTCAGCTGGGAGGGCAAAGTTCTTCCCTGGCAGAGTTGTGGGGCTGTGGCACAGGCTGCCCAGGGAGGGGCTGAGTCCCCTTCCCTGGGGGTGTTTAAAAAGGGTAGATGAGGTGCTCAGGGATCTGGTTTAGCTTAGGATGGGAATGGTTGGGCTTGATGATCTCAAAGGTCTTTTCCAACCTGGTGATTCTGTGATTGTGTGACAAAGGGAGCAGTGTTGAAGAAAGAGAAGACTGCTACATTCAGAAAGTTTGATCACAAAATAGAATACAGTACTTGCCAGAGAGGAGGCTGAGGTAGGCGTGTGAGTCAGGCTGTACCACATCTTTACATAAGCGACTTGTTCATGGCTGTTGTACTGAAAGTAAACGGGTAACACAGCTGTGTGAGGCCCTGGGGTCTGTCACCACTTACTGCCACAACAAGGCCATGGATAATGGACTAAAATGCAATCGAAGTAGCGCTGCCATGAAACCAGAGTCATTTCATTTAGATCAGTGTACTCTGTCTGTGTGGTACAGGCTTATGAATATAATAATTCTTAGTCATGACAGATGAGCCTGCCAATGGACGGCAGCACTCTGGGCTTTTACAGAAATGCCATCCTCAGTTACATGCTTTGTTTCAGCCTGTGTCCTGGGATATGTATTAAGTTTGTGATATATATGAGCCACTAAAGACTGAACTGAAATCCCTAAATCCAGTATAGCCTCAGAGATCATAACATAGGCTGCCCAAAACAAGAAAAAAATAATTGTACCATCAACTCAGAGGATATAAGGGATATTAAGTAGTTTTTGAACAAGTGAGAAATAAAGTTATGAAAGGCCCAAGGAACTGGGAAGATTTATCCCTGTTGCAGGAGAATGTCTATAGTCAGCCAATTAAACTAACATTTTTCTTGTAGTAAACTATGTTTAGAAGTGCCTGAGAACAGTGATTCCACTCATATTTATTCTTATGGGTGGGAAGCAAGACGGAAAGCAGGAGAATTTTCTCCTCCATCCACTAGACATGTCCTATTCCAGCTCCTGTGGGTGTTACAAAGCTTACAGTTTCTCTTCCTTTGCCTTGATTATCTCTATTTTGTGTTAGCACTTGTTAACACATGGTCCTTCCAGCTGCTTTTGTATGTGTGTACAGTCTCATGCTGTTGAAAATGAACTGAAGAAATATTTCCTCTTTCTAGGCTTAAATATTCCAGCAGGAAGGATGGCTGTTACCAACCAAAGAAGATAATGCTGTCTGTCCCTCACAAGCTCCCACTGTCCCCATCTGAACACCTTCACTGTTTTATTCAGACAAATCATCACTCTTTGCATGCACATTCCTCTTTCAGTTGTCTCCTCATTTGGTGGTGCTCAGAAGTAGTGCTGTGAATAGAACCACACTGCTGCTTAACAGATCTAGATGAATCTTGGCATGCATGACCTAGCCTGGCAGAGGGGTTCACCTTGACTGTTCTTCAAGATGTTTTGAAGCATTTTAAACAAGGCAGCTCCACAATCCTGGTGCTGACCAGAGCAGTGA
This sequence comes from Hypotaenidia okinawae, assembly GCA_027925045.1. Classification (NCBI taxonomy): domain Eukaryota; kingdom Metazoa; phylum Chordata; class Aves; order Gruiformes; family Rallidae; genus Hypotaenidia; species Hypotaenidia okinawae. The sequence goes on from BSDF01000004.1 coordinate 36,287,939, forward strand.
TCTTGGTGGATCTTTGGCTTTGGCTTCCTTTCAATCCACGTGCCAGGGTCTTCTTCCCAAAGGCTAGAGAATGAAAGGAAACTGGGGCAGGGTGGAATAAGGAATAAGGGAGCGGAGATTCACACCTACGATAGTCCCTATATAGGAGCTGAGTCGTGACTAGAGCTCATACTTGGTACCAGAGCCCAAGAACTGCTTCAGGTTCCTGCAGTTCACACTCAACCCTGGTTACTCCATTCTCACCATGCAGACAGAGACATCAGGCAATATAAACTGACGTTTCTCAGCAGTGTCTTTCTTTAGAGTGTCAAATCAATTCATGGTTTTCAGTTTTGCATTGAAGGATAAGGAAGCCACTAATGCCCAGATTCATGTTTTATCATTGCAATTCTCCAAAACTCTTGTAACTGTGGAAAATACATGGAAACAAAAATCTTGAGGGACCTAGGGCTTGCACAGAAAAGAAGCCAGTTGGATTTATTTAGCTACTGCATGTTGGATCATTGGCTAGAAACTTGATAGTAGCATAGGAACATAGTAACATCTTTTTAAACTTGTTTTTATTCCACATATTTTAACTCCACTGAGATTCAGGATACAGTCACCGTGACCCACAAGTGTAGTTAGTTCTCAGCTTGTAATACATACATGAAAAAAGGGATTTGTCTGCTTAGCCAAGGTTCACTCACATTCATGGCATACAGAGCTGAACTTTTCCTGTTTTCTTTTCTGGCTCAAAAAGCAATGGGTCAAACATATCTGGTGTAGCAGTGCTGATTTCACTTACTTCAGCAACAAATAAGACCCATAGCTTATTTTTAGGCCAAATAACAATACCAGTAAAACAATACTGATGACTGTGAGTTTGGCTCACGTTAATAGATTAAATGTGGGTAGATGCAAACAGATGGCATCGGTTGCTTTGTCACTCCCTGGCAGAGCTGGCCTCATTAGAACAGCAGTTTTGCTGAAGCTTTTGTGCCTGTGATTAAAGTTGCCAAAACTTTTAAATAGGCAGAGTTTCAAAGTGATAGTTGGGACGGTTTCCAAATGTATCTGGCGTAGAACAGCGCTCCACATTAGACTTGTAAAGCTGCATGTTTTTGAGAATAAAGGAGATCTTTCATTTACCCAATAGGCAATTTTATCATTTCATATGTCATCTGCTGGATTTGTAAGAATGTTTGTTTCCCTCCAAAGAAAACAGTCGGTGGGATGTAACGAAGAACTATTTAGTAAACAGTATGCTGGATGGCTGTAGCATCACTGAGTCTGCTTCTCTGAGCTTTGTCAGAAGCAGAACAGGGTAAAAAATGTTCTCCCAAATGAAAATGCTCAGACAAATGTGGGTGAGAGGGGGAGAGGAGTGTTTGGAAGCCTGAGTGCAACTCTTGCTGCTGCACAGTAAGGCAGAGTGCTGACAGTTACCAGCTTTTATCCAAACTGCAACGTGCTGCTTTTGCAGTAAGAGATGGTGCTGCTGGTGGGAAGAGCAACGTTGTGCTCTGCTCGAATTCCCAGGGATACGCTCCCGCAAGATGCTTTAACCCCAGAGCTCCAGTGCAACCATGAGTAAATCATTTTACCTTCCTGTCCCTTGGTTTTTTCCCCTGTCAAGGTAGTTTTGCTTTTTGTATGGGAGAAGGAGAGGATATAAAATTTTCTGGAGATTAATTGCTGCGGGATGCTAGGAAAATAAACCTACCTGCCAGCAGCTGTAAAACAGGGAGATATAAGGGTAGAGGGGAATAAAAGCAGCCTGGCATTTGTGACTTTAGGCTGAAGATGGAAGATGTTCCATTAGCAAAAGCATTTTGTCTACACGTAACTTTGAGCCAGTTAAAAGCAGGGAGGTTGCTTTTTGCTGATAATTACCAGATCAAGGCTTGGATCTGATGGTGGGAGGTACTGAATGAATCTTTTGAGTGGAAGAAGTTTTCCACTTTGACATTTGGAGAAATCAACCTGATCTTTTATAGGTCTCAGATATATTGCAAACATCTTAATTCCCTCAGTTCCAACAATATTGCAAACAGGCCACATAGAAAACCCTGAAGTTTGATGTACAGTATCTGGCTTTAGGAAGGACATTATGCCTGCACATGTGCTGGGTCTATCGTACTCAGTGACATATGAGAAACACAGTCTTAATGGGTTCACAGATTATTTATTACGGGAGCAGAACATCATAAATTTGATAACCAGATCCTACTAATTTGCCAGAATATGTAAGAAACACATTGATGTAATTGTGTTTGTACTGTATTCGCTTGTGGGGAATAGTTTAATTTATATTTATTGGAAATTTCCATTCAAAGGCAAATCGTGCAACAATATCTGCTTCTGTGCATATACACATAAGACCTTATGCAGATGTGCAAAATTCTACCACAAAATACTAGTGTCTCCAGGGGGAAAAGAAGTATTTTACAACTCCAGATTACAAACTGCTTATGGACCAGCAAACCTCTGAAAGATTTTTGAGTGCTGTGGCGTGGCTGAAAATTTATGGGGAAAAAATACTGCAGTGGTAATAAAAGTAGAAATCAACGAAACAGCTAATGAGTCTGTTCCACTGGTTTATTAACTCTGGTCCTGGTGATGTGGAGATGTGTGTCTCATGCAATTCTGTCCCTGTTTGAGCCATCTTCTAAGCAAGAAGTCGAGAGCAGCTCTGCATGAGGGAGTTTGTAAGTGTTGTGTGACACATCTTTTAAAAGAAAGCCAGGGAGTGAATCTAAGTATAATATGAAGGAGACTGATAGTGTTGGTGAAAGGTGGTTTGTTACTGAAATGACATTCCCACAGCGCTGCGTCTTTGCAACGAACACAAAATCATCCATGAATGGCAAAAACATCTCCAGTCTTAACATGAGTCCCATTCAAATCAGTGTAATGAACTGTCAGTCGCAGACAGTCTCACAAGATTGTTATTTTAGCCTTTTTCAGGAGGATCTGGCAGGAGAAAGGGGTGGAGGAAGAAACTCAACCAGGCTGTACAAAACCTCTTATTTCCATGCAGTGAGTGGTCCTTACTTCTGATTCCTTTCTGCCTTTGCACTGGAAGTTGCAAATTATTTGATTTGTATGCATGGTTTAAGGAATAACTATAGTCTTTTCAGGAAAGACCTCATGCTCTTCTCAGAAGAGATGCTATTTCCTTTCATTCCCTCAAAGGAATTTAACTGGCTTACTGGATATGTCTTGCAAAACCCCCGATGACATACATGGTGTTTTCCCCAAGAAACAGACACATTTTAATGTGACAATATATAATCACCCTTGGTACTAATGATTTTCCAGTTCTTTTTCCATGCCTGATTTGCACAAGCAGCCACAAAGACTTTGCATTTTTGTCACAGGAAAAATTTGCAGCATTTTCTCTCTGATAAGAAGGTGGGAACTCAACCAGATGAAGGTGTTTCAGTGATTTCAGTGTGATCAGCTGGGTGATGGGCCTACATTTCACAGCTGTTTGGTAGCTGATGCTGCCATGGTGTCCAACAGCCCACTAAATGCAAGAATCACACTGATGTGTTTTCACCAGTGCAGGCTCATCCTGGATTTCAAGAAGGAGATGGAAGCATTGGCCTTGTTCATCAAAAGCCTGACTCCAGCTGACTCCAGCTCTGAATGATGTGACTCTGACTAACTGGCACCACGTGGGACTGTGCACAGCCCTGACCTTGGGTTGGGTTGCAGGCTTGGTTGGACCAGATGATCCCTCGAGGTCCCTTCCAACCCCTAAGATTCTATGATTCATCGAGAAGGTGACAAGGTTGCAGGGTGCAGATGACCTGCTCATCTTCTAATTGAATTTTCTTGAAGCTTGCACAGCAGATAAAAGCCACAAAGAACTTTCCAAAGGGTAGTAAGATGTCACAGGTGAGATATGATTTCCTTACTATTTGGATGAAAGAAAAAAGGAGAAGGTACTAGCAATTAGGAAGCTGGACTGCCGTCTGTGAGGGCTGCAGGGGAAGCAGGGCCAGGAATGGGGTAGCATTTCTCAAAGGTCACTGGAAACAGTAAGCCCTGTGATAAAATTTGAAGACCTGAAGGACTTCTTTGAATATTAAGGCTGAAATCCTGAGTGTGTAACTCTAGTAGAGCACCTGGCTACCCTCCATGTACTTACATGTATGGACAAAGTTATGAATATATATTTCCAGGTCTCTCAATGCCAGTTTATGTCATGGGTCTTGAAGATATGCTAAGCCTATTCCATGTGAAAGCATGTATTGGGAGCTCAGAGAAAGAAGGATTTGGTTTAGCAAATAGCTACAAATAACTACACATATAAAATAGCCCAGGAAGAAGAGAAAGAGAAGCTGAAAGACCATTTTCAGTGTTCCTTCAGGCCTCTGAAGGCCCCTCAGTTTAGGAACCCTGTGCTTCCTTTGGTCTTTGACAGCAAACGTTCCTTGATCTTTGTGGTGTTTTGTTAAGCTGCTATTTTAGACTTATAGTATTCCAGGAAAAAGAATGTTTCAACAACCAGGCTTTCTTACATCCTCTTTCCTAGAAAATAAGATGGTTCATTCGATACGTGGTTGTGGTTACCAGCAGCTATTATATGCTGGTTTTATTGACTGCATTTTCAAATGATTGACTAAGTTCAGAGTAAGCCTCTGTGTTCTTACTCCTTACAAACAGGGAAATTATAAGTTTGTGCAAGTAAATTCAGTATTTAAATTCCTTCCTATCAGATTTTGTCCCTCAACAGCCATTATGCCAGCTTTGGTGTTATAGGAGGTTATGTTGGTTTATCTCAGTAATGGTCTGCCTGAAGTACAGGGTGGGGGCAGAAGGGACAGCTGCCCATCAGTAGCATTTCAGAGCTGTTAAAAGACAGTCACATAAGGGGTGGGTGGTGTCCCCGGCTTCCTTTGACCAGGCATAACCACAGCTTGCCAAACAAACACAAACAAAGCATTGTAGTCTGCCCGAAATAAAAACATTTGCTAATGGGGAAATAGAGCCTTTGGTGGAAAAATGAGACTCAGAAACAGCAGTCAACTGTATAAAAGCTTTAATCCATCACTCTTCTGGTGTGACAGAGTGCCAGGTCAGAAAGACAGGTGGAATATTTGCTGTTTGGAAATGCCATTCCCCTCCCAGTGACTTGCTGTTTTCTGCTAAACACGAAACCACCTCATTCCAGCCCCAAAAAAATCCACCTTGTTTTCTTACTATATCAGTCAGAGACTTGCAGATTTCTGAAAAGTGGGCATTAAAAAAAAATCATAATATTGGGGGTGTACAATGGTGCGATTTCTCCTCAAAAAGATGTGAGAGGTGAGCAGTGACCCATGTGAGGAAGTCACAGCTGCTAAATTAGCTATTAAACCATTAGAGTAAGTGCCAGATAGACTGGTCTAGCCCAGCTGCTGTGCACGGCTCTTCCAGGGAGCCTAATCCTTATATTTTTAAGCTGGTGTAGGTGCTTTGCGTCACTGTAGCATTATAAAGCCACTAGTGTACACTGCTGAATAGGAAACCCACCTCCTGAGCACCTAGACACCGACTTTATTCAGAGCAATCCCTGCCTCAAGCAGTACTCCTCTTTACGAGGGTTCCCTTCTAGGAGGATTGACTTTCATAGGAAGTGAAGCATTTTTTCCAGTGTCCACTTCCATTTCTTTCTGTGCAGGGGAGAGGACATCCAAAGCAGCTCTGCAATAACACCCATATAAAGCCCTTGTTCCTACAAAGGTCCTTCTGCATGCTGGGGGAAGTCTAGAGAGCTAAAAATGGATGTGATCCCTCTCTAAATTGCCAGAACAGTGCAAAGGGCCTCAGTGTAAATAAAAATCAGTTGTGTTTCAAGATGTTCCTTCCCAGAAGAAGCCCTTAGCTCCGCTGGAAGTACCAGAAGAGGGGAACTTGGATGAAAATCAAGAGGGCAAAGGAGGGAAAAGAAAAGAAACATTTTATAGATCAATATCCCTGTCAAAGGCAAATATTTTCTCCTGTTTTGCCTGGCACAGACAGTTTTGGAGGGGATATTTTTAGAATATGGTACATGAATTTTTGATTACCTTAAGAGATTTATTTTCTGCCAAAACAAAGGCATCGTATTTCTCTAACCAGAATGTGGCACTTATTGTGAGGAGGGCCAAATCTTGCACATAATCATTGAGGTCATATGCAAATAAAAGGCACCATATTTTGTGTAAATTCCCATTTTAGCTATCCTTACAACATATCTCGTTTATAATATTGTAACTATTTTATGAAAGGCTCTCTGGGACTAGTCCATTAAACCACAACCAGCCTATTTTTCTTCATCTCCTGCTGAGGAACTGCTGTCAAGAAATATTCTGAGATTTAAAAGTGAAACAAAAAAAAAGAAAATGAAAAAGTTTTTTTTAGCAGTTTAGCCTGAACCCTTGCTTTAAATGCAGTAACATCAATACAGTTGCGTTCATCTGCCTCTGTCCTGGTCCAGTGATGGTGTCTGCAGGGTGGGAGATGCAGGAGGAGGTCCCTGTGCTGGTTCTTCTTGTCTTTCAAGTGACCCAACGCTTCTGTGTCTTGCAAAACTGGGGTGCCACAGCCTTGCTAATTCCTTTGTAGAGCCAGGGCTTTTCTGTACTCACCGTTTTATCACTCCCCATTCCCTCTCCTTCCTCCAATCTCCCCTGCCCCAGCCTTCATCAAATTTCCTTTTTTTCCCCTTTTATCTGGAAAAAACATTTGCCTGGCGTGTTGCAGGACTCATGGGAAGCGCATTGTCTGGTGTATTTGCACATGAGGAGGCCAAGGCAGGGGCTGCTGCATTATAACAACATTTCTTCCATGTAAGTCCTGTAATTAGGGGATGGCATGTAACGCTTGCTCACACTATATTCTGATTGCACTGCTAGGTTAAAAGGAATTAACAAGAGGTCTAAAGGCATCTGGAGTACTGTCCCTGCTAACTCCCTTCTGCAATCATATGTTACAAAGCTTCCTACTGCTCTTCTGAGCCATCCTGCTCTGGCCCCTTACTGACATCAAGCAAAAGGGAGTACTTCAGCTGGGAAATTAAAACCAGCTTTTTAGTGTAATTTCAAGCAAACGATGGCCTGTTCTAAAGCTACACCCAAAATATCTCCCTTTTTATTTTCTGTGCAATAAGAGGGCTAGAAGGGAGTGCTGGGAATATTTTGCACACTTGGTCTTGTAGTGGGGATTTTCTGTCCCTTCCTTTCAGCAGAAAATCTTGTAAACATTTTTAATCTATCTGCCAGCTCTGCTTCATCGTTTAGATTCTATTTCCACCATCCCCACTTCAGAAATACCCATATCCCTCTGCTTCCTTGGCTCTCCCCACGTTGCAGACACTCATTTAAGCCTCACTCTTCCCCCACAGAGCTGGACCTCGTCCTTTGTCCTTATCTGAATGACTGGGCTCAACAAATGATTTTTCACATCAGCCTGTGCAGGCTGCCAGCTCTCCCAGTCATCACTGGCCTCCTGTTTCAACAGAACTGACAATAAAGAAGTTCTGGCTATTTCACTGTAACTGATAAACATCTTTATTTTGTAGGTAACAGTAAGAAAACTGCCAGGTAAAGACAAACACTTCCAGGAGAGTGAAAAGAAACCCTGTCTGAATGACTTGAATGACAGATCCACTTTCTTCATGAGAAAGATAAAACACACTGTGCTGGTGCCATCTGGAAGCTGCTTAAAAGAACCTACCCTGGTGCAAGGCCAGCCGCTGCCTTCTTCCCTTGCTCCCATCCCTCCTCCTACACACAGTGATCATGGAGCATGGCAGAAGTGATTTTATGTAGGTAACTGCTACCATTGTACTCTGTGAGCACTTGGTGGCTTGTTTTCCTGACAGGATCTGAAGGCAGAGACAACTAACTCTTCTTGGAAATCACCCTCTATCCCTTATAGTAGAATGGAATGGAATGGAATGAAATAGAATAGAATAGAATAGAATAATAGACATGTCAGTTGGTAGGGACCTGCAACACTCAGCCAGTCCAGCTGCCTGATCACTTCACAGCTGACCAAGAGTTAAAGCATGTTTTTAAGGGCATTGTCTAAATGCCTCTCCAACCCTGACAGCTGTGGGGCATGCACTAGTTTTCTGAGTTGCATTCTCTTTCTGTTTTTCCTGCTTTCCAGCCATAGACAGCATGACAAAGGATTTAGGGCATCTGAAAATATCCTTATTCCCTTCCCCTAAGTGCAGATGTTCTGTTCAAAGGACAAGGAATTAAATGACAAAGGTTTTCCTTGTGTGCAGCAGCAGACAGCCATCTCCTACTGATGAGGGGTTACAGATCCTTTCCACAATGGAAATAAATCCTTAAATTCAACGGGATGAACAGAGCACCTGAACATGATAGCAGCATGTGGTGCTAGAGAGGCCTGAGAGCCCTGTGACACGCAGGGCATGCCCAGTGTGTTACCAGTCATCGGATGCCAAATTTACTTGCTTTCTAAATGCTAATGAAGGAAAAGGACCCTCTCACTGTGTGAGGTTCCCTTTCAGGATCTCCCTACATTTGCATGCAGACACTGTCTGACTTAGACTTGTAACAGACACCAAACATCTAAATGAATCATCGCTGCAAAGCCGCCCTCTTACTTCTGTTTCTCAGGTATCCCTTTCTTTTACTGGCCACCATCACAACTGCTCACCAACCAACAGGAAAGAAAGAAGCAGTAATTGTACAGAAGTTAGACACAAGCACTGGAGTTGCAGCAGAACTTTATATGCTAACCCAAACAGTGCAAACATTTGAACCAGTGCTTAAATCCTTCTGGGGCATTCAGTACAGAATTACATCCTCAACACAGAGTTCTTATGTTTCCTGTAGAAAGGCTTTCACCCTCTATGATGTTGTATTGTTGTTTTGCAGACTAATTCGTATGGAACATTGTCTTTTTTTAGCCCTATGAAGCTCTAAAAGGCTTTGCCATAAATATTAAGACTCCTAAGTGCTTCCAGGACTCCTGCTGATCCTCTTTGAGGACATGTCAATGCGCGTCTCTAAAAATGCAGGTTGTCACCTGCAAAGAAGACTGGAGGATCATAGTTTGGATTCATCTGTGGCTGCCCCTGAGATGTTTCTGAGCACCTGCACACAGCTTTTGTTTTCTGCAGGCCTGCACAATGTTACCTTCAAAGGAAGATGGGTCTAAGACTCTATGTTTTCCATTACTTTCCTCTGATGTCTCAGTGCTGTTTCTTCCTTGAACAGGATGGCTCAAGGGACTTGTTGCAAGATACAATTTTCTTTCCCAAGCCCAGCTACAGTCCAGTCCAGCCTGATAATAAATGCAAATACTATTTGGACTGGTGGCCCATTCCAGATGAGATGATTAGCCTCCATTCTGTCCTCAGTCACCAGGTGTTCACATGACATAGTTGCACTGCAGGCGTCTCTGCGGAGTTATTAAAACCAGACAACCCTCTCTTTCCTTAGCAATGACCTACAGGTCAGTGCAGTGGCACAGGATCAGAGGGATGTGGGGACTCATGAAGCTTTCCTTCCAACTAATGAGTTGCATCTCCTCGTTACGTTACCAGCTGTTGTGTACAACGGTGGGTTCTCTGGCTTCAAACTAACTAAGGCTTTTGCTGAGCAGCTTCCAGCTTTCAGAATTTCAAGCCACTCTGATATTTCTCTGGAGCAGTAAACTCACATGAGCTGAAACAGCAAGGCCTCCACATCCCACCAGCCCTTCCTGAGGAGTGCTGGGAGGAAGACACTCACTGGAAGGTACTAACTCTTCTCTCTCCTCCACAGGATCTTTATCCATCTCTGCTTTCCATTGTTCACAATGACTTCTCCAGCCTCATAGAGAGGACATAGACATTTCCAATAACTGTGACTAATGACTGAACAACTCCCCTAAATTTTCTTCTTTGAGGAAGTTTTTATTTTATGGCTAGATCTTTTCTCCTAGTTGTGCCTAATCCAGTTTCAGATGAGCTCTTAAAGGTCTCTTTGGTATTGCAGACCCCATACTTTGTGTGTTAATCTCTCTAGGTGCTTGGGATTTCGGGGTAGTCAAATTGGTGTATATATTTATCCTTTTTATTTTATTTATCCAAAATAAAATGTGCCAAATGAATGCCAAAGATTTCTTTTTTAAAATAAATTAATCCCTTATTCAGAAAAGCATCTCTCCTTTTCTAAAGATGAAGAGGTTATTTGTCTCAGTCATAATCTTATTTTATTTCTGTTTTGGAGCAGTTTTCTGTTTGAGAATTAGTGTGTCTGACATGTGCTATTTACAATCCATTTATTATCCTATGAAAGCTATTCCTCCAGTTTATTATTATTATTGTTTCCCTCCCAGTTACTCACAGACACTGCTTTGTAGAGTGCATGTAATAGTTTTTGGAAAAAAAAAAGTCAAAGTTTTGCCAAAAAGTTCATTCTGTTACTTAGTCTTTTTCAAAGACACTCCAGTGTTCTACTGTCATTTCAGCTGCATGAGGTGATGTTGATGAACAGTGATAGGTGTAATGTTCATGCTAGTCAGCTATTCAGCTCTTCCATTTCTGCATATTTGGTGAGTGACATGACCTTTCCATCAGGTTGCCTTCCAAAAGATCTGTCCTTCTCAAAACGTCTTCCTTTGAGCAGCAAACCAGAGTACTCCTTTCCATGAACCCTTCAGCAGATGCCATTTCATGGAGGTTCTCATTTAAGGCAGGAAGTGTTATTGTCACATCTTATTTTCATGGTATTGCACCTGTGTTTAGGTACTAGTGTTCTCAAGATGTGAAGGAGCTCATGCTTTCTGGTTACATGGAATCTCTGAGGAGGGTCTGGTGTGCTGAGTTCCTGGTATCTGTGTGTCTACATGCATTGTGTGTGCAGTTATAATTATTAAAGAGCATGAAATATGATAAAATTTCTTTGTGAAGCAGAAGTTGAAGAATCCACTTATCAACTTCTAAAAAAGAATTTGAAAAAAATCACCCTCCATATATTTAATATCTCCCAAAAGAGCTGGCTGATTATGTTTTAACCACATAGTTTATTTACTAAAAAAATGCATTTGGCTGGCCCAAAATAGTTCTCATATTTCAGCAAAATTCAACAATGAACTGCAATTTGTTAATATTTGGGAGACTATTTTCAACATGGAAGCATTCTGATGAAGCAATTATTTCAGCCCAAAGGTGAAGCCTGCATTGGCTTAGGTGAAGCTCAGCCTAAAAATGTTCCCCCTATTGTTCCACTCTGGCTGTCTAGGAAACTTAAACAAATAGTTTAGATGGAGATATTTGCAGCATAAATGTCTGTGGTTACAGGGGACAAGTCCCAGCTGAGCCAGCCAATGGGAAAATAGGGCCCTTTTGTTTAAGGGGCTTAAAAACCATACAAGAAGATCCCAGGAGCTTACATGTTTTGTTGGAAAAAAATCACATGATGAGACAAGTTGGGACAGATGAGGTTAAAAACCTTATTCAAGGTCATTTAGCAGCTTAATGGCAGGACCTAAAGCAGAGCCAAGTCAGTGCCCCATTCTCCAAGCCAAACTGCATCCTCTAATTGTTTATGAAGTTTCTAGGCATTGGAGAGGACTGAGAGAGGAAAGGCAACCCAGGCAACCCACTGATTACAGAGGAGTCAGGGTACATGACAATATCAAAGAGGTGACTGGCTTTGTGGTGATCTTTTGGGCCATTATTAGTTTATTCTTGTGGGCATTTTGAAAGGCATAACTTGTTAAAAGGCACTCGAACAAGTGTGAGATGTAAAAAGAGACACTGCCAGGATGCTTCAGATACAGAAGCTCAGGGATGAACAACGCAAAACTTTGAATCAATTCTGAGCCATGGAAGGTGTCACAATCCAAGGCTGTTTGAGAAAATAAAAGGAGGGGATAATGGGAGATAATGTTGGAAGAGATTTTAAAATAATCTATAGAATCATAGAATGGGTAGGGCTGGAAGGGGCCTTAAAGGCCAAGTTCCAATCCCCCTGCCATGAGCAGGGACACCTCTCACTAGACCAGGCTGCTCAAGGCCCAGTCCAACACTTCCAGAGAGGAGGCATACACCACACCCCTGGGCAACCTGAATTGTTTTATCCTACAGACCTTTCCTCTAAGGCAGGATCAGGATCTCATGGAGGCTTAAATCATTGCTGCCTCAGCTGTTTATGAGACCATCCAACACTGAAGGTTTCACAAATTCTTGGACAAGATTTTCTAGCCCAAAATCAATCACATCAGAAGAAAGTCTTCCCAGATAGCCAAGCGGAAGTTCTCTTTGTGCTGTTGAAGCCAATTACTCTTTGTCCTATCATACATGGATGTGAAGAACTGTTTGCCTTTTTCTCCTCTGCAGCTACTTTCTAAGTCTACAGTACTTCACTTCAATCTTCTCATGTGAAGACTAAACAAACACTGTTTCTGCGCTCTTTCCTCAGCAGTCTTGTTTTCTGTAGCTCTGACTATGCTTTATGTTCTTCTCTGGACACCATTAATTTTTTGAGTAGGTCAATGTGATTTAAAGAAGAGGAGAAAGCAGATGATATATGGATAGACATACTTAAAACCATAATGGATTAAATATCAAGAAAATAAAGCACATTAAAGAAGTCAGTACCAAAAAACTTTCCCTGTCTACCTCTTCTCCTGCCCTGACATGCTGGGTGCATCCACACAACTCAGCTGACCCTTTTACTCCAGCAGCTGTGAGGTTTGTCAGCCCTTTTGTGGCAATTATTTTAATTCCCTGAAATCAAAGCACCTGCCAGAGAAGTGGCTTGTTTTACAAAATCAAGGCCTATTGAAACATTTGAAGGAAAACAGTTGTTTCATTCTGTGAAGATACAGATCTTCCCTTGAGTCTGGGAGAGAAGATAAAGGGGGAAAGTTTGACATTTGACTTCAGTCTGGAATGCAGGTAAATGCTTGAAATATAAACTCCAAGATGAACAGAATTGATTAAGATATTTTAAACTGCTGTCTTTTCCTTATTTATTTGTAACTGTTAAAGAAAGACAAATAGCCTTATCTTTTCCATTGGACACACACACCTCCCAAAAAGCAAGCTGGCAGTATTGGCTGCAAGAGTTTGAGTGACTTTGATGGCTACCATGAAAGTGCATTGGTCTGTTTGATCTTTTGTTGACTAACTGCAGGTTTGGAGCTGGTACAATACATGTTTACATAATGTAGGCTAGCTGCAAAGCCTCACCTCGGGTGAAAAGACACAGATGCTTTTAAAAGCACGCTAGGTCAGCATAAAAAGAAGGTTCACAACAAGTTATGAAGTTTCAAAAGTAGCATGGGTTACATGGCTAGCATACAAAAAGACTGTACACCATCAGAAAAGAGTGCAAACAGACTGGGATTTGATGGGATCCCTTGTAGTTCGAAGCCAACTTAGTATTCAGCGTAGAGACAGAAAGCATTCCCCTGGAGGTTTATTTGTGAAAGAGAAAAGCTAACTGAAATATCATCACCTAAGTTCTAGGCTAATCCTTCTTCTCAGGAAAATTTGATTTTATGGTTCCTTTCTCACTGCACTCTCCCAGCCCTGGTCTGCTCCCACCCACTAGATTTCCTAATGCTGGGGCTGAAACCATTAGTGCCCTTGGAATTAACCAGCTCATCACTGGTATGTCACCTGGGTGCAATGCAATTACAGTGTCCAGCCACCCTGTGCCACCACCGTGTTCAGCTATGAACAGCAATGCTGTAACATGCACGGTGGGCTAGATTCACAGGAAAGCCATGTGGCATTATAGCAGATGACTGTTAGGTGCTTTTGCTCTGTCAGAAAGGTCAGACTCCTGGCCTAGCTGATGCACATGGATCTGTAGACACCTAAGAAATTGATTCACAGGAGCCAGAAATATAATTGAGCTAAGACCTCTAACAGAAGAAAGTGCTAAGGACAGAGACAGACCTTAAACCTTTCTCAGAGTAGTCTCTGTAACTCCAGGCCTCTGTAAAGGGACAAAACTCTTAATTGAGTACCTATAAGGTGCTTTCTATAATGGCAAGCACCTTGGTAGAAAAGGTTTGGATGGGTATCCCCAAGAGGTTGCTGCTCAGGTCCTTACAGCCATACATGATGTGTTCAGGGAGTTTATTTGCATTTATATGTAGTCTGGCCTTGTGCACAAAGAGGCCCCACCAGGCATGTGGATTGAAGTAGTGTCCAGGGGATGTAGTTTGGGACCCTCACGTCCCTGTAGGAAAACATCTAGGGTGTGCTGCAGCAGAAACTCTAGATTTGCCTCCCACAAAAGGAATCTGGTGCACTAAGACTGCTCCATAGACTGAGTAAACTCTGTGAACTCTGCACTAAAGGCAGTGATGGGAGACTGCTTCAGAACTGCACAACTGCTCCAAACCAAAATACTAAAGAACAATAGCCAAAGTTTACAGAGAGGGGCTGGTCCCCTCCTCTTTAAAGCACAGAATGTCCCTTGATACCACAGTGGTGAGGGTTCTTACCAATGGCTTTCAGTTCGAGCTGCCCCCCTGCTTGAGGTGAACCATCTTGACACCACACAGCTTGACAGTAACTGTCGTTATCTCCATACTTTGGTCCATGGCTGGAAGCTGTGGAAGTCAATTCAAGTCATTACATTTCCTATCAAATGCAAGGCATTGTTGTTAATTCTTGGACAGCTGGTGCCAGGAAGGAGCATCTAATGGGTCACTGGGTCTGCTTGATGGCTTTCAATTAACCACATCCTTTTGAAGATGCAACCTTTTCCACTGACTTTGGATTTGGGCCTGACTTGCTGAAATAACCAAGAGAAAATAATCTGATTTTTGCAGTGTTGATTTTAAACCACAGCTTCTGATTATATAGAATTTTACTGTAGTTGGGAAAATCTTGTTTCTTTGTGCTATATTGAGTACTTTGTGGATATAATTTGTCTGTTGGTCTATTCACAAAAACAGCAATTAAACTTTACTGTGTTCTGTGGAGGAAAAGTGAGATTTAAGAGACCCTTTACAGTCTGCCCATGATTCATCCTGAAAGTTTGTTATGCAAGTGGTGACAAACTATGCTGGTAAACAGGGAGAGACAAGAAACAATTTTCCAGTTGTGAAGAAGGTTCTTTTCAAATTTAGTGTATGAAGATGAATGGAGTGCCCTTAGCTCAATGGAGATGGCTCCCCTCCAGCTGAAACACTCATTAAACACTGTAGACACTGTCTTGTAGTTTGGGAAAACCATCTAGGAGCTCATCAGAATAAGAATTACATAGGCAATTTCTAAACTTTGAGCTTGGTCTTTGGGACTAATACAGGTTGGTTAATACAGGATGCTCTGCCTAAATTAAAATATTTCATTCTTTCTGCTCCACATTTGAGGAAGCAGCCTCATAGCAAAAACTCCCTGCAAGGTTTGTTATAGGGGTGCCTGTAACTCAGCTTTGGAGGCAGGTGTTGTAGAGAAATGTCCTATTTGTGGGGATGCACTCTCAGTCCTGTATTTCTGACATTCCCAAGTGAGCAAAGGGTGTATATGGAGGGAGTGGGGTGGGGGGGACAAGACAGGTGAGAGGGTGGAATCTGGTTTTAATTTTAGACTTTTTAATGAGTGCTGCTTTTTGTTTCCCTGGTGGGTTGAGTTTAAATGTTGCTTAGACAATTTTTTTTGGCAAGGGAGTTATTATCTTGTTGAGTAAACACTTGGAGAGGTGGTTAATTCAAATTTTAAATTGAAAATCACTGTGAGAGCGGTGGTCCCAGCAGACACACTGAGGAGAAAGCACAAAATAAACACTTATTATTTAGTTGAGCTAATTATGTGATATAGATATTTTACAACTGAAGAATGGGCAGCGATGCCCAGAAATCATTAAATAATGGGGGAACGGGCAAAAGGGCTTTGTTAAATGCAGAAAATTCCTGAACTTTACTGGAATTTGTTTAATATAAACTTCTTGACAGAGTTGTAACTGTCTGCAAGACAATTCAGAGTGCCTTGGCTCTGCTTTCCCTTTGCCATGCCTGGGTGAATGTGGAAAATACACCTTACTGTGTGCAAGGATTTCTCTGAATAAACACATTTGTGTGAGCGTGTTCCTATCTATAACCAGCTTTCATGGTGAAAATACAATTTCTGTTCATGAAATGAAGTCTTGTTGCCTCAGGGATAAAGACAGCTTTCAGATTACATTTCATAATTCACTCTGCAGTAGACTGGGTTTGACTGTGAGGACCCTCGTGGGGACCATTTTTGTCTCTGTAGCCTGTGGGGTGTCTCCTCTGGGCAGCAACTATTTATTCAGCTTCCAAAATCAGGGAGGAAGGAAGAGATGGGACCAGTGCCCCTGGGCTGAAAATGCCCAACTGATGGATTGTGAGCTGGATAACTAATTTCTGCCTACTGCTCTGGCTGCATCACCTGAAATGTAAAGCAGTCTTAGCCATTGCAACAAATGCATCAGAAAACACTACTGAAACTGGGCTTAGTTACAGCTGTGAAAATAAAACATATCTCACAAGACTTCAGCTGCAGGCTCCTGTTCCTTCACAAAGAACAGAGTACACAAGGGTTCTAATAGCAGCTTTTCTTATAGTAGTTTTACCCCAAAACACTCCCACTGGTACCAGTAGATTTACCATGATGAGCATCGTTTTAATGGCCTGAACCAAAGCCTGTTCGAATCAATGAGGAAATTCTCCTGACTTCAGTGAGCTCTGGTATAAGGCCTAAGAGAGACATCATGGGAGTTCCCCAGCCTTTTAGGTGTTATTTACAGTGGTCTGCTGCTAGGGGAGTGCTAAATCATGGAGTTATTTGTCTGCTGGGGAATTTAAATGGCAATCTGCTATGCTGCTGCCACAGCTACAATACCGTCTCTGTTTGGATGATTCATGACAGGTCAAGGGAGCATATGTGATGGAAATATGCTTTATTGTGTTCTATCACTTGTCAAGTCTTATAAACGCCATGTTTTTATTCTGTGGTATCCTCACTTTATTTTGACTGATGTCTGCATGCAGAACTGGTGAGAGTGTATCTTTATATACAAAAATATCACCAGATGCCTTTTCCATCTTAAAATTGAGTACAACTAAAAGCTGATCCTGCTTATCCCTTTCAGCCCAGGCAGCTCTGAGAATTTTGCTTGAGAAAGAAATGCAGCACTAGCCTTTTCCAGGTTCCAGTGCCCAAAATGCCCTGGAATGGGAAGGGTGTAATCAATCTTGTGAAATGGTTTGTGTAACTACATTAAGGGATACAAAAGGCTTAGGCTCTAAGAGCAGAAACCCTCCATGTCACAACTACTGTGCTGCCACTCCTTGAGCCCTTTTCAGAACTCCCCACTGCTTTCCAAAGCACTTTCCACCCCTGACTCCTAGCCCCAGGATGTAGTTTCCTGACCCTGAGCCAGCAGTTGCATTTCCATGTGGACAAAGGTTACCACAAGCTGTTCTTCAGGCAGGGTTTGCTCAGTCCTTTCCTCATCTGCTTAGTGTGGAGAGGGAGCATGGTGCAGTACTGTTTTCTGGACTGAAAGCTGGTGTGAAGAACATAATTGTCTGAGTGGGTAAAAGGGGCAAGGCAATGAATCTTGTCTGTAGGAGATGGGCTGGCCGGTAGGATTTCTGCACGCTCTGCAGGACACTGCTGTGAACATCACTAGCCCCACATTTTCCTCAAGAAGTAACAACCTGGAGCAAACTGCAGTGCAGTACCATGATTTAGAGGAGTCTTAGAATGATGCACGCCCCTACAAATGCATTGGAAAGACATTTGTTCAGCCCAGGGATCAGTAGCAGCGGTTATCTACCTGTCATGTGTATATCAGCATGATTTTACCCTTGCCTTTAAATGCACCTTCAGAGTTGGGGCCAGAGCAGCCCAGCCCACTGCTGCTTTGTTCCTGAGTGACTGCAGTCCTGCTGCACATAGTGCCAGACCCAGTAAGCCATGAGCTGAGTTTTACCTGACTCCCTCCTCACCAGCAGACACATGGGCTTCCAGGTTTCACTACAAGTCTGTGACTTTCCTGGCTGTCTCTGCTGCGATTCCCATACGGCAACCCAAGCTACAACAGAGTTTATGTGTTAGCAGTGACTAGTTGTGCTGCAACATGCAGTCTGACTTAAGCAAAAATTGCCACAATAACTGTCCATCAGACACTTTCAGGGCAGACTCTGGACTGCACCTAATACAAGACTGATCTGGAGTGACCCCAAAAAGCCAGAGCCCTTTAGGAACTCATCTGGGAATAAAAAAATCAGCCATTTTCTTAAAAAAGGGAAAAGAAGCTTATTCTCAAACTCCAGGCCATGTGTAAAGTTCAGACGTCATTTCTTTCCTTACTGGTTCACTGTGACCTGCCTCACATCGTCTACTCTTCCCCAGCTTTATGAAAAACACGTGTCAGATGTATCTGAAGTGGGGAAAAATAAAACCCCAAATCCAGACTCAGACCCTTGCTGGCAGCCCTGCAGCTGTCAAACTCAGCCAGAGGCTTGTCAGCTCCCTCTCGTGGGTACGGGAGCACTGAGCGGTACAGGCTGGCTTTTCCCAGGCAGCTGCACATCCCGTGTCAGACCGGATCTGTCCTGTGATGGTTTGTCTTTGTGCGTGGCAGCATCCACAAGGCATGAGGAGCTGCATGTGAACATTAACGCCTGTGCTGGCTTGCTCGTACATAGCCACAAATACGTCCACCATGGGCAAAGCAAATGAAGCTCAGTCCTTGCAGAGATTGGCGATGGGCCACATGCAATTTGATATGAATTTTAGGTGAAGCCATTTATTGTGTGAAATCACACAGATTATAGACATTTGTTACTGCAAATGTGGCAAGCTAAAAAACTGCTAATTGGTTATGCACACTGTTTACACTCCACTGATTGGTTAGTGATTATAACCAGTTCTGATAAACATATATTATAGCTAAATATCATTAGTTTGATGCCTAAAAGCATCCACACACCTGCTGTTTTGACCATCTTATTATGGCTGGTTCTTGACATGTTCTGTTACTCCCAAGTACCTTCCCATAACTTCTTGGTTTAGGGCAGTCTGTACCCCTGTCATCAAGGCTGCTGTGTTTTGAGAATGTGATTATCAAAATCCTCTCAGCATGAGGAACTTTTCCTGTCTCATGGGAACGCAAGGACATTGTCAGGGCCTGTGTCTTCGGTGAAGAGAGCTAGGCCGCCGACAGGCCTGCTGTCTTCCCTGACAAGTCCTCAGCTTGCAAATTGGTCTGTTCCACCCTTCTGGCTTTGGGCAGATCATCTGTTTTAGTTTGCTTGCTTTTAAAGCTTATCTCAAGGATGGACAGTGGAGTAGCACTGCGCAGGCTCCAGCAGCCTTCATGCGGCATTGCTGGGTGCTGTGGTGAGAGAATGCCCCAACCCTCGGGATGCTCTCACCCAAGTTGCTCTGGCAGGAGAGGTGGATGTGCCCTGTGAAGATATTCCTGTGACACTTCCCCTTCTCCTGGTGGTGTTATAGCCAAACTCCTGGAACCAATGCTTTATCTCTGAGTAGTTATAAAGTGCTGTTAAAAGGATGGCGGTCAGCAGGCTATCTGGTTTTAGGCCTTCTGGTGGTCCGGTTTTGGGCCTTCAAGTTGTGGTCTCTAAATCCTCATCTGGTCCTCCAAATTAGATGATTACATGATCTTTGTGTTTTATTTGGAGCTTATAAAACATATAGAAACCTAGATCTCTCCAGGATGATTTTTCCACGTAACCAGTTGATTTTATCACTTCTTCATAATTTTAATCTGTCAAGAGCCACAATTCCTACAGCTTCCCAGAACTGAAGAGCACTTTTTGTTTTAGAAAGCACAGAGCTAAGCACAGAGTTCAGGGATAAGGAGGATGGAAGCATGGCTTAGATCTTCTACCACCACATATTAGATGATATTCAAGTTATTACAGCTCAGAAACATTGAATCATAGACTTCAAGAAATTATAACTCCTAAAATATCAATTTTTCTAAAATAGAGATTTATAGACTGATTTTTTTCTTCTGATTTTTCTTCCCCTTTGAATAAGGTGGTCAATTTGGGTGTAAGAGATAACAAGGTGCAGAGACCCTCTTGATCTCTTAACTCCAAACAACAGGAGAGGAAAGTATGAGACACAGCAATGTGCCTAAGGTGCAAAAGATTTTCCAGGAGAAGGTCTAGGTAAAGGAGAGGGGAAAAAAAATCTCTTGGAAATCGCTGTCAAATATAATGGGATTTCAGGGTCCATAGCCCTTCATCGTTATGATGCAGATTTATGGCCAAAGCCTGTGCTTGTATATGGTGCCAGCTCTTCAGCTAGGCAAGGAACGTGGTGCAAATGCTAATGACATATTTCTACTGAAGCAAAACTTAGGCATAATGTTTCCCTGACAGGTGATCAAAACATCTCAGCAACTATCAAACTCTGTTTCCTACTGTCAGAAGTAATGGCGTTATCTAGACTGGGAGCTATTAACACTATGTTATTGCTCTGCCATTCACAGAGCCCAAGGGAGGATGTGTTGGGGTTTTTTTTTCCTGAAATTGCAATCCTTCAGGCGTGAATGAAGATCTTTATCTGCTGAAAGATAACAGCTGATGTCTTCCCTCCTGCTCTCAGACAGGGAAAGTAATATCCTACATAATGGAACAAGGGAGCTGTAGTAGCTCCAGTGAGAATGAAGAGAGAAGGGAGTAGATTGTGTTTCAGGTGTAAGTGTTGAGCTATTATGTTTCATGGAGTAATGATGTCCTACCCTGTAAAACAGAGTAGAAAGCGGCTTTTTATTCCACCCTCGGGGGCATGGCAGGGCTGTAATCGCATTCCCATTGTGTGGGGGGACCAGGGTTTGCAGAAGCCACAATCTGTTTTCCTACTTGAACTTATCTTCCAGAAGGGGAAAAGTTAACATGCTGATAGTCAAGACAAGCCTTTTTGAATGTGGTATTTGTTTTGGCTGGTAGAAGTAGCCTCAGTTAAGTAAAATTGAAGAGTTATTAAAGAGCCACAGGAATGGAGTGGGCAGGGCATGTCACTTCAATCAAGGCTGGTCTTTGAATAATCAGCTCCTGTAGTAGTTATGGAGTGGTCTTTAATAAATTGTGTTTCTGGAATAGGTGAAAACCATGCTTTTAAGTTTCTGGGGGTTCACAGGAAGAGCTGCAATCAATGGTGCTGGTACAGTTTGGGTCTCCATATCCTCTGCCAGGGAGACTGTCCTACAGCCCTGCTGCTGAATTTATCATTGCCTTACTAGTCATGGGGAAGCTGAAGGAACAGTAAATTTGGACCACGACAAGGCAACACCAAGGTTTCTGCTTTGATCATGGCTCAGATAGATCCACATGGGGTGGCTTTGGACTGGTTGAGGTGCCCTAGCAATACCACCACTCAGGCTGGAGGTCTGAGGAAGCTTGCGGTCTTGCTACTCTGCCTGCTAAGTAGGCTTCAGTGTCTTTCCTGAGCTCTGCACTGCTATTTCTGCATGGCTGACGAAGACAAGTCAGCAGCAACATCGTGGGCACTGAAAAAGAGTGTCAGAAAAGTATCACATGGCTCCTGTTGGTGAAAGAAAGAAAAAAGTGTGAGTAAAACAGGTTACCAGAAAGGACTGGAGTATTTTGGGCCTGGGTGAACCTAATGAGGTTCAACACTGCCAAGTGTCAGGTGTTGCACTTGGGCCGGAGGAATCCCAGACATAGATACAGGCTGGGAGAAGAGCTCCTGGGGAGCAGCCGTGCTGAGAAGGACTTGGGGATTCTGGTAGACGAGAAACTTCCCCTGAGCCAGCAGTGGCTCTGGCAGCTGGGAAGGCCAATGGTATCCTGGGCTCCATCAGAAGAGGGGTGACCAGCAGGGACAGGGAGGTGATTGTCGCTCTCTGCTCTGCCCTCATGAGGTCCCAGCTGGAGTCCTGTGTCCAGAGCTGGGGTTCCCAATACAAGAAAGATGTGGAACTGTTGGAGAAGGGTCAGAGGAGCCACGAGGACGATTAGAGGGCTGGAACACCTCCCCTACGGAGAGAGGCTGAGGGAGCTGGGCTGGGTCAGCCTGGAGAAGAGAAGGCTGTGGGGGGACCTCATTGCAGCCTGCCAGTCCCTGAAGGGAGCAGAGACACAGGAGGGGAATCAGCTTGTTCAAAGGGCAGAGACTGGCAGGACAAGGGGGATGGATTAAAGCTGAAGGAGGGAAGGTTTAAATTAGATCTTAGGGGGAAGTTCTTTGCAGAGAGAGTGGTGAGGGGCTGGAACAGGCTGCCCAGAGAGGGGGTGGGAGCCCCGTCCCTGGGGGTGTTGAAGGCCAGGTTGTCTGGGGCCCTGGGCAACCTTGTGTAGCTCCAGGCCTGGAGGTTGGTGTCCCTGCCTGTGGCAGGGGGGTTGAAGCTCTGTGATCCTTGGGGTCTCTTCCAACCCAGACCATTCTGTGATTCTGTGATTCTCTTTATGACATTTTTCTGTCTTTCCATTCTGAATTTTGCCAGATGACCAAAAAGCAATGATCCCCAAAGCACGAGCATCGCTTGCGTGTTTGCACTGCAAGAGCAAGTTGCAACCGTGCAACACTACAAGGTTTTTTTAGATATTGCTTTCTCTACTTCTGGTATCACTAATGAATTCTTCCACTGAATAGATATTAAAGAAGAGGTTGGGGTTTTCCTCACAAAGGAAGTGATACAAGAATGAGAATTTGTTCTGCTCTTTCCCATAATATGATGAAAGGCTGAGGTCAGGTCAGTGCATTACTTCAAAACAGAAAGCTTTCTTTTTGCTCTTTGAAACACTTTACAATTACCTTTTGCTGTAATTTACCTGTAAAATTACCTTTACCTGTAATTTGAGACCCTTGTTCACCCACCTCCTCACTTACTAAAATGAGGCAGAGTTAAATACCTTTCTGAACAGGAACACAAAAACGTGTTTCTCTAAAAGTGAGAGAGCGAACAAGTCCAAGGTCATCCCACAGGGGTGGAAACAGCCCTGTCCTGCTGTGCAGGCTTTGGTCTTTCATCTGTCTTTAACACAGAAGTCAGAAAAAATTGCTTTGCTTCCTCAAGTATGACCATACGTTGATGTAGGAGAAATGTGCGGGCAGAGACATTTCCTCCCAGTTGGGGAAAACCCTGCCATGTTTTCTGTGAACCTTTCTGTTGGTGCTACTCCAGGGGGTCCTTTGCCATCAAAGTATCCAAATATTATCCAGGGAAAATGAGTTGCATCCAGGATGGTCCCTGCAAGACAGGTGCTCTGACTATCACCTGCTGGTGCCTTCGGACTGTTTGCGCATAAATAAATGAGCAGAGGCTGCAAGGTTGATGACACAGGGTGCCATGTGGTTCAGTTGTCTCTGCTTCCTGTGCCTGCTGCATTGCTCTCACATGCACTATAGCCTAAATGGAGTGTAAAAAAAGAAAAATCTATTTACATTTGAAAATCCGTCACCTTGACACTTTGGCAGATGGTTTTGGAGGCTGCCTTTTATACCATGCTTCTTAAAACTTGTCAGATGCTGCTTCTTCGGTTTCAACCCTTCCCACCCCCTTTTCAGACCCCATTCACTATCATTAACGTAGTGAAATTGCCAGACATATAAATGCTATTTTCCATTAAGGTTGCCACGTTACCAAGTAAGTGCAAGTTTGAAGGAGGAACATGAATTTAATTCCCCAATACCAGTGAGACAGATGTTTCTGTTACAAGGAATAAGCACTCGGGGCTTTCTTTCTCTTACTGAAAACAAATAGCAGTGTTGCTAGCACTCTTGTGTAATTAGTATATCTGCTTGCTCTCTGCATTCTTTGTGCTTAAAGTTTTACACATTAGGGGTTGTGTAATGTTTCTGGTTGGGAGCATTGTTTAACAGAGCAAAAAAGCTCACTTGCCAATAATGGCTTGTAATTTCTTAAATAAATACATGAAATTAATTTCTTAAGTAAATTCTGTGCTGTTCAAAAAGGGGCAAAAAGTCAACTGATTCCAGAACGTTAGATGATCTAAAGTCAATGTAGCTGGAGGATTCTGCAGAGCTGTTCAGCTGGCAGATGTAGCCATGAGCTCCAGCTGAATCACTCGATGCTCTCCTTTAACTGTGCTGATGGCTTGTAAAAGAAGCCTGAGCTCCTGACTCACACATAGACAGGTATGTTGCACACCTAGACTAGGTGTCTTGAGCTATGAGCTGAATCCCACCTTGGTGGAATTACCTAGATACTTCAGTGAAGGTGATTTTGAAAAGTAGTAGAGTGCTAAGACAACCACACAGGACTAATGGAGGTGGCAAGGGATGGCCTGGAGACCTGCAGCCTTTGGGGTGGCAGCAGGAGACCAGCTGGACAGTGCAAGAGCATCACAAGTGGCAAAACCACCAATGGTTTGGCAGTGGAATGGAAGGCCAGGTGTCTTCTGTCAGTGGGGAAAACTACCCTCTGGAGTTCTCTGTCTTTCTTGCATATGGTCAGAGTCTAGATGACCAGCTTCTATTAGATTACAGCTTTTAGCTGATGAAATGAGTCACACTGTGAAAATCTGGAGTGCTAATGGCACAAATGTGTAATTCATATTTGCATTGTGGAGACACTTAGCAGCCCAGCCAAGACAGCTCCATTTTACTGGGGCCTCCACAAATAAAAAATGAGTGTTCTCTTTATCTAAACAAAAGCTCTAACACATTTTTATATGCATATGCACACTCAAGAGAAGTGAGGAACCACGATAGTCTTCATCCTAGTGATTCAGATCTGAAACAGAGAGAAGTGATTTGCCTAGAGTGGTATAGAAAACTTAGTACAGCATAAATAACTTCACCTGGTTCCTTGTCTTAATAACAGAAATACATTTTTTTTCTTTTTGTCAAATAACAGAACTCTTAAAGCAGAATCTGTTCTTTACAAACCTTTAATGGAAAGAGAAAACTTGTAGATCTTACATGTATTTGAGCCTTGGTTTCCATCAGATGGTTTAGATTTCATGAGGAAAAGTCTGACCACACACATCCGTGCAGTGCCACGAGAATACGTGACAGACAGAAGTAACAATCCACTACCACTTTGAGGTAACTAACCTCAAAGAATATGCCCTGAAAATCTTTTATGGTGAAAGCAAGCACAGAGCTACCCAAGCTTCCTGAAAAATACGTGCAAGCATCACCTTGAAAAAGTGTTGCATTAATAACTGTGTTTTGTAGCAGATCATCAGGTTTTCATTTGAATTCTTCTGAATATCTTGTGATACTCCAATGCACCACAAGACCCATCACCCAAATCCTATGGCCTCTGAGTAAGAAAGTCAAAAGCTAGTGAGGTGAGGGAGCTTTATATCAAGTTGAATGGGGCCAGGTTGGATGGGGCCCTGGGCAACCTGGTGTAGCTCCAGGCCTGGAGGTTGGTGTCCCTGCCTGTGGCAGGGGGTTGGAGCTCTGTGATCCTTGGGGTCCCTTCCAACCCAGACCAGTCTGTGATTCTATGATATTTTAATGGAATTTTCAGTGTTTGGCTCACAAGGAGGCATATAGGTAGAGAAACATACGTAGGGAAGATATTTGTGATAATGGAAACTTTACCTGGCTAAGACTGGAATTTTTATCCCACTGTAACAGACCTTAGACATAACGTTTTGTGAACTCTGGTGTGAGACCTGAGGTTAAGAAAGTCAGTGGCAGAAGACCACTGAATTGGGTCATGCTGATTTCTGCCCCAGGACTCTCAAGGGAATAATGCCCCTGGTAGTATTTATGGTTCTGTCAGTGATGTTCTGTATGTGTGTGTGGGCAGCCCAAAGCTACCCAGTCCTTTCTTAGTGCCAAAATTAATTGCAAACACATTCTTGTTGAGTTGCTTGTTATCACCTCTTTGTCTCTCTTCCCTCAATTGCTTTCATGCTTTTTCCTTTCTACTGCTATAATTTTTAAAATTGCAGAGAATTGCCTCATTTCTCTAAAAAGACAAGCATGGTGAGGAAGCTTTTCTTTAAGAAGATATAATGTTCTCTAGTGCAAAAGACCCTAATGTGCCCTATTTTTAAAATACTGGCACGGACTGCTAAAGGGATCTTTCAAGATATCCTGGCATGCAATGGATGCTTAACACTCATTTCCTCTCATGAATCTAAGTATCAAACCCAGATGATGAAAGTTTAATCCTTTGGCACAGGTACTGCACATTGCATCTTTCAACACAATGGAGCCCATTTTCTGCAGAGAAGAGGCAGTGAAAAATGCCTTGCACAGGGTTTGAGTGCAGGTTCTTGGGTGGAAAACAGGAGAAGGTAGGAAAGGTGCATTTTCTGCAAATTAAGTTCCGTCTCCAAGATACACATCTAGCAGGCCAAGGCATTGCTTAGTGAAAGAAGTAGAGTGCCTTAAAGCCATCTGCACAATTTCTTAAAACTTCACTTCCCTGATGGATAACAGATGGAGGAGGAAATTTATAAGTAAAAGATTAGAGCAACTCTGCTTATAAACAGGAGTACTAATCACTCTGCCTTTGCCCTGGAGACCAGATTTAATCTCAGGGTTTAACTTAATGCAACTGTCTTGTTTCTGCTGCCAACTGAGCATGTTCAAATACTCCCATGATAAGAGATACTTTGGGATGATACAAAGCTAAACATTGCTTGGCAATTGATGATCCAGCGTTTAATCAATGATTACACTCAGCATAACATGGTGAAATAATGGACCGGGTAATTTGTGCCTTCAACATTTGTCATCTCCCAGTGTCTAAATCTATCTCCTCAATAGTCCTCCTCTGCATTTGTGTTGTGTCAATAGTACCTGCACTTTGTACCACCACTGGATGGTTTTATTCCCCACCCACTGAAACACTGAAATGAGACATGAGACCTCTGAACATGTTGGGAATAAGGGGCATGGGGCAGTAGATACAAGAAAGATGTAGAACTGTTGGAGAGGGGTCAGAGGAGCCATGAAGATGCTCAGAGGGCTGGAGCAGCTCCCCTACAGAGAGAGGCTGAGGGAGCTGGGCTTGTTCAGCCTGGAGAAGAGAAGGCTGTGGGGGGACCTCACTGCAGCCTGCCAGTCCCTGAAGGGAGCAGAGACACAGGAGGGGAATCAGCTTGTTCAAAGGGCAGAGACTGGCAGGACAAGGGGGATGGATTAAAGCTGAAGGAAGGAAAAAAAAATCCCAACAAAACCCAAGGATGTATGTGATAATCATGTTTATACAGAGTCTGAACACTAGTAGTTTTGTAAGAGAGATTTTCATTTTCTGAACTACTTCTGGCTTGCACATTTTCTCCTTTTATGAAGTGTGTTTCTTTTAGACATCCTGGCCTCATAAAAGGGGCTTATTTAGAACAGACATGGCCATTTGGGGCTGCTTTGCTATAGGCTAAGCTTTACTTATTAAGTATTGTCCAAAGACAAACAAAGAGGCTACTAATGTGTTTTTGGCCTATTTGTGTATTTCCTATTCTGTGAGCAATAAAAAATGTTTTAAAAAAAATTTAAAAAAGAGGAAGGAAATAAAAGTGGAATACAATTGGAATGAGTTGCCTGGAATTTGCCTGCTTTAGGATGAGCGATATTGAGTCTATGGAGGTGTTCATCTTTCTTTGCCTGCTGAGAGAGAAGAGGGGAAGGGGAAGGAAGCTCATTTTCAAGTGTTCTGCTGAGAGGTCACCCAAAAATGTCTCACCTGTGAGTACAGAAAGGGTGAGAATACCACATCTGCTGTGGCATGTTTGATTTAGGAAATACTTCCCAGTGTATGGAGCAGTAAGGGCTGTTTAAAAGATGTCACACACAGAATGGCAGAATGATTGGGGTTGGAAGGGACCTTGAAAGATCATCTAGTCCGATCCCCTTGCCAGAGCAGGATCCCCTAGTCATCTTCTCAGCAACAAAATGAATTCCCTTAGTGCAGCGCTGCTTGGATGGTATGGAACTTAAACAGCATTTACTAGTGTAACTCCTGGGAAACTCAGTATTTTTTAATAAGAAGTAATTTCTTGCTGCTGCAGGTTGCTTTTGATCACTGTGTCCTCTCTGCAAGATCATTTGCAGAGCTTTAAGTGAGCTGGAGACCAATCACATCAGCTCACCTCTTTGTCCTCTTTTTGGCAGGGCAATAGTTCTATCCGCCTTTCTCAACATGCTGGCACTGTTTCAGGCACTGTTATTATCTAAACCCACTGTTATTTCTAGGAAGGAAGAAATAATGCAGGAGGTGTCCTGCACTCACACATTTGATGCCTGGAGACAGGGAGTACCCAGGGCTCTAGAAGGGAGAGGTCTCACTGCACATAGGTAAAGCAAACTGCTCATTGCAAGAGTTTTCTCCTCTCCTGAGGCAGCCAGAAGTTGCTTAGGTTGGACCAAGGAGCTTGTAGAGCTTTTTTTGATACTTTTACTAGGAAAATGGCCCAAGAATATCTTGTTCAGAATACCACCCAACATGTTTATCTCCTTACTTTATGGTCTTTGAAGTGCTAAAGTCAGTTATTATTCACACTAGCGACATGGGGGACATTGCAAAATTGTAAAATTGCATATATTTATGAAGCTATCTCTGTTCAGACATTGTGTAGACACCCTTGTGTCAAAACCCAGTTTGGATCTAGTCTTAAATACATTTTCTCCTGAATCTTATCAGGATCTCAGACATAAAATTCCTTCATTTCTGCTGGGACCTCTTTGTTTCTTGCTCCCACATTCTCTGGGAGCATTTTCCAGCTGTTCAGAAACAAGGTACCATTTCCTCCTAAACTGACCTTGGTAAGAAATATCTTTGGAGAGAAATGAATTGCTTAGCCCTGGTGACCCCTCTGTCTGAACCTTGATTGCCTTTAGGAAGTGGCAAGGATTCTGGAGGGAAAGTATCTGCTGTTTATGTGTGGTTGCAGTTTAATGTGCTATGCCTGAAATAAAACACTGAGGGAAGATTTCTTTCCGCTGTCTCATTGTGGAGGAAGAGTTTTGGAAAAGCTAAAGACAATACTGAGATTAGGCTGCTGTTGTTTCAGCTCAGTGGCAGACGTTGGAGCTTTGGCTCAAAGCCATCAACAGGACCAGATGTTTCAGTCCTGCGCTTCCTTTGCAGTGGGAAATAATGAAAACTGAGCCTTGCAAATGAAACGGGACTTTGCTGATTTAATTCACTGGTCGTGTCATTGGGATTCATATAATCAGAAAATATCTCTGCCAGGGGTTCAGACTGGCAAAACAGGAGCTCGTAAGGCAGTGGCTAATGGGATTTCTCAGGTGCCCTCCCATCTTGTTTTCACTTATCAGGTGTCATCTTCAATAGTTCCCATTCTGAGAAACCTATGGGAATCTATCAGTTTTCCAAAGGCAGGTGCTTTCTAGGAATTAATTTACAATGATACATGAGATACAAACCTTTCTCTTTTATAAGCCAGCTTATAAGAGCTCACAGAGGACTTGAATTCAAAACACTATGCTCACAGAAGGTGAGGGTCTTCCCAGAGCTCTGCCCTAGGTATGATGTTGAGCATCACTGTGGTACCTGGAGACTTGGGTCACCCTTCACACGTTTGAGCTCTGACCTACCAGAGTATTCTCTGTGAACAGTGCAGAGAGAGATGCCCTTGGGTGTGATTCAGGTGATGTGGTGGGGAAACTTGTGGAAGTGTCGATGTCTGTGTTATCTCTGTAAGGAGTGTGGGCAGCTCTGAGTGTCTCTACCGAGTGGGATGAACTCGGGGCCAACTGTTCTCAACAAAATACAAGCACTCTGGCTTTTTCTCCCTGCTTTTCCCTGCACCTGAATCTAAGCAGCTTGCTTTCTCTGACGGAGTGTGCTCTAGCAGACTGGATATTTTCATAAAGTCCTCTAAGGATGAGGAGTGCAGGCAGTAGGTTTAAGCACCTTTCCTCTTCAAATACAGCCAAACAAAGGAGGTACTAAAGGTGGCTGAAAACAGTGTTGACATTGCAAAAATCCCCACATTTTCCCTCAGAGAAGTGTTTCTAACTGGTCATGACTTACTGAGCTTTGCTGAAATGAAAGCTAGAAGGAACCACCATGTCCACCTGGTTTGATACCTTTGCACTCAGTTTTGCCCAGAGGTTTCTTCTCTGGAACATTTACCTGCTGGGAGAATCAGAGATGCTGCTTCCAGATGATGCTCCCTCCAAACCCAGCAATTCAGCACAAAGATCTTGTGCATCCTGGAGCAACAAAAGCGAAAGCAAGAGAGTTAGAGCCACTGTGAATAACTGAAAGGTAGCATAAAAGAAACATGCAATAGTGGATGAGAGAAAAAACCCTTATTAAAACTTCATACTTAGTGTCAGACAAGGAAATTTGCTTTAAAGAAATCAACGTTTGACAGAAGAGGATGTATTATTTTTTCCCCCACTGGAAAAGACTAGTAGTAATTTGTGGGTTTTATTGGTTTTTATTTTTGCTTTGCTTTGGTAATTTTAATGACCCCATGTGTAGTTTTACATCTATTTAACTGTGTGATAAAACAGGGTTTTAAATACATCATGTTGCTTAGAAAGCCAGACTTTTACAGGTTGTGCATTCCTAACAGAATGAATAAAAAAGTTGCAGCGCTTCACTCCTATTAAACATACTTGGAAACATGTTATCTACTGTATGGAGTTGAATAATATCCAAAAAATATGCCTCAGAATATCCAAAATGCTAAAATCTTGAAATAGAGGCAATAAGATATAACAGATTTGAAAGAGGGAAATGCTGTAAATAAAAAACAGAGAAAAAAGTCTACAATAACAGTAAATGACCATCCACAAAGCCAAACTCTGGCAAATGTTAGCCAGCTCAATATAACAAGCTGCCACTTGTGATCCTAAGCTCAGTAGCTGAGATATTGGAAGGTATGCTCTGATTAGTGTCTGTTTTACAGTAGAGATGAAGAATGGGATTTTTGGCAGTCTTTTAGCTCTGCTCCTGTAAACCTTCAGCTGGCATCAGCAGCTGCAGAGTTCAGTGGGAACTGAGGCTTTTGGAAATTCCACCCAAAATGTTTGGTGTCTGGACGTATTTGGTCACAACTGGTCTTTTGACGGAGAGGATGCTGAAGGCAAACACGGTCACTGAGGCTTTGGGGTCCACCTATTTCACATATAGCAGGGAGGCAGGTGCACATTAAATAGTTCTTCAGGTGAAAGACCTTTTCCATTAACTGTTTACAGAAGTGAGTAAATGTGTGAGATGATTATATTCCTCTTTATTTTTGCTTGCTCTCCTAAACTCTTACATCTGCTTGGAATTTCCCATTCCTGTCGGGATCTCCCACTCCCAGTGAGAAATAACATGGTTGAAGGGGGTTTTTCTCCTGGACCCTTGGATGGAAGCAATTTAGTTGTGTAAAGGTTATCACGTTGTGTCCTGTAGGCACTATCGTAATAAAAAGTAATTAATAATAAATAAAAACATAGAGTTTGGTAAACAACATTGCCAATTATTTCCCAGGCCATTTGGGGAAAGGAAGGTAGGCAGGAAAGATCAATCAGCCTTTCATATTTTAAGGGAAAGAAGCACCCCATTTTTTCTCCTCTGCACTTTGTCATGACAGAGCCATCATATTTCACTAGCTTCTACACGCAGCAATGTGCCCTTTTTGCAAGAAGCTGATAGCATCTGGGGTTTGCTTCAGGAGATGGGAACCCACCACTTCCTTGGGCAAGTTGTTTCTTCAGACTCCCTCCCTCCATTAGATAATTGTACCATGCCCCTTGTTGCGAAGACTTTGCCTTTAATTTTGTGTGTGTGTGTGGGTTGTGCTGTGTTAAAAAGCCTTTTGATATCTGATATGTAGTGTTTTTAAAGAAAAAGTATACTCTTTTTGACAGTGAAATCATATCCCTCCTTGATCTTTTTGAGGAGTGAGTGCCTGATGTTCCTCTGTAACGCCCATCTCCCCAGCTCTCCAACCATCAAGGCCTGTACATACTTCTGTGCTCTGAATTTTTGTGACTGTGGTAATGAAAACATGTGCCCAAGATTTGCTGTTACACCTCATACAGTAATGTGTTTCTGTCCACACAGACCTCTTCATACCTAACGTGGACAAATGGCCAGCTAAGTCACAATATGTGGTAAGGACATTAAGACAAAAGGAATAATGTTGTAGCTATAAGGTAGCACGTTAACCCTCTAGCCATGGAAGAGATCTTCTTCTTCCATCTAAATCTAATAGAACCAGATAAAAAGGCATCAGGCACTCTTCATTATCACAGAAATAAAAAAATAAAAATAAAAAAGAAAGAAGTTTGTCACATTCTTTTCCCCCAGCAGTTTAGGTACTTTTATGACTTGCATCCCTCCACTCTTCTTCTCCCCAAGCAATTTACTTAAATGACGTTTTGGCAGCTTGTGTTGTAATTGAATGTTTTATTCCACAGGCTGAGAAACAGTTGGGAGAAAATGTGCCATTGTTAAATATTTTATATGCTAATGTTTTCTTGAAGAGCTGGGCACCTGCCTGCTGGAGTCCTCTGTGGTTCCCAGGAGATGTCCACAAATACGGGAGTCAGACTGCTGATTAAGCAACATTTAAATAACAGAAATAAAATCCTCACATCTTCTCATTGCATTTCAAAGAAATAAAGAAGGCCATAAAACTGTCCTCATCACAGTAAGCTAACCCCATGTGTGGGAACATTATGCTGCTTCTTACACACAATATGGGGTTAGAACATTATTGAAAATTGCAAAGCCATTTACATCCTGTCTGGCAAGCAAAATGCTGCGTTTTTTCTTCTTAATGTAATCTAAAACATTGCAAAACACAGAAAAATATAGTGGAAACACTGACAAGCCTTTACTCATAGTGTCACTGAGCCATCAGTGATGATTTAACTGCGTCTACAAGCGATTAAAGATGCCTCCTCCAATAATTTCTCATGGCATGGTATCTCTATAATATTGCACATAGGGACACAATGGCATGTGTAAAATTTTATCCCAACTAAGTGAATGTCAAGATGAAAGTGATTTCTTCTATGCACCACAATAAAAGACATGATTCTTCTTGGCAGAGGAGCAGCAAGATTGAGTGGGGCATGTGACTTTACCTCCATTAAAAGCTTTAATTAGACAGATCCTGGGATAGCGTGTCTGTTTGTAATATCCACATTTAAGTAAAGATAGTATGAGATGGGAGAGGGGTCAGGGGAAAAAAATAAGGGGGTGTGGAATTTGATTGCAGCAAAATTTATTTAAGGGCCAAAGAAAATAATTTGTAGTAAGGGATTTATGAAGCAAGATCTTAGGTTATCAGAAGACGACTGAAAATAAAGGTCAAGAGATGAATTAATTTCAGTCTGTGCATTCTTTCACACAGAAAAAAGTACCAAGACCAATGGTAGCTCAACTCTTATGGACAGAGGCATGACCAAGTTGAAGCCAGACATATTTTTACTGAAGAAAAATTAAACTTTGGGAAAATTTCCCATGAGAAGTGACTGCATTCTCCACCTCCTGCTATTCTTTGGAAATGCCCTATGCCAGTGCCTGGTGGCAAATGCAAGTCATTTGTGGGACAAGAGAACAAGTGTCCATGTCATATTGAGACACAGATACAATCGATGTTCTTCTCTCAAAACCCTCAAATGAAAAGCGATCAGCAAACTTTCTGCCTCTGGGTAGGTGCAAAAGTTTAAAGTTATGATGGTGACTCCAGTGTGATGGCCAAATTGAATGGTTTGTGTTCATTATTTTTTAGAGGTAACTGCAGGTATGTCTCAATCATTGCAAATTAATCACAGAATCACCAGGTTAGAAAAGACCTTTAAGATCATGGAGTCCAACCATTCCCATCCTAAGCTAAACCAGATCCCTGAGCACCTCATCTACCCTTTTTAAACACCCCCAGGGAAGGGGACTCAGCCCCTCCCTGGGCAGCCTGTGCCACAGCCCCACAACTCTGCCAGGGAAGAACTTTGCCCTCCCAGCTGAGCTGAGCCTGCCCTGGCCCAGCTTGAGCCCATTGCCCCTTGTCCCATCTCCTGTCCCCTGGCTGAAGAGACCAGCGCCCACCTCTCTGCACCCTCCTGGCAGGGCAGGGGAGGTGGGGAGAAGGTCTCCCCTCAGCCTCCTCTTCTCCAGGCTGAACCCCCCAGCTCCCTCAGCTGCTCCTCAGAGGATTTGCCCTCCAGCCCCTTCCCCAGCCTGGTTGCCCTTCTCTGGACTGGCTCCAGGACCTCCATGTCCTTCTGATGGTGAGGAGCCCAGAACTGGACCCAGCACTGGAGGTGCAGCCTCCTCAGTGCCCAGTCCAGGGACACAATCCCCTCCCCAGACCTACTGCCCACACTATTTCTGACACAAGCCAGGATGCCATTGGCCTTCCTGGCCACGCTGCTGGCTCATATTCAGTCTGCAGTCACCCAACACCAATGTTTTAATTAATGTTTTAATATGGCCAACAAATAAATTCTGCTGAAGCACAAGACTTAACCAAGCACCCCATTCCTTCATGCATTTGCAGATTAACTTCATGATAGGGCAAAGCCTACTACATTTCATTTGTCAACCCTGTACTGAACAAGAGCAACCCCCACACCCAAGGAATATGCCTTAGTTCTTGACATAAGGATTCTGCAGTGTCTGAGGCAATGGGAGAGGGAAATCCACAACGCTCTGTTTATTCAGGAGAAGAACAGTGATTTCTTTCTGTCAGCAACAGAAACAGAAAATCTTTGTAAGTGTACACGTATACAAGGCAACTGCTTCCAACCAAGCAGCATGGGTGCCAGTATTTAGAGATGGGACACAGGGCTGCCTTTTATAAGTCTATTAAAACACTGATGCAATTCCTAAATAAGCATGGTACTTTGGCTATGAGATCTAACCAGAAAAATTGGCTGGGCAATGAATGGGATACTCATCAGTTTTCTCCATATGAATAGGGAGAACCTATAGCTCAGAAAGGAAATATCCATGGAAATGTCTGCACTTTGCAAGTGCCTGTTCTAATTCAATATTCCTAGCACCTTGAAAAGTGTTGGGCTGGTGTCATACAAACAGTTTTCCATGTGTCTGCCTGGCCTTTGCAATTTCAAACAAGCAAAGAATACTGAAAACTGGATCCTTATTCACTTTCCCCTCTGCTGGAAAGAAAAATAATACACTAAAGTGGACTTCTAAATGACAAATCAGGTCTTGTCCAGGGGACTGTAATATCTCTTTTTCCATGTTCTGATCTGTGATCAAGGGAAGTTTCTTGGCTTTAGAGTGATGTATGTCTTGTAGCACAGGCACACCAGCAAGAGATCACAATATACAGCTGCTAAATAGGATTTTTCAGGTTAAACAGACAAGACAAGGAGTGCTACCTTTATGTTTAACGGGTGGGAACTGAGGTAGAGAGAACAGTTTTTGCCAGGTGATAGCCAAAGACTGTGACCATCCTGGGGTGCAACTACAAATCAGCCTGAATTTGTTCATGGTGCAGATGAGGGAAAACACCTAATGAAATTGAACTAAAACCTCAGCCATCCTTAAAAGCCCTGTCATTGTAATTTGAAATGCTTAGGTGGAATTAGGACCTATGCTTTCAATGCTTGCAACCAAACCTTGTGCACAGCAGTTTTATTCATGCCCATTGGTTCTGAAGCTGAGGAGAACAGTTGCACAAATATATTCTCATTACAAAGCTGATATGCAGTGCAGACCACAGCAGAAAATGTGCTGCTTGAAAGACCCCTTTTTGAAAAGGTGGGGACGTGTGTGTAACTTGGCTGAAAGATCACTAAGGCGTTGATACAATAACCACTATAAATATTTGAAAGGTGTCAACATCAAGGTCTAGATTTTATCCACAGATGCCAGCACAATGTTTCCATTGATTAGCTGTTCTGTAATATAAGCCCCTGTATGGAAAGTGTATGTTGAAAAGAGAGTCTTATATATATCATGCCAGGATTTCACTTCCTCTGCTTTTGTTGTATCAGTCTGAGCTGACTAAACCCACTGGAAGTTTGCAGATGTTTATATTGCAATTTAAAATTGGGAGCTTATTGTAAAAAATGGAAAAAAAAAAAAAAAGAAAAAAATCCAGACTGACTGAGGCTCAGAAGATGAGGATCATTATTTGCTGGCTAATATTCCTTTTTGATTTACGTGTCAGCAAGCAGATTTAACCACTGTAACACTCATTCAGGGTGTTAATATTCCTTGTATGTGGACATTGAATGGGAGGTTAATCTGTCTAGTGAACTACTTGCAACTACTTGCCCAGGGACATGGTTGAGTCACCTTCCCTGGATGTGTTTAAAAAGGGTAGATGAGGTACTTAATGTTCTTGTTTAGCTTAGGATGGGAATGGCTGGACTTGATGATCTTAAAGGGCTTTTCCAACCTTGTGATTCTATGATTCTGTGATGTAGGTGTGCTAAAACCTCTTAACAACACTTACAGGCTTCAAAAGTTTGCAATTCAACCATTCCAGCTTGGTTTGATGTGGTGTGTCTTTGTCACACCTGAGCATACACCTCCCAGAGATGGGAGGGCACATCAGATCTTCTGAGCCTGCAGTCTCATGTTCCAACCCAATCAAGCAGCTCACACATGCTGCCCTGTTTCATCATGGAAAAGGGTCCTCTTAGTCCCATTAACTTTGTGAAGCTAATTCTGTGTTTGAAGTTAGTCATGTGCCATATCTAATGCCATATCTAATGGAAATAGGTCTTCAACTCTGTTGTTAATTATTTTCAGGCTGTGACGCTCACACACATCTTCACCATTAATAAAAAGCATTATTCCATGGAAAACGCTTTCCAGATGTGCATAATTAGCACATCTTTTGTTAGAATTGGTCAGAGAAATTTTGAAGAAATAAAATTAAGTTGAAAGAGATTCCAAAAATTAGTACTTTTCACAAAGGATGGTCAACTACTTGTCTTTTTAAAAAAATGAATGGGATTTTTTAAAAAAATAAATGTTTCAGTGAACTAATGAGATCTTATTTGACATAATTTATCCTTCATATAGAATCCTGAAATATTTGGGGTTTTGCTCTGATTTGGGAAGAAACATGTCTGGAATTTCCAAGCTCCTTCACAAAGTGGAAGTCTGGAGCTTCCATTGCCATGCAGCTTTATTACAAAATTACTTTAAAAATCCAAGAGAGAGGAACCAGTGCATTTTTTAGTTCAGTTAGCATTTGAATTGAGCCATGATTGAAGCTGTTCCAGGTCAAATTGAACAAAACTTCAGGATAATGGGTTTGGATCAAGGGGAAAAGAAGAGAAAAAGAAGAGGGAAGGGAAGGGAAGGAAAGGAAAGGAAAGGAAAGGAAAGGAAAGAAAGAAAGAAAGAAAAAAGAAAGAAAGAAAGAAAGAAAGAAAGAATTGAAGATTTAAACCATTTTTAAGTCCCCTCCCTAAAAAAAACCCTACCAAACAAACCATGAAAAGCCTACTAATAATTTTAGCACTCAGCCAACCATGATCTCCATCTACTGTTATGAAGATGTAAATTAGGCTGAACTAACCCCATCCAACCTGCTAAATCTCTTCAGCACAGAAATTGCATCCTTAAAATACAAAAAAAAAAAAAAAAAAATTAAAGAACCGTTTGCTTTGGGATTTTGTTTTGTTTTGTTTTTTGTTTTGTTTTTTCTTCTAGAGTTAATACACCTGCAGATTTGTATCCAACAGAAATAGCATCCAGATATAGCAGGTACAGAAAATATTCCATAAAAGCATTTAATCAGGTTACAGATGACCCAAGCATTGTTAATATTTACCATGTAGATGATGGGCTTCCTTTGTTCACAAGACCTTGATGTGAAAATTGTTTTGACCCCATTGAGAATAATGGTAGTGATACCTTGTTAATGGACAGAATACAGGTGCCCTCTCATTGAGCCATGCCTCATTGGTGAGTGGCAGTGTGACACATGGTGGGTGACCAGGTCTGGCTTGTCCTGGAGAGCATCCAGGACAATCCTGCTAACCTGCTCAGATCGTGGTAGCAGGCTTTAATTTAACAAGCTCTTTTGTGGAACGTTACCCATCTGTTAGCAGGGAAACCCTCAGCTGGCCTCCAGCTGACACCATGTTGTGCCACATCAGAGAAAACCCTAGGTAGCTCTCCATTGGCCTTTGTATTTTGAGATGCAGGAGACAAACTGGTTTTGGCATTTTTATGTGTGCTGTGTGCTCTAGTAGGTTGTTTTATTACTGTTGGAAGTGCCTCACTTTCCTGTAAAAAGCAGAGCTCCCTGGGCTTTGTGCATGTGTTGAGGAGAGCGAGAACATCACCACCAAGGACTTCTGCAGCCTCTGTGGCCAGCAGAGGTTTCCTCCCAAAACTGAGAGCTCTCACACCAGTGGGGACCATGGTTCTGGTCCCACCATACCACCATGCCCTGGGGCACTTTCCTATCCACACATCTGGGGTGCCACACTCCTAAGGCTGTTTATTCTATGGGACCAAAGGTAATGCTAGACGCTCTAGGTACTCTGAGAGATGTGAAGAGATGCTACCACATTCTGTGCTCATATTTGGTCCAAAAGAAGTAGGTCACCTTTTCTAAGTAAGCAATAAGAATAGCCTTCTGGTTAGAGCAAAATAGATTAAAGGCCAAAACAGTCTGCAAATGGGGCACAAGTAGGAGTAGAGGGTACTCTGCATGACTTGGGCTTGTGTCAGGAGATGAGTGGGCAAATTTTCCTAGACTTTTGCTGAAGGTGAGGATAACCAGGTGGGTATCTCTGTTATGGATGGCTGTAGGGGCATAAATCTTCAATGTATGGTGTCAGAGTAGCAGTGCTGAGGTGATGCCACATCTAACCATGGATGAGTGCCAACCCAGGTGTGGAACTAGCCTTTGCAATTTTTTTTAAGCAGTTGAATGCATTAATTCCAGATTTCTTTCTAGATTTTCAGTCTTCCTTTCTAAATCTCTGCATACTATAGCAGGTATCTGAAAATGATGCCACTCACTGTACATCTAGCATTTACTGTGTCTCAATCGGCCCAGAGCTCAGGCAGTAGGCAACCTGCATCTTAGAAACAGAAACACTTTCAGAAAGGAGTATCAGCCTCTTCCCAAGGTTAAATGTGCACTTAAAAAGCTGTTTTCACACAGTATTTTGTCCTGGGGTTAAACTCCACAATTAAAGATGGTGTATTCTCTTAACAAGCACAGATGCTGGGCACACTTGTTTGAGGAACGATAAATCCTGGGAATAAATACTGCTCCTGGGGAGAAACCAAGACTTTCCTGTACTCCAAAGGAGAAGAAATAGCAGGGGTGCTGGAAAATGCAGTAGGAGAAAATACGCTGCCTTGGGGGAGAGGGGAAGGTGGCCTCTTAAATCTCTTCCTACTTCTTATTTCTGTGACTCATCCAAACCTGCTGGTAATAGGCTGTTGCATCGCTGCATTGTTAGTTTAACTTCTTTGTATCCTGAACAGCCAGAGCGTGGGTAAAAGAAGCTCTTTGTGCCTTCGGTGGGAGAGAATGGCACGAGGGTTGTTCTTGGAAGAGGCCCAGGGAAAGTGTGGGGTGAGGAGGGAGAAGGGGGAGAAAAAAAATGCCCAGAAAAGGGAAAAAAAGGAAAAGAAAAAAAGGTGTCTGTTTCACAAACCCTGACCTTCAGCAAACTGCCATTTCCTGAGACAGCACAGAATGTACCAGGCAGCTTTTGCAGGCCTGGCAAAGAGGGATGGAGCCAGACATTGACACTGCTGCAAAGCTGGCTTCCCTGGGCCCCAGGGAGTCAATGAGTACCTGATCCTGTCTTCCAATCCCTGAAGGGAGCATACAAACAGGAAGGGAATCAACTTTTTAAAAGGGTAGAAAATGGCAGGACAAGGGGGGTGGATTAAAGCTGAAGGAAGGAAGGGTTAAATTAGATCTTAGGGGGAAGTTCTTTGCAGAGAGAGTGGTGAGGTGCTGGAACAGGCTGCCCAGAGAGGGGGTGGGTGCCCCATCCCTGGGGGTGTTGAAGGCCAAGTTGTCTGGGGCCCTGGGCAACCTTGTGTAGCTCCAGGCCTGGAGGTTGGTGTCCCTGCCTGTGGCAGGGGGTTGGAGCTCTGTGATCCTTGGGGTCCCTTCCAACCCATGCCATTCTGTGATTCTGTGATTCCCCATGAAGAGCAGCGCAAGCTGAGCAGTGAAGCTTGCCTTGGCTTGAGGTGGAGGGTAGGAGCTGCGTGCAATAACCACTGCCTTTCACAGGAGGGACTGAAATGGCAGCATTTCCAGCAGACTTGTTGTCTTTCAGTCGTGTTGTAAACAGGCGAGTGCATTGCTGAATAAAACCCTATCTGTTTACCACATCTCCTCATGAGGTGAGCCCTTGGAAAACTGCTTGGACATCCCTTCTCTGGTAAGCATTTTATTCTCTGGTGCTTCATGGGTAAATGGGCTGCTGAGAGAAGGAAACAGGTCCAATTGCTTGGAGTATAGAGAAGATCTGGGGTTATTCCAAGAGGAACAGCCAAGTCAGATGGGGACCATCTTTCTGGTAACAGAGTCCAAGCAGGGAATAGTCAGGGAGGAGCCTTATCATTTCAAAACAACTTTATTTTCTCTGTTTCAGGGAACAATGCATTTATTTGGGTCGGCGACAACACTGCTAACACTGGAAGGAAAGGTGGGAGGGAATGGCTGCTCGCCATGTTCCAACAGCCTTTCTTCAGTGCCAACTGTGGACAATAGTGGATTTTAATCACCCACAGTTTTCCTGGAAAACTTATAGGGATGTATTTCGTATCAGATAGAAATGAGTCTTGAAATCTTACAGAAATAGAAAGCTTCATGGCTTAGAGGGAACCGGGGTCATAATCACAGAACAAACATTACCCCCAGAAGGACAAGAGAGCCAGCAGCCATTGCATCTTAAGGGCAGCTAGGTCTTTACTCCTGTACACACTGGGCACAATAATGTGCTAAAACACGAAACTGAGCAGAATATCATCAGAAAGGATCTCTTATTTCTTCCTCTGACTCTTTCACAGAACTACGTTGCTTTTCTGCATAAAAAACAGGACAGTGGTTTGAGGGAGGGCCCCAGTCATCATCTTTCCTCATGGCTGGAGGTAGCAGATAGTGAAGTCCCTCCAGAACGTGAGGTGTCTGTGTTCCAGTCCCCTCTCTGACTCAGAAAGAAACAAATTCCTCATTACTTGCAAGACAAAGCAAACAAAGAATAGTTTAGATGTCTTCCATGTTCTGTACTTTTTCCTTTAGTGTGAATCCTACATTTTTGCATGGCTCAAAATAATGGTGAACATCTGCTTGGCTAAGATATCTAGGACACTGCAGGAGAGAGAGAAACATCTTGAGAGGTGTCATAATCTACATCAATCATGTATGTAGTGTTGCTATGTTTTACTTTTGTAGTTTATGCCAAACTTCTCACCAAAACCCTCCAGAAATTGAATGGATACGCCCAAAAGGTGGGAACCTTTCCCAGCTTCTGGGTCTTAGGCTGCACTTAGCACATCTTCACTATGCTTTAGAAAGACACATGGGTGCACTTTTGTCTGCCTGCCCTG
Organism: Hypotaenidia okinawae; assembly: GCA_027925045.1. Classification (NCBI taxonomy): domain Eukaryota; kingdom Metazoa; phylum Chordata; class Aves; order Gruiformes; family Rallidae; genus Hypotaenidia; species Hypotaenidia okinawae. The sequence continues at coordinate 36,329,335 of BSDF01000004.1, forward strand.
GTTTCCAGATGAAGGTAATATAGATAACTAAGCAATCCAGGATGGCAAAATGTTGTGGAGCTCCCTCCACCTGCAGCTGACACACGACCAAAGTCAGCACAGTGAGAGACAAGCAAATGGCCATTGGCACCAATATACTGATTGTTAAAAGCAACAGAATATGGGTATGTCTATAAATGACAGATGGGAATTTGACTGGTCCTTCCTCTATTCTTCTCCTCAAATAAGAGAGAGTTCTTTCCTCAGGTAGAGCCTTAGTGAGCTGGTTTTTGAGGGGAAAAACTCTGTATTTATGTATTTTTTGCCTCATGATTCCCAGAGATCTGGACAAAGGAAGCTTGGTGAGAGCCAAACTTACTTTGCTGTTTGTTTTCCAAGGGTGTTGAGTTGTTAGTGCTGTGTTAGCAGTGTGTTGGGTCAGTGCTTAGTTATCTTGGCTTTCATTTGTGTGAACAGTTCCACAGCTAACGTGACATCTCAAGAGAATGGTTTGCTCAAAGCTATTAATGGGTGTACATAAGTCTGGGAGAATGAGGCAGGAAGGTGCTCAGTAGCCTACAGACCAGGACACTTAAATGGGCTGGGGAAGATTTGGAGTCCAGATCTTACTTCTTAGCCATAGAACTCCTGCCTGACAGGCGTTATTGCAGCACAGGTTCAATAGGACAGAGAGAACCTGACCTCTTTATCACTATCAGCCAGGTTATTCTGTATGTTGCCAGCTCCTACCAAGTGGCAAATGTTGGAGTTAAGCTTGGTGAGAAAACTACGTTTCATAAAATAAAGCATAAAGTCTGCCATGGGCTACGTGCTGAGTTTTTTCTTAGAGATGTTCAGTTTAATGCTTTCCTGGAGTTGTGCATCTGGCTTTGACTCCTAAGTCAGAAAAGATCACTCAGATCCTCATCGTGCAGGGGAAGATGGGAGTTTGAACACACATGTGTATTGAGCACATCCCATTAACTCCAGGCAGTTCCCTCCTCTGCATGTCGGTTGTTTGGAGTCCTAACTCCAAAGGGACCAATGATTTATTCTGGACAGAACAGTGACTGTTCATTAATACAGTTTCCATTATCCAAGTTTGAGTTTCAGCACCTCTTTCCTCTGACTGAGCCATGTCACTGTGCCTGGTCTCCTCATACAGGTACTCTGAGCTGTTCTTTTGCCACTGTAAAGTGTGCTTTCCCTAAGTGGTGTATTTTAGCTGACATTTATGACAGCTAAATCAGACCAAGTCATAAAGCTCAGTATCTTGATTCCTGGTTTAGGTCCTCCATCACTCACGTGCAGTTGCATTGCTAAGGAGAACCAGCGCTGTGCCAGGCTACAGCCAGAGATTGGGCACAGCAGATCTGTCCTGGTGCTGGAGTCTAGTTTCAAGCTGATCCCACCAGTGAGCCCTACTGGCTCAACAGCCAAACCATAAATCACGTTTCGGTGCAGCTTTCATCTCCAAAACACATCATAAACATTAATCTTAACATCCCTGTTAAGTACCAGTAGGTTCAATGGTCAGAATTTAATAACTTGCAGACATTCTATTATCCAAGGCAGCGGTTTCCCACTGTGCAGAGCTGAAAATAACCCAGCACCTAGATGATGGTATCTATTGCATCAGTGTTACCTTGTGAGGCAGATCCTGATGGACGTTTTGGGACATGCATCAGTTTGGTGACAGCATTCCGAATCCAGTCCTGTGCCCAGGATATTAAAACCAGGTGCTAAAGCATATGAAAGCTGGACTGGTGAGAAAATAATAAGAAGAAAAGGACATTTTTAAAAGCTATTGAGGTAAACTAGATTTTTCTCTTGATTTCAGGCAGTGTTACATGTAGAAGTGTTATTGTTCATGACTAAAGGAGTGCCAGAACACCAGAAGTCAGCCTGGGCAGGTGTAGCTGAATGCTGGTGTCCAGGCTGGTCACCCTGGGAAGATGGAGCCTGATCTAAATGAAATCGGGTCATTGGGCAGCATCATGTGCAGCAATGTTCTTTAGTGAGGGACAGACCAGAGACTCCTCTGAAGCTAAAATAGGTTTTGATGGAACACATAGAATCCTGAAGAAAAGTCCCCACAAAAAGAAAAGGGTTTCAGCACTCGCTGGATTGCAAAATGTTAGCCAGCTGGATTTTACTCACATTGGGCTAGCTAGCTGCTTTGAAAGCCACTACTTCTTTGATCCCAGTCTTAGAAATATGGTTGGACCTCTGCTGTACAATGAGCTCGAGGTCAGTCAAACATTTTTCAGTTGTGGTGGAAGCATTTAAGTTGGAATTTGTTAAATCTGGGGCACAATTCCACGGGTAGAAATTGAACCCCACGTGTGACATTTCTCTTCTTATTACACTTTAAAGTATTAAATTGTGAAGGTTTTTACTTCCATTAAAAACAAGTTGCCAGATTGAGCATTTTGTTACTTTGAAGTCCTTCTTTTATTCTCCCCCAAAGGGCTTTAACTTTCAGACGTGGTTACCCTTAAAAATATATTTAAAGTGTTGGTTTTGAAACCTTACAAAGGATATGGCACTGGAGAAATTCAGGATGGAATGAGTTTCTCAAGGGCAACAGTGAGGGAACAGCAAAATATCTCAATTTTTCTTCCACCCCCACATTTCCCTTCAGTTTCCAGTATATTTAATTGGCTGACAGCTCTTTCTACCTCCTGTACAGAGTTTAATGCTGAACTTTTAGGTAAGCTTTCCTTAGGATTAGTTTCTACTGAAACTGGTTCCAGAGGATTTGCCTGTTCCCAGCAGCAATCTGAGTTAGCAACATCTGTGGCTGCTCCTTTGCAAACATAACTAATATGCTAGAGCAGTGTTCCTAAAATACTGAAAAGCAAGCCAAGCTCTTATGAATCAAAGTGTGACTTGCAATGGACAAGAGCCGTGAGGTCTCCCCGTGAGACCACAGAAATGTTTGCTGCACCTGGGTGCTCACTGACAGCTGTGGGGAGAGGGACAGGCTGTGGAGAAAGTCTCCTCTGAGCAGCCAGCTGATTTGGTTCTGTATTTTTACTTCGGATGGAAAGCTGCAGCGTTCTCCACTGTGGGAAATGTGCAAGGGGAGAAACAACAAGGACCCAAGGGGTTGTTTACAGACCTTCCACCTACTTGGTCAATCACAGGAAAGGCCATGGACATGGCTGTTTCTGCACTGGCCTTGGAGTCCATGTGAAAGGCATCTATCACAGCAAGGGCATCCACACAGCACTCAACCATCTCTAATGCTACTCTCCTCCCCTCCAGCCATACAGTGCTTTCAAAACGTATTCCAGCACCTTCTATATGTTAAGAGGCTGGTCAAGAGCAGGGTTGATCATCACCTTGCTTACATTACACTTCATCTTCAGCGAAGAGAATAATCCATCACTGGATTTCTCATAGGTTATCCTGGCTTAGCCCCAACCTTCTTGCTTCTACTGGAAGTGTGACTATGACTGTCGTGGAAATGGCCAACCAAAAACCATCTGGAATATATGTGTTTGTGAGCCAAGGCATGTCCTTCTACACAGCCTGGAAAATCTTGAGCACTATCGATGACATGACCATAAAGCCAGTGAGAGGAGACAGGGGCTGCCTTGTACCTCTGGAGTGTTTCACAGTGATCAGCTCCTAGCAGAGCCCTCCCTTGCAGAGACGTCAGTGCCTGTGCCCACTGGAAGACAACCCAGCAGGAAACTTAACTGGAAAATTCTTTCTGCCACCTTTCTTTTTTCCCAACAGTCCTTACATTTTCAGGGGAAGCAGGAAACTTTAGAATGATCTACTCAGTGACAGCTAAACACCCCCCCCCATCTCTTTGCAGTTACCACTATCATCTTCTATGCAGTATTTATGAAAAAATACTACAAATGGTTTCTCTTATGCCAACACAGGAGAAGAAATATTTATGCATGGATGGAATTTCTTTTTCTTTTAAGATTAAATAGTCTTCTGGAAGTATATAATTTTGAATTATTTTAGATTTCCCCAGGTAACAGTTAGAGGGGAAACACTTTGCCTGTTTGGTGCCAGTTCTCAGCTATGAAATGTCTTCACAGACTTACAGTGTATTAACAGATTTTTGTCCTCTTAAAATAAATTTTTCCATTAGCTGAAACTAACCTCCAGTTCAGAGAGCACAACGTCTTCTGCTCAGACTTGCCAAATCAAATTTCTTTTGCAAACTCAAAAGTCATGTGTTATCTTCTATAGCCAAGTTGTCTTTCTCTTGTTACCCCCTTCAGTAAAGCTCTAACAGATAAGCCTTTCATTCTTCATGTTCTTTGACATGTACAAGGTGGCACATGTAGAAGTGTCCCTTTTGTCTCAGTAGTCCTCCAAAACCTGGACAATACTGTGACATCATGTGAGGTTTAAGAAGAAAGTAAATATGCCAGTAAGTATGCCTCACCTGGGAAGGAATAACCTCTTGAACCAGTACAGGCTGGGGGATGAGCTGCTGGAGAGGAGCTCTGTGGAGAAGGACCTGGGGGTCCTGGTGGGTGACAGGGTGGCCATGAGCCAGCAGTGTGCCCTGGGGCTGAGAGAGACAATGGGATCCTGGGGGGCATCAGGAGGAGTGTGGGCAGCAGGTCACAGGAGGGGATCCTCCCCCTCTGCTCTGCCCTGCTCAGGCCCCACCTGCAGTGTTGTGTCCAGTGCTGGGCTCCCTGGGATCAAACAGACAGGGATCTCCTGGAGAGAGTCCAGAGGAGGCTGTGGAGATGATGAAGGGCCTGGAGCATCTCCCCTGTGAGGAAAGGCTGAGGGAGCTGGGGCTGTTCAGCCTGGAGAGAAGAAGACTAAGGGGGGACCTTATGAATGTTGATCACTATCTGAAGGATGGGATGCAGGGGGACATGGGCAGCCCCTTTTCAGTGTCTGTGGGGACAGGACAAGGGGCAATGGCTGCAAGTTGGAGCAGAGGAAGTTCCCCCCCAAGCTGGGGCAGAACTTTTCCCCAGTGAGGGTGAGGGAGCCCTGGGCCAGGCTCCCCAGGGGGTGTGGAGTCTCCTTCTCAGGAGAGATTCCAGCCCTGTCTGGACACCGCCCTGTGCAATATGAGCTGGGGAGCTGCTTTGGCAGGGAGTTGGACCCCATGGGCTCTGGAGGGCCCTTCCAACCTCTGTGATTCTGTGATTCTATGACCTGATGGGCTAAACATTTTTGGGGGTGAAATGGTCTTTCAAGTGGTGTTCTCTTTCTCTCTCTGGCTTGACTTGTTTTGAGATGTTACAGATCCCAGGGGCCCCACTTGAATATGAGGCTTGGAGTTTTGAAGACTCACTGTGATACTAAATATGGAAAGAAGTGCAAAAGGAAGAGTCAGCCTAAAGCTGCACAGATATAATTTAGCAAAGGAGGTTAACATTGTTCAGATTGTGCTTTGTGCAAAGACTCCTTATGGCCATCATAGGTGTAATTCCCAATACTTTTCTCTTATTTGGGTACCTCCAATCTCTTCTATATTATATTTTTTTGTACTTGCAGAAAGAGGAGAAGCTTCCTGAGCTGCCAGTTTCCTGGCATCTTTGTCTATTCTGTTTACAAACATTGTGATGTGTCCTTGGTCTTTCTGAGTTGATCCACAATTGTGGAATGCCTTGAATGAGATTTTCATACTTAAGGGTTTCAGCTATGAGTGATGTAGAGAGGGAGGAAAGTAAGAGAATTGAATAACATAGGGTGTGCCAGAGTCTGAACAAGAGGGAAAAGGTGGATTATGGATGTTTGAGAGATGGGGTGGCAAGCAGAGAGCCTAAGGAAGAGTACAAATTGTTAGAGTTTTGCACTTGAAAAACAAGCTAAAGGAACCACACAGGAAAGTGTAAGGGGGAAAGGGTCCAGAGTTAGAGGGAGGTTAGATGTGGGAAGTGTTGTGCCAGAAAATTAGCAATAAATACACTCACTAAGCTTGTATCCTGGATGCTAAGAACAAAAAATACCTGCTAGTATTTTTCACTGCCCCATAAAAATGTAAAATTACCCTGTAAGGGAGAAAAAAATGGAGTAAGAGCACATGTGAATAGTTTTCTTCAACAAAACTGACCTTTGCATGCTACCAAATGTAGTGAGGAGATCTTGCAAAAAAAGTCAAATGAGTGTCCCTGATAGGAAAAGTAAATGCAATTATTGCTGTGTAAAATTGCACTGGGACCAACTGCAATTGTTCAGTGAAATGACAGTGACTCAGTCTCAAGGAAACCAGTTTGAATGAGGTTAGGGTTTTGTGGAGTGACCCACTGTTCCTTATCATTCAGGACATTAACATCAGTCAAGAAAATGACAAGCTGGTTTATATTCTTCTTATAAAGATTCTGAGGTTGTGATTGTGTTGGCTGGATGATTATCTAAGGAACAATAGTCAAGATTCCTTTTCCTCCCTAAGACTCATTCAGTACAGATATATTCCTGGTTGGAGAAAAACAAAAAGTTAATAAAAAATCTGTCCTTTAATGGTGTTGATTTGAAATAGAGTCTCAGCAGGCTTTAATATGCACTCAGAAGAAATTACCTACAATATAACTGCTCATCCCAAGCCTTTGAGCATCACACTGTCTGGAAGCATAAAAATACGTGATGTTTCTGCAGGTGTGCTGCAAGGCCTTCCTTACCCACTGCCTTTTTGATCCTCTCTGTAGCTAGGCATTTCCAGCTTTTGGAGTCCAGAGTGTTAGTGATCCTGGCTGCTCATGTCCCTGCCACAGCATGTTTCTGCTGTAATTTAGAGAAGATAGACATTTTGGTATTTAGAATGCAGTTTACTATTTCTGTTTCCCCTGCAAGGCCATCCTAGCTTCCACTTATCTGACCAAATCTCATCCAAACATTTTTCTTGCCTGATTCCTTTTCCAGCACGTGGAAAGGGTCTTTCTGTGTATCTCTGATGGCTCTTCATTGTCCCTGCAAAATCTGCTCTGCCTGGTTCCTTTCTAGTACTCCAGTTTCAGTCTCTGAAATGATACTCCTTGGTTCCTGGGGCAGAAACCTGAAATACTTATGTGACTTCCTTTTTGGGTGATCCCACAGCATTCAGAGCCATCTCCCAAACTTTATTCAGCCTGGGGTTTTTCACAGCTCTGCCCACACCAAGCGGCGTACTGATCAGTTTCATTGCCATATCCTCAACAGCCGTTATCCGCCATCCAGAGTGAGTGACATGTTCAACTGCTGAGAGCAGCTCCCATCAGATGATAGCACGAACGGGCTAACAAGGAATCCCAACCCCTCTGTTTCAGAAGTGTTCACAGCCACTGTTTCAGAGGGCATGAAGAAAGGTTTCTGATAAAACGCCATCCTTAAATGTCTCGTAGACATAACATCTAACAGCACCCTGACACAAGACAGTTGATAAATGACCAAGTGAAAAGACAGTGGGTACATTCAGATGATGTTTCCATTTTTTTATTCATGTGGTCATTTCCCCCCTCCTCTTTTTCAGAAGAGAAACCAGGAACTTCCTGACCCGTAGCTTACAAATGCAAAATACAGATACAGCAAAGTGGTGACTTGAACCTCTGAATAAGTAAGTGCTAATTTCAGTTCCTGAGAGTGTGCCACATTAAACTGTTCTTGACAGAATTTAAGAGGAATTTTGGACATTGTACATTAATAAATAAGTACTACCTTTGTTATTTTAAGGTCAGTGATTTTCCTTAGTTGAGAAAGCCTGGCTCTCTCCCTTGATTTATGTGATGATATGTTTAAAAAAAAAGGCAGTAATGATACGTGTGTTATTCATGTACTTGGAAGTCTCAAAGGATTTTAAATGTATCTTGACACATATGCTCATAAATTGTGTCTAAGGTAGACGCCTTGGCAAACTGGAGATGGAATTAATGTTCTTGAGGCTTCCAAACACCACTGATCAAAAATACTTTCAAAATTCTCCAGAACCCCAAGCTGATTTCTTTTGAACCTGCCTGTGTGGTCAGCGCACCATCTATCAAACTGTTTTCAGCTTGGAGACATAGTTCATGGGCTCAGGCTGCGCTTCAGTGCAAATTCTTCCCATCACAAGGGCTTGATTTCATCAGTTTGAGATGGAGCAGTTGAGCACGAGCCTCTAATGAAGCAATATAAAGAGTGAAACATGAGTGAGTACAGATCTCGGCGCTCCAAACATGCATGTGCTTATGAGTTTTTCAGCGCTGGTCTCTTTATACTCAGTGTAATGTGTGAAATGCAAAAGCTTTTGCAAACAGTGTGTTTACTTGAAGCAGCGGGCCGTGTGGTTTCTGTGAGGTGGATTTGGAAGGATGCTCTTGAGAAGGTTTAGACAGGCAGAATCAAAGAGAACAGCAGTCTGGGAGCAGGAGGCTGCTTTTGCTTCTCTCTCTGTGCGCGGGATTACGTCCTCTGGACATTTTTCTACAAATCTCCCATGCCTGATTATATTATAGACTGTTTTGGGTGTCAAGAGTAGTTTTGCTTACTCTCTGTACCATGTTGACAGACGTATCCTTCAGGTAAGAGTGTAGCCCCTATAAACAAAGCCACGTTCCGGTCTATAGAGCTAGCCCAAATGGGGTCCATGAGGGTTACTTTCCTTAGGAAAAGCAGGTGGCAACCTTATAATTCTTTGGCAGAAAGCATTATTCTGGATGCAGCAGGAACAAAACTCAAGTCAGTTCCCTTGCTTGCAGTTCCAAGTCCTTTCCAGGCCAGTCCCCCTCCCAAAACGCGTACGTGGTGTTTCTGCAGGTGTGCTGCAAGGTCTTCCTTACCCACTGCCTTTTTGATCCCCTCTGTAGCTAGGCATTTCCAGCTTTTGGAGACCAGAGTGTTAGTGATCCTGGCTGCTCATGTCCCTACCACAGCATGTTTCTGCTGTAATTTAGAGAAGATAGACATTTTGGTATTTAGAATGCAGTTTACTATTTTTGTTTCCCCTACAAGGCCATCCTAGCTCCCACTTATCTGACCAAATCTCATCCAAACATTCTTCTTGCCTGATTCCTTTTCCAGCACGTGGAAAGGGTCTTTCTGTGTATCTCTGATGGCTCTTCATTGTCCCTGCAAAATCTGCTCTGCCTGGTTCCTTTCTAGTACTCCAGTTTCAGTCTCTGAAATGATACTCTTTGGTTCTTGGGGCAGAAACCTGAAATACTCATGTGACTTCCTTTTTGGGTGATCCCACAGCATTCAGAGCCATCTCCCAAACTTTATTCAGCCTGGGTTTTTTTCACAGCTCTGCCCACACCAAGCAGCATACCTCTTCTAAAAGTTCCCTGTTTGAATGTGCAAGAAACCTTTTATAAACTCAAAAATATCTTCCTAAGCAGGAAGGAGCATTCTTTCAGCATTGCCATGTAGGTGTCTTGTGTAAGATCCACACTTCTGTGTTTCTTTTCAGGAGCTACATATGAGAATTTATGAAGGACCTGAGTTTCTGCAGTACTGTGGAGAGGGCCATACAAACAGGAGGGGAATCAGCTTGTTCAAAGGGCAGAGACTGGCAGGACAAGGGGGATGGAGTGAAGCTGAAGGAAGGAAGGGTTAAATTAGATCTTAGGGGGAAGTTCTTTGCAGAGAGAGTGGTAAGGGGCTGGAACAGGCTGCCCAGAGAGGGGGTGGGTGCCCCGCCCCTGGGGGTGTTGAAGGCCAGGTTGGCTGGGGCCCTGGGCAACCTTGTGTAGCTCCAGGCCTGGAGGTTGGTGTCCCTGCCTGTGGCAGGGGGTTGGAGCTCTGTGATCCTTGGGGTCCCTTCCAACACAGACCAGTCTGGGATTCTATGATAATATATTTTACAGTCTTTTTAGAAGGTTTTTTTCTATTCAAAGGGATGGAATATGCTGTTCCCAGTCTTTTTCAGCAGGTCTGATGCACGCAACCAGATGAACTGGTATTGAACCTTACTACTACCTGATCAGATTGCTGGTGCAGAGGCAAGTGTGGGATTTCTAGATTCACAGAATCTAATAAACCAGACAAACCACTTTGAATTCAAAGTTTAAAAGACTCAGGGGGTATCTCCAGTATTAGAGTACCTGTATTCCCATATTTCTTTCAAGGAGCACACATGGTAGTGCTTACAGTGAGAGGACAGTGTTAATATATGAAAAGAAAGAACTGGGAATAGAATTTGATTTACTGCAGGGAAGTAAATTTCCCAAGGTGACCTTGTTATTTTACCTGGCAGTGCCAAAGCATTTTTCTCCATGACTTGCATGTAAAGTCAAAAGCCTGTGTAAGCCAAATGCACAGAAAACTGTGTGTTGAAAAATGTTTGTAGCTCTGGTTCTTCCAGAGAGCCTCCGTTTTCTTTCTGTAAGAGAGGATTTGTCCCTTCCACTGGGATTCATAGCAAATATCTTTTAAAACTAACTGATGTTTATTTGTTCTTCCTGTTTTGCACTCTTTGTCAGAGAGCAGTAGCGAGAAAAGCTACTCAAAGAATTTAAAATGCTTTGTGGTGTAGACTTGGTTTAAAAAATACTCTGACAGTAGGGTCAGCCCTACCAAATCTGCTCCATGGGCCTCCCACGTGGGACAGGCTATTTCCCCAGGTTGACAAGCTGTCAATTCAGATCACTACAGGTCTTGTTCTGGTGTATTTTCCCCTTGTTTGGGGCATTTTCCACCTTTAAGACCAACACAATACAAGAGGCAGTATGTCCCCCATTCCTAGACATGAAGAGGAGCGCTGTACTGTTCCATAGGGTAAGGATTCTGTACTTAGGCTGAATTGACCCCTGTTCTTTGTTCGAGTCATCTACTTCCTGAAGTTTCCCCCTATCCAGCTCCCTGGGTAGAAGAGAAGCTCCTGCTGAAGACACATGATGCTCCATCTGGCCAGCCAGAGATATTTGATAGTCTTGGCCATGAAACAAAGAAATTTCATAACAACATAACTCTTTTAAAAAATAAAACCCCCTGACTTTCATTGTTTCCCTATTAGCTCAGAAAAGCCACGAGCCAAGTTAGAATCCCTTTGCTTTAGACATGCAAGGATGGAGCAGTCCATCAGGGCTCACAGATACCATCTTCCAGCCTCCTTGCTACAGCAGGCCCTTCTCCTGCTGAGAGAGACTGTTGACTAGGAGGCTGCAGCACCACAACAACTTCTTCCATGTCCTGAGGTATCCTGGGCCTTTCTCCTCTGATTTAAGAGGCATGTTTGACTTCAGGCAAGCATCCTTATGTTAGTGTTTCATGCCTTGCAATCTTTCTCTGAATCTAAGCCCACATAAGCTGAGATTGCACAAGACTCCTTGGACTTTCTCTCTGTTACTTAAGGTCTTCTTCTCTTGTGCTTTCCATCCAGCTGTAACCTCTTATGTGTCTAGCTCAGACTAGCAGCACATCTCAGGCAGATTTAGGTGAACAGTATAGTAGGTGTGTTGTGTATGACTTTCAAAGTGATTCTGGCACAAAAATACCCCAACCAGCTTTTTGGATGTGAGATTGGCTGGGATACACGTACCTTCACAAAAGCCTGACCGTGAGCTGCCATTCTCTCCTATTTGGTGTTCTCAAATAGAAGCTGGAGAAGAAAGAACCACCAATGCTCTTTCTGGGGAAGTCCTTTACATGATACAAACCCATATTTGATTTTTTTAGGAAACTGTTGGGGTTTTTTCCTGTTTCTTCCTCTTTCCAGTTCCTTAATGTCTTGTTTCAGCTGAAATGTATTAGTTAATTCCACTTGAAAAAGGCCTTCCTTTTTAGTGAGAAGCTTTGTGATCCATCATACTCCATTGCTCAGCACTGTGTTGATCCATTACTGAGTACAACTTAGAAGTCCCAAAAACCCTCTTCTACATGAATCTTTAGTTTATCATAAGGCAGTTGTCTAAAGTTCTTTTGTATGTGCTGGTCAAAATTTTATTTACTTTAACGGGTTTTTTCAGTCTGCTCAAACACACTTCTTGCTGCCCCAAAAAAACTGGTCATATTTTTGCCTTTTCTGGGAAACTACAGAATTTTGACTCAGTTCCTTTTTAGAGGGCTCCAACAATTGTTTAGATCTTGTTTTAATTATTTTCTGGCCATTGTTGAGTTTTGTGAGTACCTCCATTATTTGTTCCAGTTTGATTGTAGATATCAGCTCACCCTTTCTCTCCTGGGAAACCTGATTCCTCTGCTGATATTTTCCTGCCTTGTAGCCAATATTTTTGGTGTGTGAAATTGTTTTCACTTGAAGGAGAAAATGGTGACATGTTTGCTTATGGATAATATTTACAGACACCTGCAGTGATGACCTGGGAGTCAGTGTCCTTGCTTGTAATGCCATTTTTCTTTTCCAGTAATTCATAGAATCCCAGACTGGTCTGGGTTGGAAGGACCCCAAGGATCACAGAGCTCCAACCCCCTGCCACAGGCAGGGACACCAACCTCCAGGCCTGGAGCTACACAAGGTTGCCCAGGGCCCCAGCCAACCTGGCCTTCAACACCCCCAGGGACGGGGCACCCACCCCCTCTCTGGGCAGCCTAAATTCTACCCCTAAATCTACCCCTTTCCAGTGTTTTTATTTCATAGGTGCTCTTTCTATTGTTTCCTACCTGCCACTGGTTGCTTATGGCCCTTATGCAAACACACACAGGTCTACCAAGACATGAGCAGTGTTTACAGTGTGTATCCAGTTCCTAGCCAAACCATCAAACAGCTTAATTGATAGATCATTGGTGTCATGTAGATCAGTGATATGAACAGAAACTTCTGTTGTTTAACAGAAGAGCATTTTTTCTGCTCTCCCATTTATCCTGCCAGGCCCATCAGCATCAGAGAGGTTTGGAAATGTCTGCTATGAAAGATACTATCTTTTGAAACATTGGATCTTCCAGCAGAATAATGAGAGAGATTCTTGAGCTATCCCAAGTCTTCATTCGGATCTATTGGGTGTCTGGTAGTCTTTTAGGCTTAATATGCATTATTTTCACATTCTGCTGTACTAAGATAGCAGTAAAACATCATTAGTTAGTCATAAAGCTATAGATACTAGGGTCTCTGAGGTGTATTTGGGTCCTTCACTGGAATCTCTCTAGAAGTGTGAGACATTTAATTAATCAGAATGGTAACAGGGACATTTTTGTAGGTTATAAGCAGATGCACATCTTTTTTCTTCCTTTTTAAAATTCATTTTCCTTGATGTAGAAAAGAGTGTCTGCAGTCTTCAGAGGAGGCCTCTTCTTTCTGAGCCTGCAAGTCTTTCCTTGTTGATCTTGTAGGAAATCAGTTCTGCAATGTTCCTTCATCTGGAAGAAGTATACCAGAGAGTCAGATTTGAAGGACTGGCCTTAGTGTATCTTTTCCCTTCCACAGTTAAAAGTTTTGCTATGTTCTAGATAGATGGGATATTTATGTAGCTATGGAAGAGGAATGAGTTATGTTCTAGATAGATGGGATATTTATGTAGCTATGGAAGAGGAATGAGTTAAAACAGTTTAGCTAGGCAATAGATGACAACAGTGTCATTAAGTGCACCTCTAGAGGAGTTTAGATATTTGGAGGAACACCTTTGCTTTAGTGAAAGTGTGAGTGCATGTTTGTGAGGTAAGGGAACTGGGGGTGTTTCCTCATGTGCCAAAAGGAATAAAGATAGACTAATATATAGCTATTTTTCTAATGATACCAGTAATTCTATTAAAGTTTCCACCCCTGTGCTGACTTGAAAGTTTGGACAGCTGAATCTTGATCCTTTGCCCCTAGATATTTTGTAGAAAAAGAAAAAAAAGACGTGGTGTAACTTCCTCCAGGTCAGTGCTCGTTCTGCTCACGCAGCCAAGTCCTCGCTGCTGACCCGCTCAGCTGCTGGCACCATCACGCTCCCCTCCGCGCTCTGTCTCTGGGGTCAGCACAACCTGGGCTGTGGCTGCCACAGCAACCCCTGGCTATCACTGCCCCCGTGGCCCCAAATATTACTACAGCTGATATGTTCTCTGCTTTAACCTGGCAGGCCCTTCTCATGATGAATCTCTTCTCCTGACCCTTGTTCTCCGCTTGCTTGGTCTGAACAGACATTTTTTTGCTCAGCTCATGAATGATGGAGGACGGTGTTTTGCCTCCAGCTCGCTCATAGCTCTGTTTCCACCCTTAATACTCTGCTTGAGGCTCTAAACTTCACCTCTAACCCCCTTCCTCTCTCCTGTGAATCTTTTAGATCTCCTTCAGTTATTTTTTTTTCCAGATTTCAGCTTCATATCTCTTCCCCTTTACGAAGATGTTCTTTTCCACCAAACTCTAAACTCTCCCTTTGCCTTTACTGTCCTCTTTTGCTTCTTCAAGCCCACAAGCGCTCGCCCACCCATCTGTTCTGGGGCTGGCTCTGAAACATCTTTGTTTCTTTGCTCCAGAATTATCTTCTGAAGGAAACTGGCTCTGAACTGACACTGACCTTTTCCCAAGGGGCCTGGACAACGTTTGAATTTCAGTTCTTTTCTTTCTTTTTCTTTTCAGTGACGTTTCTTGTGGTAACATCTCCCAAAACACAGACAAGTTTTTCTAAACTGTCTTCCCTAATTGTTTTCAGATATAAATTATGCAGCTCAAAATTCACAAGTCATTAGTAATTGAAGGAACTTTTGGCATGTAAAAAATGGTGTTTAAATGCTGAGAGGAATCTGGCAGAACATTACTGCCCTACCTTTCCAAATGTTGCAAGATATTCTTGGCTTATTGCATATTATATAACAGACTCTTTAAACACAGATTATCTTTAGAAAGAAAGTCAGCGATTATTGTCAAACCACAGTGATGAATTAGCTGAAGCTGATGAGACGCATTTGCAAAAGGAACTGACCAAGAGAAGTGAGAAGTAGCCAGTCTGCTTTGGGAATAACAATGTTCTTAAAGATAAGTAAATAATACGTGTAATCCCACATTTATTCTCCTCTTGGAATGGTTTTTCTGACTTCAGAATAAACAGAAACTTTGTTTACATTATGGCTGTCTGCTTTTTGTATGGGCTAACTAAGGACTTCTGCCTGTCAGAAGAGAGAAGCAATTAGCCAAAATTGGGGCCATGCAAGAGAAAATATCTTCAGTTTGCTGTTGGAAGTCCTGCCATACAAGCAATTTCTGACTGATGCAGTCATTATAACTTATATTTTTTTCTCGAACTCTTACTGGCATCAAGAGCAGACCAGTATTTGGAGCAAAGTTAAAAGGAGGAGACTTTATATGCCTTGGTTTACTTGTGTATTTTGAATAGATGCTGCTTCTGAATGCTAGGATTTTAATCTTCAAGAATGTGTCTTGGATGAACAATATCACACTCCTTGTAGGGGTGTTTGTGCACCTGCTCTGCCTTCAAAAAATTCCTGTGGAACTGGGAATAATTTACCTGAATTCTTACTTGACTTATTAGAGACCTATGATTTCTGGGAGGAGCAAGTTAAAACCTGCTTCTTTGGTGACTGTTTAATGTACAGGTTAAATGTGAGTCCAGCCAAAACTCCCATTCCTGCTGGTGTAGCTTTTTTGTAGCTAGCAGTTTGCCAGAACTGTGGTGGACTCTCCATTGCTTATAGTCTTTAAATCAGACTGAATGTCTTTCCAAGAAAGATGCCCTCAGTCAACCACAACTTATTGGAACTGATGTAGGAATTGCTGGGCAACCTCCTCTGGGCTATGTTTTGCAAGATGTCAGAGAAGGTGACTGAAAAGCTTCCATATGATCTTAAAAATCTACATGGCTGATCTTTGAAATACCAGGGTCTTAAAGAAGTTTTTCTTTTTTCATCAGGGAGGTTTTCAGATCTTTGATGTGCTAATGATCAGAGTCATCTGGCTCGATGATAAATCTCAGATGAAAGAAGTAGATGGTTAGTTAAGACTTCTTTCTCACCTCTGCCTGGGAGCTATGGCACATCTTACTCAATTCCTTAATGAACAGCGTGCGTGTTCATGGGATTGGGCATGATTTTAATTACAGCTCAGCAGGAAGCTGTTTTCCTATTTTATGAAAGCTCTCTTGATTTTTCAAAATGCTTCACGGACCTGAAATCATACCAGCCTCTCACCCCTTTCTAGCCTAAAGCCCAGGGTTTCAGGCTCTGGGATTATAATGCCATGTCCTTGTTCTGGGTCAGATAGAGCAGTAGACTGATCTTTTGTCTTGCAAATCTTTCTGAAAGAGTTGGGCTGGGGAATACGGACTGTTCCCCAGCAAAAGTCCATCTCCTCCTTATTCTGAACAGCAGCTTTATTCTGGACCCTGAAACTTTCCCTGGGGAAACTGGACAGTGCTTTCTGGTGAAAATGTCACTACTGACAGTTTGATATTTCTTGGCAAACACCTTCCTCCCCAAATAGTAAAATATTTTGTCAGAGGATTCATGACAGAGTCTACTAGAAAGTCAAAGCTACACTCAGACAGATCACTTAAAACTGCCATGCTTTAAGAATCTCAAAAGCCTTGTGGATCACCAGAGATAATGAAACACTGTAATGGTTATGGCCAGGATGAAAATACCATCCAACAGAATGCAAATTGTGTCCTCTCTTTTAAGTGTTCAGAAGTTTATTCATGAATAGGTTTGCACACTGATGAATCAGAATTTCTATTCAACGCTACTGTATACATGAGGGGGAAGAACAAAACTTTTTCTTCTCAAAATTAGATTTATTAAGTGTAACTAAGTACCCTTCCCAGTCTATCTGAAGCTGGCAGTGCTAAATTTTAGCTGTGCAGAAAGTATTTCACATAATGTGTGCAAATATTATGTTAAAGGTTTCATGTCCTGTTTTGAACAGTGGCAAAAATTTCCTTTCAGCCTTTAGGTTTTCCACTAATTTCTTTCATATTAAATCAGAGCAGACTAAAAAAACCTGCTGATCAGATCTTGACTGAGCTTTATTGTAATGTAGGTTAAGTGGATGCAGACGGCGGGTTTTAGATTTTTCTTTATTTCTTCATTTTTTCCCCTCCGTGTCTGAAATACTATACAGGAGACTGAAGTTCTTGTGGCATTAACATGAGACTCTCAAAATAGGCCAAAAAAAAAAAGGAAAATTGTAAAAAATATGTCATCCAAATCAAATACTCTGTGAATAAGGGAAACTGGAGAGGTTACAATTGCGGTTCAAGGTTTTACATGCAAGGTACCTCAGAAGTTAGCTAAATACATTTCAGATGGATGTAAAATGCAGAGGAAGTGTGTTAAGTATCTTCCTTCAGTGAGATCTCCAGATCTTGGATACAAACCCCGAAGGTCAAGTTCCCATCTGGTTACCTATGGGGTGATGGAAATGGGCTCACCTCCCCCTCTCCCTTCAACAAGAGTAACCCCCTGGTATAAAGGCAGAGGATCTGCTGTGGCCTGACAGTGCACCATGAACTCTTTTTTATGCTTACCAAAACCCCAAGGGTCCCTAAGAACTATACTGCAGTGTGAGAGTCTTTAGCTTTCCTTATCCTGGGTAAAAGCTCTGGCTACTGACTACTCATTGTGCTTAACTGTTTAATTGTCTTAATTGTACTAAATTGCACTGTGAAGTCCCTTAACAATTATGTGGGTTGGCAACAGTATTAAATGACAAAAATGACACGAATGTAACCATAGCATTGTCCAGGAGAAGCAGGGAAGCCTGTAAATTCCAGAGTCTGCACAGGTTTCCTGAGAGTACTTGCTCTCACTGTTGCATGCCCTGGCAGCTGTGTGCAGCTTTAGCACAGGGTATGACCATAGTTTCATCAATTATCTTAAAGAATCTTTGTTTATAGGACAAGTCTACCAAAATGCTTCCCTTGAAATAGTCACTAAATAGTGAGTGTTTGGGCAAACAGTTTTAACCCCGTGGTTTACAGCAGGGAGCTGATGTTGGCTATCAGAACCTGACTGACAGGTATTCAGCTGGTTTAACTGGGAAATCTTGCCATTACTGTCACAGAGGTGGTTCAGTGCAATAGTCCATGGCAGGTTCCATGATCAAATTGTTTTTAGGGTGCAGTGCTGGTCAGCTGTTTGACCATGTGGCTTTGCCTGGGAGCCAAGTGACACAGAGCCTTGACATGAGTCTCAGCAATGAAAGCCAAGGAAGAACTTGCACAGAAATTCTGGAGGCTAAAATCATAACATTTTTTTGGAGTGTCTAGTTCATGTACCTGCTAAAATCTTCCTATTGACTCAGGTACCAGTTCCTTCTTCCCCTGCCTGAGCTTTCTGTGGCACCCTACCTGTACAGCTGGGCTCTCGCTCTCCAGGAAGGTCCAAACCCTTTTCCTTTCCCAGAAAGGTCAGCATCCTACAATAACTGCAATGTGATAAAGAGGCAGCTGTTGAACTGTTTGAATACATAATAATGGTATATATTTAAATATGTATCGACTATGTTTAATAATTTAAATACTTCCAATGTACTGTTTTAACAGACAATAGTAGAATTCTATTTGGGTGGCAAACTGTGACCCCCAGATGTGGCTGTCCTGCCATCCACTACTTTCTGTAGGGCTTCCCTGAAACCTGTGCTGTTTCAACCCCGCTGAGCAGCAACAAGAGAGTAAAGGCTGTGGCTCAGATGAGCCACCAGACATGAGTATGAGCTTCAGGGAGCCCCTGACAGCTACAGAACCGAGTGCCAGCTTTTGTGCTGTACTGTGTGAATGCCAAAAAAAAGGCTGTACATGGATTATTTAAATATTTGACCAGCTTCATCATGAAATAACATCAGGAATGAACAGAAACTAGCTTGTTCTGACTGAGGTGTCATGTTAGGGTTCTGTAAGGGGTTGTTTAGGATCCTCTGCAGCTAGCAGGCTTATTACATGTCTATTTTTAAAAAGATAGTTATAGGGTATGGGCATGAAACAGCACAGCCACATCAGTGAATCACATCTTAAATATTAGTGAAGCATTTATGCTTGTTGTCTTAAAGTGCTGCTGAAATCCAGAACAAGGCCCTTAAGCTAAGCTACCTGATTGACTGGCTCTGCCAGTAAAACTGTTTGTAGAAGCAAGGATTAATTTATATTATCTCAAGGTAATAACAAATTGTGGAGAAATACTTTTTCACTTAGCCAACTGTGGAAAAATCAGTGCATTCCTCTTTCCATATTCTGGGGTAAGCTATAAATTAGTTCCTCAGGTATTTATAAGGATAGCTCAGTGTGTGGGATCTGCAAATAAACCATCCTGAATTCTAGTTTGGGTTTCCTCTGGTGAAGTGAGCATGCATAACCCCAAGTAAGCCATCTGGACAGACCCAGTTCTGGTCTGAAGAATTTAACACTCTGTGAGGTTTAAGCATTCCTAGAAATTTTTTTGATTCCCTTACAGATAGTATTTACATTTTTTTGACAGGGTGAGTGCAGCCCAGACAGTCTCTATCTGGAAGAGGTCTCTTATCTATCAACTGAATACCTACTCTCCGAGGAGTGAAGGGGGCAAACCCTAGAAAAGCAAAAAAAAATCTGTTTGAAACAAGGAAAGAGAGATATTTTCTTCAGACAGCATGCCTTCATGCATTTGAAGTTATATCTTATAGAGTATATATGGCCAAAGTTCAACTTATGTGTGTTGAGCTCGTCTTCCTTTGGTAAATAAAAGTATATATTCAATGAATGGACCTTCCTTTCATTTCCAATCCAGACCCAAAATCCCTTCAGAGTTTGGGGAATTTTGCTCCCAGGGTTATGACCAATAAGCTGAAAAAGGAGGGAGCTGGATGCCAAGCTCCAGGAGCTGAGATTTTATGTTCAACATCTCTGCCATTTAAAAGTCTGTCCACACACAGTCCCTCCACAACAGACTAACTAAAAAACCTACCAAGGTGTCGTGGTTTCCCCCTGACTGTGGGCTGAGACCCACGCAGCTGCCTGCTCCTTAAAGTAAAAGAGCAGGGGAAGAGGGAAAAAGGGGGAACAAGGGAAGGGAAAAGGAAGGGGAAATAACTCCAAACCCAAGAAACTAAGAGGCCCGTGGGTTGGGATAAGGAGAGTTTACTAAGAGAACAGGAAGATCAAATATCCCAATGCTAACAGGACTTTAGAGCAAAAGAATCTGAAACTCTTGATCCCCAATGCAGTTTCTCCCCGACCCACACAACTCAGGTACCACCCAGAGCTGTCCCGGAACCCGACCGTCCCCCCAAGCAGCACGCGTCCCGCCACCGCCCCTCTTCTTCCTCCCCTCAGCCCCCCGTTCTCCTGGGCAGGACGTCATTGCCATGGAATACTCTCTTTGGCCCATCTGGGTCACCTGTCCTGGCTTCGCCCCTCCTTTCTCATGAATAGAGAAATAGGAAGAAGCTGAGAAAGTCCTTGACTGTCTGACTGCAACTAAGAACATCAGGGTGTTCTCAGCACTGCTTTCATTGGAACTCCCAAACACAGCATCCCATCAGCTGCTACAAATGAAGTGAACTCTATCCTGACTGAAACCAGGACACAAGGCTTACAAAAAATGTGTAGAAAAATGAATGCTCTGTTTGTATCTGGATGATATAGTTTTTTAAAACAAACCCTGACGTTTAGTAGCGCTTCTGAAAGCTCTCAAATAGAACTGCAGTCAAAGAATTGCTTTATCAGCCAAAATGATCCATAAAAAAACCAAAACTTGAGGAACTTTCTGGTGAATCAGATATTGTACTGAAAAGACTTGCTCTGCTTTAACCTGGCATCATTCTTGCTCTGACTCTAATGACGATTTTGGGGGTCAAGGCAGAGGATTGTTTTGAGCTGTGCCTCAGTATTCCTGATCTAGTTTCTTTGCAGGTGATGTTACAGCAGGAATTCCCTAAAGCATGTCAGCTGATACACTGATACAAGTGGAACTGTGTGCCAGGTCTGTTTCTTTGCAACATACCTTTGCTGTGGACACAGATCTCAGCAAGTGCAGCTCATGTGAAGCCAGAAGACTTTCTCTGGTCCCAACATTACTCAGCTTTCACATTTAATGTGTCCATTGGTTGAACACTTAACAATTACTTTTGTCCAAAACAAAATTAACAACCAACCAACCAACCAACACCCCCCCCCCCCCAAAAAAAAACCCAAACAACAAACAAACAAACAAAAACTTACTCTTTGAAAAGGGATTTACTTTACATTAAAGAATTAATTCCCCCAAGGCTGCTCCGGCTGAGGAAAATCCCTAGGGAAGTGTTAGGAGGATTCCCTGGCAAAGGAAAGCCCTGAGCCCCAGGGTCAGAGGGGCTGCTTGTGGGCTCCATGGGGAGGTTTCAGGCCAGGTATGCCTTTCAGTCCTGGCTCCTTTGGTTTGGGAGCTATTGCTGGACGTTGAGCATGTTTTCAATTGAAGGCTGGGAAAAACACCTAGGGAAGTATTAGGAGGGTTCCCTGGAAAAGGAAAGCCCTTATAGGTGTAGCAGGGGAGGGACTATGCATTAGGATCCATGCTGAGATCCCAATCAGATCCATCTCAGGCAGCTCTGTGCCTCATTTCTACCGCAGATTTATTTGTTAGTGTCTCACGTTCTGAGCTCCTGCTGCAGGCTGTGGCACCTTCAGGACAGAGGTGGACCTCAACTCCTGGGGCAGTCAGCTGTCAGGTGCACTTTGCTTTTTTCCTATGGAAGACACAACCTTCAGTCTGAGAGAGAGGACCTCTTTATAGTCTTGAGTTCTCCCTTGCCCTTCCACTCTCAAAACTTAATTTTAAAGGGCTGACAGATTAATTTGTTTGTTTGCAAGATACATTACCCTGAGAGAATGGGCTGGATTCGTATCTTGCACCCATGCAAACCTGGAGTGATGCCTCTCACCATGGCAATCACTCCAGTTTATGCTGCTGCAATGAACCAGGAGTTGGCCTCTGTGTTCTTCCCAATCATCATTTTAATTCCAGCACATACTTGTGTATGCTCTGCAGTAAAATTAGAGAAAGAAGCATCTGGCAAACCAAATGATTACTAAATCCATGTTGTCCATTGGCCCTTATTTCACTCAGGATATTTAAAACAAATGTTCTGGTGCTATTGAGAACTTGACATGTTTGTGTTTAGCTCGACGGGTCAGCTGAAATTGCCTGTGTTCCCAGTGATCCCTGATGAGAGATGCTTTGAGTCACAGATTATTTAGACTATTCTCAGTATGGGGTACAACTCAAAGCTCCTTAGCAGTGTGACTCTCATAACAATGGTATAACCCAACAGCAGGTCCTCTGACCTGCCAACATGCCTGTCACTTCCAGGGAATTTGTGTAGCTAAACAAAATATTTGTGAACTAGTGGGAAAACAGGAGTCACCTGCAATGAATCTGTCTTTATTTTGAGCACAGGCAGCACTCTGTGGCTTGTTCTGTCTTCCTGGCATGGCATACCAGGGTTTTGTGGGGAAATGGACCACGTCTCAAGGGATGCAAATAGTTTTCTTTCCCTCTTGTCTCCTTCTCATTTGGAGATGAGCACATGCACAGCTTGGTTTGGCACATTCTGTTTCAGTGTTAGGTTTTAAAGGCAGGCTGAAGCTAACCTCTCTGCTCAGATGTTAACTGAACAAGTGACAAGTGAGGCAGTAGAGTCCAGAGGTAAAACTCACAGGTAGTGCAAATGGGTGTTTATCCCATAGTGGCTCGCCAGGGAAATGTGAGGGAGAAGAAATGGGTAAGAGGATGTCTGGCTTAGGGCTGGTTTTCTTCAACTTACCTTAGATTTTCCCCCTGTTACTAAATCCACTTCTTCCATGTCTTTTCTTCTTCCACCTCTTTTCTTCCTCTTCCAGCACAAAACCTTCCCAGCAAACCCCAAACAGGACCACCCTTCCCCCTCATCCCAAGACAGTGTAGACAGTTGCTCTTCCCTCTCCCCCAGTCTGAGATCAGTTTGCTGTGTCAATACAAACAGGAGCAGGTAGCTGATACACCCAGCAGAAAATAATTGGCTTTTCTATGCATGATTTATTCCTCACATGTACTATACACCTTTGTCTCCAGAAAATCCACCTTTTCCTTCATCTCTGTCCTTTGTAAGGTACTTTTGAGACTGCCTAGAATAGGCTGCACTGATTAAATTCTGGTTTATAACATGTTCTCATCTGACACTGCTCTCTGGTTTTTTTGCTATCCAGCTGGGGCTTACTTCCTGGATGAGAGTGGCAGTTTGGGGTATTGTTTGAGGTTTTGTTTGTCTTTATGGGAATATTTTCTCCATTCAGGAAAGACTAAGTCAATCTTGGTAGGATCGGAGGAGCCTCAACCCAAAAGAAGCAAAACATTCAGCCTCAGCCAGTCAGAAGCACTTCAGTGGATCCATATTCTACCAAAACCTGCAAATTTGGTCAAAATGAAACACTTCAGAAAACATATTGATTTTGTCAGCACTTTGGTTTAAGAAAATAGGAAGGAGGAATAATTTAATCCTGTTGAAACGTGCTATTTTTAAAATACTGCTATTTTGGTTTTGTTTTCCTTTCAGAGCAATTTTCTTTGGCATTTTAACAGCGTGCTGGTTTTTTCTAACAAAACCAGAGTAAAAATCAAAAAAGAACTGGTCTTATGTGTTGAATTCTGAAGCTTGCAGGTTTAAGTTTAAAAGAAATGAAACTAGGCATCTAGATCAGCAGCAATCAGAACTTGCTTCAGCAGAGATCTAAGCTGAGCCAAGAAGCAACATCCCTACCCTCTCCCATCACCCAGCACTCTTTGGGGAAAGTGGGACTGTAAGGGATTCAAATAACAAATTACCATGGAATCATTACAAGTAATTTAACTTTTGAAATGAGATATTTCTGCAGGAACAATAGATGCAGCTTGAACCCCCTTCTTTCCCACAACCATCAAACATGCTTGTTTTTATGAGGCCTAGGATAAAACTCAGTTTCACTTCTTGATATCATCTTTCTGGTATCAAAGCAAGTGAATGTGGCAGAGATTCTGAAAAATTACTATCTACATGCCACATCCAAATATACTCAGTATACTTAGAGACCATTCATATTTATCAAACAGATGTATTCTATTTTACTGACATTTGTCAGCTTTTTGCATTCTCAATGAATTTGTCTTTAGCTCCCTTTTATGTCAATATTTGAAGACTTAAGTATTTTTTTTAATAAAAATTACTGAAAAAAACCAATGTATTTTAGGAAAATTTGTTGATATTACCAACATTTGTTGAGTTCTGACTGATCACTTTAAGTGATCAGTTCTAACTAAAGCATTTAGTATGGTTTTCAGGCTGCACATGAGGAAAGAAGACACAGTCATATCAGTACCAATGGAAAGTATGTACCTATTTCTTATTGTGCCATCATGGTAAAATCAGTTCTTCATAATAATAGTA
This sequence comes from Hypotaenidia okinawae, assembly GCA_027925045.1. Lineage (NCBI taxonomy): Eukaryota > Metazoa > Chordata > Aves > Gruiformes > Rallidae > Hypotaenidia > Hypotaenidia okinawae. Next base: position 36,353,501 of record BSDF01000004.1, read on the forward strand.
TAGCAAGATCATAGAATCACAGGGGTTGGAAGGGACCTCAAGAGATCATCGGGTCCAACCCCCTGCCAAAGCAGCTCCCCAGCTCATATTGCACAGGGCAGTGTCCAGACAGGGCTGGAATCTCTCCAGAGAAGGAGACTCCACACCCCCTGGGCAGCCTGGCCCAGGGCTCCCTCACCCTCACTGGGGAAAAGTTCTGCCCCAGCTTGGTGGGGAACTTCCTCTGCTCCAACTTGCAGCCATTGCCCCTTGTCCTGTCCCCACAGACACTGAAAAGGGGCTGCCCATGTCCCCCTGCATCCCATCCTTCAGATAGTGATCAACATTCATAAGGTCCCCCCTTAGTCTTCTTCTCTCCAGGCTGAACAGCCCCAGCTCCCTCAGCCTTTCCTCACAGGGGAGATGCTCCAGGCCCTTCATCATCTCCACAGCCTCCTCTGGACTCTCTCCAGGAGATCCCTGTCTGTTTGATCCCAGGGAGCCCAGCACTGGACACAACACTGCAGGTGGGGCCTGAGCAGGGCAGAGCAGAGGGGGAGGATCCCTTCCTGTGACCTGCTGCCCACACTCCTCCTGAGTTCTTAATAATAAAATTATAGCAAGATAGATAGTTTTATTATTCTTAACAGCATGATGGAGTATGGGAAAGTAAAAGACAGAAAAAAATTCTGAGAAATGTCCTGTATCCTTACAGTTTAAAAATGTCATCATTAGGGAAGTCCAGCAAGAACAAGGTAGTTGTGTGTCATCCCACTGAGTCTGTCCTTATTAATGAGCAATTAAAGTGTAGTCACATGGATATAAGTGAACATAATTAGGAGTGAAAACTCACCATGCCCCAGTTTTGTTTCAATTCCTAAAAGGAGTCAGTTGTTTAATTATGAACACACAGAGGATCAGAGTCAAAATCAGATTCACTATGTCATTTAATTCATGAATTAAGCTTTTGTTTAACTGAAAGAAAGAAAAGTTGAGATTTAATCAGTGGCATGAGAGTTGGACAACCCAATCTCATTAGGACTAATCACTTCCCAGGAAATGCTGAGCACCCTGTCTCACACAGCATCTCCCAGAAATGATCACTATTTTGCAGGACTGAGCTCAGTGTTTAATAACTGCTGCAAGAAGCTGTCATTGGCTATGTTAGGGGGGACAAAAAGGGGACAGAAGGCCACTATTCTCGAAATGAGTGTGGCAATCCTGGCTCTCAAAGCTTCCTCTTGCTCATTAAAACCAGAGTTTGCCATCTCCACCCAATACAGGCTCACAGAACAGACTAGATTTTATTACAAAGGGAAATAACAGAGGATAACTCCAAACAGACAAGGAAATTGGGCAGGAAAAGGTCAGGTTTGGAGAAGATGTTGCAGGAATTACTTTATCCACATGGGAGCAGTCACCAAAGGCAGGGCAACAGAGGGTGCCATTGTGCTAATTGTGTGTCTTCCTCTTAGGCTCCCAGACAGCCTAGATAAATTGCAACCAGATATATTTATTTACAAATCTTCCAGACTTTCTTTGCATGGCAGTCCTGGCAGTGCAACCAGGAGCCCATTGCACAAATGGTTTCAAATAAGTACAAATAAATATACATATTGTTGAAGGGTTGGGCTGGGATAAGTGACTTCAGCACGAGTTCTTCCCTAGTTTCCTCTGAGATCAACCCACTACTTTCTTGATCTGGCAATCTATAGGCTTCCAGTTAAGCCCTGTCTCTTCCCCTCTCTCCCCCGTGCTTTGGCACTGAAATATTTCCCTACAAATCTACTCTGCCTTGTGATCCAGCAGATCAAACTCTTCAGCCATTGGCAGCATTTGCTTATAGTAAAAAAATGCCACAGGTTCATATCCAGATTTAGTCCTCATCTCTGAGAGCTGTAGAAAAGGGACATTTCTAGACACTCAGTGCTCATTCCTAGCTCTCAAGTTATCAGAATTAACAGTTGTAGTGTTCTTATGAACTGAGGCTATTTTTAGTCAGAATGAAGGCCTATGATGGCTCAAAGCTATTAAGACCCCTTACTTTCTTAACAGGGGGGTAAAAATTAGTCCTAGTTAAATTTTTTTCAGCTCTCCTAAACATTCTTAAAATAGCCTTTTCTGCAAGGGGAGGGGCATAAGCAGAGGGCATGGTGGGGTGGTGCACTCCTGTAGCTAGCTGCCTGTGGAATTCATAGCCCTTGTTATGTGCCCTGCCCAAAGTTTATCCGGTAAAAACCTCTCCCCCCTCGGCAATGCGCTCCTTCCCCATGCAGCAGACAGGCACTTGATGAAGCATTCCCTTCACGCAGCAGAAGACACTTGGTGAACAGAATCACCGATGCCCTTTAAATCACTGTAAAGCAGGTCGAGGTCTTAAAAGCTTAAGTGGAGAAGCTGAGCTGCACAAATGTTGGTGTAAAAGCTCCGTTGTACAAACAAGAGCTGCGTTCCAAGGATGCTGCCACCTTGGATTTCACTAAAAACAACACCCTCCTTTCAACTGCTGAACTAGTTAGGCTGTGAATCCTCAGGACAAGGCAACTTTTATTTCGAACCTCGTGCTCTGCAAGTCCTGCTGCAGTCTCACAGTCCCTTCTCCCACCAGAGCACAGGCTTAGGTCTGCTTAGGTCCACATTGTACAGATCTGAAGATGAGTTTTAGTGCCTGTCTGTTTGAAAGGCAATAGAGACCCAGCTAATGACAGGTCTATGGAATGAACATATCCCACGTGTTTTCTTGGGCCCTCAGAAGGAACTGCAATGAGCCCAGCTAAACTCTAACTAGTGTAGGAACACTGAAGCTTTAACCCTGAGAAATGGTTTTGAGTGGAAGTGTGTATTTAGTGAGTAAAACCACATACCATGCAAGTCGTTCCTGCTAGAAGTGGAGACTCCTGTCACAGTGCCATCAATTACAACAGGGAGAATGAAAATGACCCACAGTGTTTCTGAGAACATCAAAAAATAACTTAGGTCTCTTTTTGTGTAGACTCATCAGCAAATACTGTTTTCCCTTGACTTTTGCTTTGAAGGTGGAGAGGATCCTGCTCCTGGAGACAGAGTGTGGTGGTTGAGCCCTGGCCAAAGGCCAGACGCCCACCAAAATCAGTCCATCACTCCCCTTCTTAGTTGGACAGGGGAGAAATAATATAATTGGGCGGCTCAAGAGGCAAACTCGTTAATGAGGCGGGCAAAACAGACTCAACACAGAGTGCTGGAGAGAAAGTGATCTAATTTATTACACTACACTAAAGAGAAACAGTGAAAAGGAACCAGAGTCAGGAGTGCAACCAACAGTCTTGAAACAAATGCAACCAGGCAAACACTTTCCCACCCACTCCCTCCTCAGCAGGCTTGAGTTAGAAGTTTGCTCCCTTCTTCCCTCCTGGTCGCAGCCCAGGAGGGGCAGGGACTGGGGAAATGGGGGTCTGGGTAACACCTTCCCCCCACCCCTCCATTCTAAAGCAGACTGCCCTTTAGCCATGATTTTGCTCCCTTCTTCCCCTCTCCTGCTCGCAGCACAGGACAGGGGGGCAGGGACTAGGAGATGGGGGCTTCAGTCAGTCCCTTGCAAGATGGTTTCCTTCTCGACCGGGATGGGGGCATTCATTCCACACAGCCTCCCCCTGCTGCACCCTAGGATCTCACCCATAAGAGCCAGTCCTCCCGGAACTTTCTCCAAGGCAAATCTCTTCCCACCGGGCTTCATCTCTGCTCTGGCAGGCAGCAATCAATCCCAGTGTCTCTCAGTCCCAGTCCTCCACGGGGCTATGATGCCTCCTCCAGCAAACCTGTTTGGCTCATCTCTGGAGGTCGCTTGTGCTGGCAGGGGCTCATCCCAACGTCAGTCACGGCATCTTCTCTATGTCTCCACCGGCTCCATCCAGTGTGGAGCCTCTCCACCGGGCAGGTCGGGTCTCTGCCTCCTCCATGGCTCCTTTCCTCCTGCTACTCCCCGTGCTTCAGCTCGGGCTGCAGGGGTATCTCTGGCCCGGGTACCTGGGGCCTCCTCCCCCAGCCTTCCCGGCCTGTTGTGTCTGTCAACTGCTCACATTTATATGTAAATATGTATCACAATGCCCTTAACGGGCCAAACTTTGCAGCCTTCCTGGCACTCCGTGTTCTGGTGGAGTCTTTCTCTCCTCTATGTGATTCTCAGAGGCGCTATCAGCAGGCTTGCAGAAGACTCTAGCAGCCATTTTCTGCAGCCCCTGGCCCTCTCTCTCTCTCTCTCTCTCCCTCAGTAGCCAACTATGCAAAACCGCAACACAGAGGTAGAGTTACTCAGTGTGAGAAGGTCCATAATAAATGCAAGGAGGCCCCCAAACTTGCAATGGGTTGGAGGTAGAGGGGCATACTTCTGCTGTTATGGCAAGTGTCCCAAAGATGACTGGAGAATTTTCAAACATGAAAAAGATTTCAGGCTTCACCTGAATAGAGATTAGAGTGATCAATAGCAGCGAAATTAAGCACTGAGTGAATTAAGCAGTGAAAACTCAATGTGGTTAGGGAAGCCAGAGGAGAAATAGCAAGGTTTCTGTTCCAACCCTGTGTCAAACACCAGTACACATATGTTGAAGGTAAACTTTAAGCATAGTCCATAAACTCTCCCGGGACAGCCACTGATGATCAGGACAAATGAAAAATGAGTATTAAAGTCTAGAGAGTGAAGAACCTGGTGGTGGAGGGTGCCCATTTTCTTTGCTTTCTTTGCTAGCAAGCAGTGGTGTGTTGGACCAAACCAACCAACTGACCACTACAGCAACACCATGGGGCTGCCAATAACCATGCTTTTTCTGATGATCACCTTGTACAAAAATCGTGTGGTGCAGGGAAGCTGTGAGTATCCACCCACTGAAATTCATAGGAGCTCTCATAATTGGCCAGGTTTTTCTTTGGAACAAAGGAGACTACCCTATTCAGACCTTCAAAAGTTAGACTGGTGTCTAATGCTGCCAACCTTACTCTTCCTGTCCCCTCCTCACCTGCCTTTGATGGTAAGCCAGGTATTGTTTGAATGATTTATATACTGAATTCTGTTTCTTGCCATTGAAATGCCATCTGCTACAAAGGATCAACTGTAGTTTTACCTGAGCACATTGTGTGTGTGAAGACTGATAATTTCAGTTGTTTTCCTTCTCCATAAATCCTGTGGCATTTATGCCCACAGATGCTCTCTGAAAATGATGTGGTAGCAAAGAGCCACCATGGTCCCACTGAAGGAGCAGCAGGGTGAATCAGTGCAAGAGGGAAAAGTGGCATCTTCTTGTACATGTACTCTTGAATGAGACCTGAGCACCTCAATTGTTTCCCTCAGCACCTGGAAACAGCTGTTTGTGGCCAAGATGCTCAGACTTTCTCACCTACAGAACTGTACCTTTGCTTGAAACTCGACTGTTTAACACTGCCCTTTGCCTGCTATGCTACATCCAACCTATGATGTGGAGTACCACAAAAACCTAAACAGAAGGGTGCATCACTTCTTATGTGAGAAATGCTATGTAATCAGAGACATCTCCCAGAACAGGGCTGCTGTGATTCCGTGCAAGAGCACCGTTGTATTTTTTAATCCCAGATCTACTCTTGCCCTTGACCTCCAAGAACATTTGGAGAAGAGTTGTCAGAAAAAATAGAGGTCATGGCATGAGTCAATTGCACAGCACTACATTTGTAATCTTCTAGCAACAATTTCCAGATATTTATTAATATTAATTTTAGAATAATATTAAACAACTTGCTAAAATTGCAGAACTGCAAACTACCACCACATAGCCTTTTGATTGGCGTACTCCACCCCTGCACATACACCTGAAATATACCCAGACTATGATGCCATTTCCCACTAAAACATTGATTTAGCCTTATTGCTACTAGAACTGAGAGAGGAGGCTTTAGCCTGACCAAAAGGGAGAAGGTCTGGATAAATCCTCTAGGCAGACTGCATGTCTCCATTTTTTCTAAGGAAGGGATGTTTAGGAAAACATCTATGAGCCATGATCATTAAGTTTTCTTCCAGGACATTCAGCTGAAATATTAAACTGTTATCTCCATTGAATGACCTTGATGCAACCATTCATGTGCTCTTCCTGCTGAAAAAGCTGAGGGTGGAGGGGTGGTGAAGTGTCATCTCTCTGCCATGCTACATGTTCCCCTGGAATATGGGCCTCTGCTGGTAAACCTTACAGACCAACCCCTATCAGGCTAGTTTAGCCAAAGTGCCAAGGACAAACATTGGTATGACCCATGAGAAGTGCATGTCCACGAGATAGATAGTCCCTCAGCTAATTATCTGTCAGAACCTGAAGCTCTCAAATCCTTCTGGGTCTGATGTGGAATGGGAAGCTGGTGCCCTTCCCTTACCATCTTTCAGCAGAGGATCCATGGACTTTCTCTCCAAGATTATCCACATACCATTCTGTCCATGCATCAATCATGTGCCATTATCTACCTACCACTGGCTGGGGTCCTGTCTTCAGGGATGTTGGTGGAAAAGTCCCCAAATTACCTCAGTGGGTCAGGATTTGATGTTACTATTTAAGAAAAGACTGTGTCTTCATTCTTCTTGTTTAAGGCATAAGTCCCTCACTAGACACACATGGAAGATGTATTTCAATAGTAGTTCTCTCTATATGCCAAAGACCTTTTCAGCCAAAGCACACTATCTCCTTAGATCTCCCTCTCTCTATACATGAATTTTTGTGTCCATACACACATATAAGTCCAGAGGATCACACACTATCTAAACAAGAGTGCATTTTGGTTTTGACATAAAATGTTGGCTGTTAAAACCTGTTTGGTTTTGTCCAGCTCTAATACACTGATTTAATCTCATCATTCATAAATCATCTCTTCCTCCAGCTTTTCCTACACAAATGCTATGTCACCTCCTAAGCTATGCAAGACAAGAAGCTCAACATGGCCCAGCGATGTGCACTTGCAGCCCAGAAAGCCAACCATATCGTGGGCTTCAAAAGCAGCGTGACCAGCAGGTCAAGGGAGGGAATCCTGCCCATTTAATCTACTCTCATGAGACCCTACCTGGAGTACCAAATCCAGCTCTGGGGACCTCAGTACAAGAAAGACATGGGGCTGTTGGAGCGAGTCTGGAGAAGGCCGGAAAGATGAGGACAGGTCTGGAGTATCTTTTCTATGAAGACAGGCTGAGAGAGTTGGGCTGGCTCAGCCTGGAGAGGAGAAGGCTCCAGGAAACCTCAGAGCACCTTTCAGTACCTTAAGCATGCTACAGGAAAAATAGAGGGGTTCTCTTTACAAAGGCATGTAAGGGTAGGACAAGGGGGAATGGCTTTAAGCTGAAAGGTTAAATATAAGAAACACATTTTTTATGATGAGGGTGTGAGGCACAGGTTGCCCAGCAGAGAGGGGTTGGAACTTGATGATCTCTGAGGTCCCTTCCAACCCAAACCTGTGACTTGTATGTGATTCTGTGGCTCCAGAATTCAATGGTTCAGTGATCAGCCATAGCATTACAACACGAGGATGCAGGGTACAAACTGCCTGTGTGAACAGGGTTGCCTGGGGCAGGGGGATTTTTACTTGCTCTGGGGCATCTGTCAGCATCTTGCCACGAGCTTTTGTTTTACTCTTATGGAAAGGTACTGAGGCACAGCAGGCATTATGCAGAATCTTCAGCACAGAAAAGGATCATGCCCTTATCAGTTTTCTACAGTAATTTACTAAATGTCACTGCCCTTACCCAGGTCTCATCCTGCAAAGCCCTGGCATGCTGTGGTCCTTCTAAACTGCAGCCTGCCTTTCCACTCACACTCATGTGAGCGTTTGCCTTGTCACGAGAGCTTCTGAATACTGGATGTTTGATAGGCCAGTTAGCTGCCTGAATAAATATTTTCACTTTCTTTTAGTCAATGCTAGAGCTAAGATTTCAACTGAAAATAGCTTGGGTAAGTATTGTTTTAAAATTAATTTTGTAATATATTCTATTCATGGAATCATTGATTGGTGTTCCATTGCTGGCCTTTAAACTGCACTATCCAACACTGCAGAGAAATAACATTTTTACCACTGCAAGTATTACATTGTAGTCATTTCTATTTTTGGAAGGCTATCTGAAACTGTTCATGGAAAAGTAAAGCAAAACATTCTAGATGAAAAACATTGATATGGGTCTATTGCTAACGAAGATTTGATTCTTTGACTCAACATGCCTGATCACAGTTACTATCTACTTTTGCTGCAGCCTAAAGAGGTTTAAAATTTTAAAAAAGACTCTGTCAGCTGGAGATTCAAGGAGAACATTTTCAAACATAAATATGAGTTTTAAAAATAAATAATAAAAAAGGTAAGATACTAGTTTGAATGGTGAGTTGGCTTTTTGACGTTATTGCACATACGAGCTCAACGTGGATCTTTTTGAAATATGGTTCTTATTACCATTTGGATAGAGTACATTTCCTTCTCTTGATTCAGCCATGAAAAAATTCCTCTTACAGATAGTCCATACATTAGTGCAGCCTCTTTCACACATTACTACATCATAATCCAGTTGGCTCCACTTGCTTCGAACAGGTCCACTCTACCCATATGGCCTGGCTTTATTATTTCTTACTCCCATCTGTTTTAAGTTATCTTCTCTGGGCTAGGTTTTTTTTTTTTCTCAGAGATGTTCTTCAGCTACACAAAGGCTGTTCCTGAGAGAACATGTGAACAACAGGAGACTTTTACACCCTCACATCTGTGCAATGTTCACTGAGGTCGGTGGAGCCTACTGGTGTAGATTCTGGCTCTGTGATCTCTTAAACCCTGTTTTGTCTACACGGTCTATATTTGCATTGCAAAACCCTAGAGGTCTGGTTTTTAAAATCCTTGTTTCTCCTGCTGGAGAACAATGTCTTGCAAAGAGATTACTTTCATTTCATTTTCCCATTCATCTCTTTGCTTCCTCGTCTCTCTGCACGGTGTCACTCACTACTGACCACATCCTCCATGCTGGAGAAGTAAAGCAACAGTCCTTGCCCTAAGGCTTTTCCATCCTTCAGTAGACGGGTCAAAACCTAGAGGAGATTGGTACTGACTTCCCCCACCTTTCAGTGAGTCTCAGGATGGGCTGGGAAGCAAATTCAGCTCACAAGACCTTCTCCTATCATCCATCCTTGCTCTGCATTCACTAGGTGGTTAGATCATCAAAGTCACTTCCTTGTTAGGAAGTCCATAATCTTCTCCTTTCCCGTTCTCTCCTGAAACTCGATGTTCCCAACATAGTGGTGCCATTTGACATTACTGATCCCTCCTAAACACCTGCTATCAAATGCATCAAATCTTTTCTTGTCAGCTTGCGTAATGCCCCAGGTCTTTGCAGCATCGAGCAAAACTGATACCACACAGCTGTTGTAGAGCCTTATTTTTTGTTTTGGGGACATGTCACTACTCCATACTTTTGCCCTTGAATTTATTTACATTGATCTTCACCTTATACTGGTCAAGCTTAAAATGACATGGGACAAAATCCAGGCAGAGTAGCCTGGAGCAGTGGGAATGGGAATAATACAGAAACAGGAATGCTGCCATGACTGCGACTGACCTCCAAGAGGAAGAACAAAACCAGTGTTTCTTTTCCTCCATAGACCCAAAGCCACGATTTAATCACAAGCTTTGATATTTGCTTCTACTGAAACTTTCACTTTTTATGATTTCTTTTTTTTTAAAGTGATCCTTGTCCTTTGGACCGACCAAAGAGGAGCCAAAGGGACTTTGTACTTAATAGCTGGACATACGGTAGTTAGGAGACCCCTTAGAAAAGAGGGATAAAAGACACTGGGTCTTAAATAATTTACTAAGTATGAAGGATGGGTTTTTCAGAAGGGAAAACTTATGATATTACTGAATTTATTGATGAAGTCCTGCACACACCAAAATTTAGAAAGAAAATAACGTAGAGGGGGGAAAAAAATGAAAGTAAAAGCCCTTGTGCATAATTGTTTTCATTTCTTCAGAGGTGGGTGACACCATTTACCACAATTTTTCAAATAACTTCTGAGTTAAGAAGGTTTTTTTTAAGATACCTAGTGTAAAAGAAAACAGATCACGGTGCTGTTCATTTTTAAATTAACCTTTCCTGATTTGATTCCCTAGCCTGTTAAACTTTCTTTCTCCGTGTCAGTGTGGAAGAATAGAAAAGGGTGTGTGTGTGTGTGTGTGTGTGTGTGTGTGTACACACACATTTCCACTGTGTGGAAATAATTTGAAATGTATTTTCTTAAACATCTGAAAAAGGCTAGAGCTGTGTAGAATACCTTCTTTCATATGTACACATTCCAGGAAACTTTGACACGGCATACAATCCGATTACACCAGCCCACGTGGAGCACTGCAGATATCCAGTATATTATATTATGTCACAAAATAAAGTTCCTTCCTAGAATCATAAAATTGTATGGAAATTAACCAAAGCATAAAAGCATACAGTGAGCCTAAGCCATTAATTAATTAATTAACCTATTCGTCAGCATTTAAGAGGACATTAATAATATGAACAATATATGTTAAAAAGTATTTTGAACAATGGCATCTAATGCAACTACAATTATATAGCTACATTATATTATAAATGGGTAATACATATCTTTATATTATATTTTGTTCCTGTATAATATCAGCATTTCAGTAGTATGTTCTTAAAAATATTAAAACAAATATGTAAAATTACTTTAACTTCATTGTTATAATCCTATATTACTAATTGTTAATTATAATATTTATACAATATATAAAATTTACATAATATATCACAATTATAATATTTTTACATAGTACAATTATATAACTAAATACATTAAATATTTTGTATTACATGTAGGAATAAACTCTTTTATGTTGGTTTGCAATGCCACCTTTCTGAAAATCAACATAAGACTTTAATATAAAAAACCTTGATGCATTTTAATTTTTTTCCTGCTTTTTAAAAATCAGGTGAACAGAAAAGTATCCATCATTAGATTGATCCCCCCAGTAATTTTTTGTCATTTTCATCTAACTTTTATTAACTGAGAGCAGGCTCACATTTTACAAGAATCCTGAAATACTTCAGTATTCTTCCAAAAAGAATAAAGTCAGCATGCAAGCAAGGCACAAATCAATTACTACAATTAATAGCTCAACATGTGAACCTTTATTGCAACCATTTTTTGCATTGCCTGTTCCAAATAGTCCCATCATAGGCCATATATATCCAAATAAAGACAAAATATATCATTAAATGATCGGCGTGTCGTTAAAAAGCACATTTGAGCAGGTATTTCTTAATTTCAAGATAATTAAATAAACTGAAGCTGAAAAGAATTCCAAGCTGATCTACCAAACTTCTGTAGAGCAAAGATTTCTATTCCTAGGAACAGATATTGTAACTTTTAGGGTTGCTTCCAGTCTGTCTGAGGACAGGAGAAAGAGATTCATCATGACTGCTGGAATAAAACCTGTCCATAAGCTGGTATCAGAATACTTCCAGGTTTGGGGTTTGGGTTTTGTTGGCTTTTAATTTAATTTTATTTTATTTTATTTTATTTTAATCTTTAAAAACATTATTTATTTATTTAATTTATTATAATTTCAATTTTAAAATTTATTTATTTATTTATTTTATGGAGAACAGTCTTTGCCATCCAAGAGTCCAAACATTTATTCTTTTGAACTTTGTAACAGAAATAATCTAGATGAGAATGTAAAAAACAATATAAATATTCAGATTTTTCAGTTGCAATTGAAAATGGGAATGGTTTACTGGGCAAATATTAATGTCAGTGTGACTAACAGTGTGAGCAACCATTACCACAACTGTGATCTGCAAATAAATATACATCCTTTTTCTAGGAAAAATGTGCTTTCTTTTTTATAAAAAGGGGCATTCATTTTTTAACTCTGCCAGGTTTTCCCTACAAAATGGGGCTCTCTCAATTAGATAGTTAAATCTCACTTAATTTGGATTTGCTTTCAACCCAACGGTCACACGGTAAATGAGAAAGAACATTTTAAAAGCTTTAAAACGTGGGCTGGACACTGTACAGAACATACCCTTTGATAGTGACAGAGACAGAAGATAGAGGTGCCTTTCAACTGTCTGGGGGTTGGGGTTTTTTGTTATTTTTTGGGGTGGTTTTTGTTTGTTTGGGGGTTTTTTTTGCCAAGACCATGTCAAATGAACTAAAAAGAGGCCATTTGACAATAAGGCTGTGTGTGTCCGAGGTCATTATGTCTGGGCACTGAGGTAACAAATTCTGAGCAGTTACCTGCCTAACAAGCAATAAACCAGAGGTGACTCTAACTGGGAGCTTTAATAACATGCAATGGGATATTTCTTCACTGTAAATCATGAGGGTTTGGAGTATCCCACCCCCTATTACCCACCCCCCTTATTTTTTTCCATTTCAGGACTGTTTGAACCTTGCCAAAAGGAGCAGCACATCCCTGTCCTAGCTCAGATGCCACAACCTGCATCCATTCCAACCTTAGCATGGAAAGAGGTCCTGGAATCCAACAGGACCCAAGACTTGTTCAGCCTTGGTAGAAAAAGCTACAGATAAAGGAGATGAATCCCACCCCCAAAAGGTGGGAGCAGCACAGTGAAGGTAACACAGGGGGTCAGTGGAAATGCACAATAGTCTCTGGGTCTGGAGGATAACTGACTTGAAATAACTGTTCCACCAGTGAAGGTGTTGGGCCTGAGAACATGAGGCTCCACAAGCCTGAGCACAGGAAAACCTGACTGCCCAGCAGACAAACTTTTATTTCTTACAGAAATGAGTTAAGAAGTGCACAGGGACACTGTGCCCAGGCTGAAAACCTCGATCTAAAATCATACTAGAATAATATCTCAGGGCAGAAAATGTGGCATTGTCCAACTGATTTTTTTCCCCAGGACAGAGACAGTGTGGGCAGAGGTCCTCTGTAGAAGCTGGTTAGCTGAACCACTGCCCATTTCTTCATGTGATGCCCTGCCAGCTTTGATCTCTGGAGCCAACATCTCCCCTGGCAGAGCAGCCGCTCATCGGGTATTTTCCAAGAGGTCTCTTGTCTCTGAGCTCATTAGCCCTTCTGAGCTCATTAGTCCTTCTTGGCCCGAAGTGGCCAAGACCCAGTGACATTTACTGTTCGTTGAAAGACCCATCTGTTACATGGCCCTTCTAGTAAAGGATGAGTTTTAGGAACTTGTGGCACGACACAGCCTTGCGTTCACCTTGGGTAGCTGGCTGAAGTCATCTGGGGAGTAACACTGTGTGTAGTAATTATGACTTTGTACTTTGCACAAGAAGCCTGGTGAGCTAAAGGCAGGTGAACAGGGTAGTCAGCTATGACACCAAAAGAAAAACTCGGGTCCCACCCAACACTGTCTTATCCCATATGAATATCACCTGAGCACATCTTCAGGCAGGTGTCCCCCCTAAAAGCAAACCTCAAAGCTTCCCCATCTTTCAAATCACTAAGACTTTGTCTTCTTGCTGCCTTAAATAGAAATATAGTTCTTTTTCTGTCTTTACTCGTGGGCTCTATAGGGACCTACTATGACACCTCCTCTCTGCAGGTCAGCATGGTGTATGGGTTGCAAAGAAATGCCACAACAGGTGTTCCTAAGCTGTGGGGTCAGAAGGAAGGCCAATGGAAATTTAATTGGAGAAAATGGAACAAAAATTGTCAATGCACAAAAATATGTCATCAGGATAAACCAGCTTGGTACACTACCACTTGCAGCTAGACCGTGGACTAAACTACACAGAGCTCCAAACCTGTATTCAAGCTCTCCTTTCCCTACTCAGTACCTCATAACCCTGCACCCACCAGTGTCCTCCCCCTGTGCCAAAGACATGGGCAGTGCTCCACTCCAGAAACCACACGGGACTGGGACTGAGGGAGGGGCAGAAATTGGCTATTGTCCTGGGTGGAGAAGAGAGGTCAGAGGTCTGAAGGAGCCAGTTTGGTACCTCTGCTCTCTTAAATGCAAGAGGCAGCAGGGTCAGCAGGGGGGACTCTGAGTGGAGCGACTATGTTGGGTGAGTTCTGCCCTGCAGAGCTTACTCAGGTGGACAGAGTCATTAACGACAATTAACATCCCATTTCCAGGCATGGCTTGTAAAAGTACAAGGGTAATCGCTGACTCAAAGCTGAAGTAACATTTAAAAGTCACTTTTACTGCAGATCCAAGTCAAACAAACCAGATCTGAGTTTCTGCAGACACCCGGTAGTCTCATGCGCTGTATCTGGGCGACAGGGAGGCTGTTACACAAACAGCCTTGCTACAGCTCCAGCAGCCAGAAACTGCTTTATTCAAACTGTTCCTGAGTGGTGCCTAACCCCACTCCTCCCCCCTGCTTATTTATTATTTTGCATGAGGTGACCCTGTTACCAGAGCAGCTTTGCATGGAGAACATCAGAGGGAGGGTGGGAAGTTAGAGGAGCTTTCTTATCTCGTGGCCAGCCTGATTTCCTCATCAGCACATGTTTGCCTGATTAGGAAATTTAAGGCATTTTGTGAATTTTAGCAAGTTGAAGTCATTGTGGCTCAGAAAAGCTTTTCTGGAGCCTGCTTGGTTGGTATACACTCAAATCACTGCTGCTTCACATCCTGGTCTTCAAACACTCAAGTGCTTGAGTTACTTTGAACAGTCCCATTGACCCAGCGGGAATATCTGAGTGGGTAAGTGTCTGCAAGATGCAGACCTTAAATCTGAAGTGAGGCTGAAAAGCCCAGGTGAAAAGGGGTCAGAGAGAAGGAAGGACATGATAAAACCACGCTAACTAGTGAACTACCCTGGGCTGTGAAATCAGGGGTTACTGTTTAACTTCTCACAGTAAAACAATGAGGAACTCTGTGCAGCACGGGTAAGATAACAGACTGAGAAATGACAGAAGGAAATGCTAGCTTTTAATCAAGTCACATCATTCTCTCTTGATCATAAAAAGTAATTCATTCTGGAAATTAATCAAAAATGCAACAAGGGAACTATTGTACTTTTTCCTAGCTGTGGAAGAGCCATACATGCATTGGGTGATTATGAGAGGGAAACGATACAGTGACAAGACACAGGCTGGGTGGAATGTGTTGCTAAATTGATTGACACTGATTTTAGATGCTGGCTAAGGCATATCACCGACTAAAACTGAAACATCCCAACGTTGGTTGTTGGATGAGGGAGAAGAGTGGCAGCTGAGACAAAGAAGTTTGCTGAAAAGCAGTTTGGGACAGGGACTTGTGATGGATTTCGATAGTACCCCTGCATCCTGTTACTAAGAAATCGTATTAAGACAGAGAGAGATGGTTAATACAAATAATTTTTTTTTTTTTTTCTTTTTTTCAAGGTTTACACTGAGTTACCAGGATTATAGATACAGCAAATTAAGTCCTTCTATTAACTCGGACAGTCCTCATCGAGACACAAGGGTGTCTTGCTCTTGACCTGCTGCTCTCAGTTTTGGCATTGTGCCCTGATTTGAGTAAATGTGATTCACTAACATTCTAAGTAAGTAGAGTTTTCCTGTTCGTTGGGTGATTAACTATTTGTCCTGTTGCAATCCTTTCCACTCACCCTCCCCTTGCAGTGTGGCAGTCGGGATGAACTTTAAATTCCCTGGAACACCACCACCACCAGCAAACCCAGCACAAGTCCCCCTGCTACCTGCACATCCTAAAAACCAGTATGCCCAATTTATATAAAAAAAAAAACCCCTCTTTGCCCCTCCTCCCTGCACCAGTCAGAACAGTTGCAGTGACAGAGGCACTGAGGAGTTAATGATGCATGTGGCTTTGGATGGAGTTGGATCCTTTGATGTGCCCTGGCGTGTCCATTTTACGAGTTTCATTGCAGAGCCCTGGTGTTGGGGAGCTGTGGGGCTGGAGCTGATGAGCACACCCAGAGCTGCATCTCCTAGCCTCAGCAGATGCAATCAGAAGCCCAGCGAGATGGCAGCAGCCTTTTAGTGGGAACAATGCCTGTTTGTCCCAGCTGAGACACTTTGCAGCAGCTTTCAGATTTTAACAACCACCTGGGAAAACACTGGGGGAGTTTGGGGTGGGGGGAGGTGACCCAACTGCATCAGCTCTCTTCTCACCCCAAAGAGTTACAGACATGGTTGTGCACAATCAGCCAGAACAAACCAACAGCAGTTTTGCAAGTTGTTCTTTTCTTTTCCCCAAGAGATGCAGTAACCTGGGTGACTCCAGGCTCTGGGGATCACATCTGGGTGTCCCGGGGGGCTGAGCATTAAATCTCCCCTGAGTAATTTGGGCTGGGTAGAGCCAAGCAAATTCAAATCCTTCTGCTTATTTGTTTCTGAAATGCCTGGAGGACTCCCTGTTAGCACAGCTTCATCACACTGCCAGCTTTAGGTGAGAAAAAGCCAGTTTCTGTGCTTTAACATGGAACTTCATAGACTTTATCAACACACCAAAACATTAGCAGTCCCCTTGCTATCTCTCCTTTTCTTTCTACTACGTGGTTGTTTTTAGATGCCAGGATTTTGTTTCTGAAGACCATACTGTCATTTCACTATTTAAAACTGCCACATACCCATACATACAATTTTTTCTCCCATACTTCCACCTTGTCTGAGATGCTTCCTAACCTTACACTTAAATCATCAATTACTTTGACAACGCACTGTCACAGACATGGCTGAGTTGCTGGAGTATATCTTAAAGTTAGGGCACCTGAATAGTTTTTACTCCCCCTTAAGGTCTCCTATTGCTTTATGGAAGGTGCTGGGCAACTCACTGCAACGTCTTGCACCTCATTGTTTTTTACAAATCTGCTTTGCAGAGCTCAAATAATTTCTTTCTCAAAACGTTAGCGTGCAACTAAATTCATTAGCTTCCTTTGGGGTGATGAAACACAAACTATTATCACTTATTGAGCCTGGTAATCAAAGATAATTTGAATATAATGTGGCCTCAAAATTAATAGCACCGAAACAAATAAGAATAATAGACTCTAAGGAAAATTACCAAAATAGGAGCACAGCGGGCTCTCTTTAAATGTGCCTTTAAAAATAAATTGCATGCTAATAATCCTATTATTCAAAGGAAAAATAGAGCATTTTTAAATGTTTATTAGATACTCTGGGAAAGCCATAGTCTTTTAAAATCCTGCTTCTCACAAATCACTTCAGTTTAATGACAAGATGGTGTACACTTCATCTCACATTTAAGTAAATATGTTTGTCTCATCCTGGAGAGAGATTTTATTTTAACTTTCAGATTATAATTCTTTCTATGCCTGTCACAAAACAACATGAACACTGCCAAATGAAAATACGTACCACCCCCCTAGTATGTTTAAAAATTAAGGGTGGTTTGTTGGTTTATTTTTTCCTCCAGCACAGAAAAATACTTATTTATTCTGACAAAGAAGTAAAGGACAGCAATCAGGGACACTGAAGTTAACTGCTGCCTGAAGTCATAAACATCTGGTGGCTATTTTAATTGCATTGTGAACTAACCACAAAATCCTCTGCTAGAAGAATAGAAATATTTCCCCTGTGCAATATTGTATTTTAGAATTCCTCTCTTCTGAATCAATGTCAGGCATGATTACAGCACAATGAAGCCTCTGTTTCCATGCCTGCATCTTCCTGCAAATGCCCCGGTACCCTCATTACAACTACAGTGTCGCTCAAAGATTTGCATAGGGTCCAATTATTCAGGTTAATCGGTGCAAACCCTGACTTAAAGGTAAAAATAGTGCTTACATCTTTGTAGTATTTTTGCAAGTAAGCTAGATTAGTATGCCTGGACACAGCTACCAGGCATTTAAAAGCACACAGATAGTCACACAAGCGCACGGCTTCATGTATAAAGAGAAATAATCTATGTACACACAGACATACAAATATCAAGACATATTTATGCAGATACATGTATATATAGGATGCATTTAGTAAGTAGTAACACAACCTACCTAAATGTGAATAGAAATTGTTGTTAATCAAATACTTGCATGAGTTGTACAGGGACCTTCTAAATGTCTGTGCTTCCTGGGGAGACCAAATGACCTCTTTTTTACAGATACCAAGATCAAAGCTCTTGGTTTAGATACCCCAGCTGTCTCTCTCGTTGGCATTTGACATACAACCCAGTCCATTTAAAATCAGGGGGCATGTAAACATTTTAACCCTTGGCAGCAGTATCTGAGAAAGATGCTAGCAATAAATGGTCATAACTGTCCGGGCCAAATCACATTTGGTGTCCTTCCTTTGAAGTTCATGCAGGCACTGTACCCTATGGTTTTGACAAAGAGCCAAGTCCAAAAAAAGGATGTAGGCTCTCAAAGCTGGCCGGACATGGACTTTGGGATCCAGAATGGCTCCACGCAGCTGAATAGTTGCCTCCAAACTTGCCGCAGGCCTCCCTGCCTGACCTTGGGGGCTCTTTGCCCATGGCTCCGCTTTGGTGTGCTGCTTGCATGCCCAAGCTCCCACAGCCAAGTGGCAGTTATTTTTTTGCCTAAGCAGAAGGGAACCTTCCTCCCTTGTGAAAGCTCCTCTGGTGGGTGTGCACATGGGTAACACACACTGACAGGATTAGACCCTGCACTTAAAACAGTCACCACGGCTATTTTCTTCTTTTAAAGTCCTTGCCACAGGAGGGTGCCATTTTTCTGTTTAAGCCCCAGTCAGGTCCCTGGCTCAGAAGCAAGTTAGGGATCCAAATACCTCTTGAGGTCCACCATGTCTCAGGAGAGCAGGAGGTCATGGATGTGAGCCCAGGAAAGGTGTCCACGCATGCTTCCACACTTCCTATCAAAGTCAACCCAGGTCCTTGGGGAGAGGTGAGAAAACATCGAAAAGATCCTATGGGTAAAAGCACTTCTGGTCTTCACTGCCAGGCTGATTTCTGTCACATTTTTGTAAGAGTAACAGCAATGAAAACCAGCACCCTTCTCCTCTGCAGCCATGCTTTTAAAAGGGGGAGTCTCTCTCTTTGAGGGATTTGGAGGTCCTGGTTGACAGCAGGTTAAACATGAGCCAGCAGTGTGCCCAGGCAGCCAGGGGACCAACCGTATCCTGGGGTGCATCAAGCACGGCATGGCCAGCCGGTCCAGGGAGGGGATAGTCGTGTTCTACACTGCACTGGTGCAGCCTCACCTTGAGTACTGGGTGCAGTTTTGGGCACCACAGGACAAGAGGGACACAAAACTGTTGGAGAGTGTCCAGAGGAGGCACCGAGGATGGGGAAGGGCCTGGAGGGGAAGTCGTATGAGGAGAGGCTGAAGTCCCTTCATTTGTTAAGCCAGGAGAAGAGGAAGCTGAGGGGAGACCTCATGGGGGTCTATGGCTTCCTGGTGAGGGGGAGTGCAGGGGCAGGTGCTGATCTCCTCTCTGTGGTGACCAGTGATAGAACCTGAGGGAACATTATTAAGCTGCGCCAGGGGAGGCTTAGATGGGATATTTGAAAGAAGTTCTTTATTGAGGGTGTAGTCAGGCACTGGAACAGGCTCCCCAGGGAAGTGGTCACAGCACCAAGCTTGACTGAGTTCAAAAAGCATCTGGATGATGCCCTCAGTCCCATGCTCTGACTTGGCTGTCCCTGCGTGGAATCAGGAGTTGGACTTGATGATCCTTTTGGGTCCCTTCCAACTCAGGATCTTCTATGATTCTATAAAGAGACGGAGAACTTGTTCAACACCACATGATGCTCTCAGAGAAGAGGAGGAAAGCACTGCAAACCTGGGTACATCTTTTCCAGAGAGACCTGGGAAGACACCTTGCAAGGTGGGGTGCTACAAAGCCAGCTCTGATGAGGAGCTGGTTCTCAGGGGAGACCTGAGGATCTGTTTCCTCCTGGAGAAGAGCTGATGTAGTCAGCTGAAATGGCAGAAATCATCCTGGTGGCAGAACCCCAGGAATTTCCCTTCTTGAACCACAAAACATTTTCTGCTGTACTCACCCAGGTACTTGGCTTCTGCAAATGGCTGAGTTTCAGGCATGTCCCCTTCCTTGCTCCTCCTGGTGCCACTTTTCTTTTGGACAGCCACTTCCATGGAGGGTTTGTCTCCCCATGTCTAGACAGACAACAGCCCAGTTAGGGACCTACCCTGGTGCTCTGCTCTTCTGCCCAGGGACTCTGCATGTAGCATCCTCACGAGCATCCCTGTGCCTGGGTGTCACTGCCTATGGACAAATGTAACCCACTGACAATTTAAGTTGTCCATGAGTCCCAGAACAAATAATGCCAGCTGGTTGGTATCAGCATTGCTCTTTTTCCTGACCTTTCCCTGAGGGAGCCATCCAAGGTGGAAGTCTCTTCACCCCTGTGCATGGCTGTCCATGGCATGCTCACAACTGCCCAAAGCTGTGATGGCACCTCCATTATTAAACTCACAAGTCATCAGAACTACACTCAGAGATGAGTTAGTAATATTTAATCCAGATTGACTTCAACTGCCTTTCAGCATATTAGAGTACATAAAGGCATTAGCAGTCACTATCAACTGCAAATAAAGCTATTAATGGCATTGGAAGTGCTGGAGAATGTATTTACATTATTGTCAGCACTTGTGCAAGCATTCTATACCAACAAAGATCTCAGCAAGCATGATCTAAGGAGGTCACTGAAAGGGGAAATCACAAAGTAATGCTAACCTCTGGGTTTTTTCCCCCCATTCTTCTTTCTCATAGAACTGCAGCTATTAAAGTGTCTTGTTAAATATATGTTTTTAAAGTAAGTGCCCACTAGCTCAAAATTTACTGTTCCTTAATATTCTTTTAAAAGTTATGCTTGTGCAAGGAGATCAACCAATCTAACTGCATCGTTTCAGGGTTTAAGTAAATACACTTTGAGCTGAAATGGCAAGGTTTTCCTTGTTGTTAACTGACTGTAAGTGTATCAGTGCATTTATTTCCACTTCCAGATGATGTTACAGAAAACCGTTGGGGAAGGCTTTCTTAACAATGCAACTGTAGGTGGAAATACTAACAGAAACGCTCTGCTGAAGCTCTGCAATTAGTTGTCCTGGTTTCAGTCAGGATAGAGTTCACTTCATTTGTAGCAGCTGATGGGATGCTGTGTTTGGGAGTTACACTGAAAGCAGTGCTGAGAACACCCTGATGTTCTTAGTTGCAGTCAGACAGTCAAGGACTTTCTCAGCTTCTCTGTATTTCTCTAGTCATGAGAAAGGAGGGGCGAAGCCAGGACAGGTGACCCAGATGGGCCAAAGAGAGTATTCCATGCCAATGACGTCCTGCCCAGGAGAACGGGGGGCTGAGGGGAGGAAGAAGAGGGGCGGTGGCGGGACGCGTGCTGCTTGGGGGGACGGTCGGGTTCCGGGACAGCTCTGGGTGGTACCTGAGTTGTGTGGGTCGGGGAGAAACTGCATTGGGGATCAAGAGTTTCATCTTCTTTTGCTCTAAAGTCCTGTTAGCATTGGGATATTTGATCTTTCTGTTCTCTTAGTAAACTCTCCTTATCCCAACCCACGGGCCTCTTAGTTTCTTGGGTTTGGAGTTATTTGTCCCTTCCTTTTCCCTTCCCTTGTTTCCCCCTTTTTCCCTCTTCCCCTGCTCTTTTACTTTAAGGAGCAGGCAGCTGCGTGGATCTCAGCCCACAGCTGGGGGGAAACCACGACATTAGTACAGGCTTGCCTACAGGGTTTGTAGTCGAGAAACTGAGGAAATCAGCATCACATTTTCAAAATAGCTGCTGTTCAAAGATTGCTGTTAGCCAGAAAGGGCTGAAACCTGGATTCCAAGTGTACCAATCCCGCACCTCCCTATCAACTGCTGATAAAGGTCACAGCTCTAATTGACTGATTACACAAAAGCACTTTGCAAGATCAGGGCTAAGCCTCTGCAATGCATGAGCTGCAGTTCCTAGCGACCGGCTCCAGTGGAGCTTCAAAGTTTGCACAGAGTCACCCAAAAATTGAATTTACTGGCTTAAAAGTCAAACTCGAGGGATTTGTCCTGGGCATTGACAGAGTCTGAAGGAATAACGGATAGAACTGGCAGCCAGATGAAACCTTAATTGCCAGGGTATAAATGGAGCTTAAAAACTCTATTTTATGTCTGGCTTTGAGGGGAAGAAAAGGATTTAGATGGGAATTGGTGTTCAGGTTGGGAGATCAGCTTTTGATTTGCCGATAGCAAAATTCAGATGAATTTCAGGGAAAGAAAACCTGATAGCGCAAACGAGCACGCCTCTGGAGTGTGATTTCATTGATGGGGCTGGAGCTTGTTTCCTTTTACCTATTTGAAAACTAATTCAATTAACTGGTAACACGTCTACCTATTTACACTGTAATCTCAGATCTAATTCTGCAGATGGCCTCGAGACATCTTGTCGTCTGTTGCATGGAAAAGAGGAAGAAAAGCAAAGGCAGGGAAAGGAAAGCATAACAAAAAAATCCTGGTAGTAACTAAAGGGCTGGATATCAAACTGCTTCATTGTCACAATGACTTAGAAACAAGCCACCTCACTTCCAGTGCACTCTATGATCTCACGTGGCAAATGGAAGAATATCAGATCAGGAGAGCAGAATTTATGTAATAAATTAGTCACATGAAGCATAATAAGATTTTATGTTCTATTTCTGCAGCACCATGTCTTCCATAGGGTACATATAAAAAGACCCTCAGAGTTTTCCTGGACATTTCAGCAGCCCAAGAACAGAAGCCATTATACCATTGCAACCTAATAAATTCTACCAAACTGGTGGGTTTTTCTTCCTCTTCTTCTCCTCCTTCTTTTGAAATTCAGAGAGGAGATAAATGAGTTAAAATAACAAGGAGGGAAATTACCTTCCTGTAAATCTTTGCCAACTTCTAGTTCATGGAAAAAGACAAATGTGATTTGGGGCAGCAGATTTGTATTAAAATGTGACCCTTTACAACTGGAATGTCCATAACGGGTGGCAGTTGAAAGATCTGTTTTATAACCCTGTCACTTCTTTAACAGCCTCCCATGCAATAATTCCTGCATTCAATTTCCTGTACATGTGTACAGACAGCTTGCCCAAGGGAACTAGGTTCCCCTACAGTCCTCCTTCTTTTCCAGAGCACTTGTGATTTCCAGTCACTGGAGGGAGAGGGGGTGTGGGGGGGAAATCCCATTAAAAATAACACAATAACACTTACTGTATTTATGAAGCAGTGAACATGTTTGCATTCTTTGCTTCCAGTGGAATGGAAAAGGTCATGGCCTGATCCCACTGGGCTGTGTGAAAACTCTGCCAGCTTGAGGACAAGCTCCCCTCACCAGGGAGAGCAAAGCTGTCCCTTATGGCATCTGAAGAGAAACACCATATTCTACTTTCCCCTTCCATCTCTTCCAGTTGGAGAAGCCCAGGGAAGGAGAACAGGAAAGGGAAGAGTTAAACTCAGCCTTGCAGCCTACAGGAATAGTCCTAAGCCATCTATGGCAAGAGATGGTAAAGATGTCATTCACTTATAATATTAATCATCCTCACAGTAGTCCTGGACTGTCATGGCACACACTGTATATCTTACAATTTATTATTTGGCATGGGAAATCATAAGGAAATCCTTTACTTAACAATGGAAAGTGTTTTCAGCCCGTTTGATAACTGACACTTCCTTGTCTATTGTTGTTGGGTTTGATGCAGGAACTGCTGGAGGGAATCGGGAGCCCAGGCTATGCCCAGAGGACTGAGAAGACAACTGATCAACCTCCTCTGGCTCAGTGATTCGTTCAGAGTAATAAAAATAAATCAGCTATTGAACAGAATACAGAAATTTTATACAGTCAGTTATCTCTGCTAACTAATGCTCCAGGCTTTCAGAGCTGGCATTGGGCAGATAAGGAGCCTTAGTGCTTTCAGGAGAACCATTTTTGCCTTGTGCTAGGCACAAGTGTTAGTCTCATCAGCATTGTGGCTCTGAAGGGATGTGTCATGCAGTGCTTTGGGACTTGAACCATAGAATCACAGAATCCCAGGGGTTGGAAGGGCCCTCCAGAGCCCATGGGGTCCAACCCCCTGCCAAAGCAGCTCCCCAGCTCATATTGCACAGGGCGGTGTCCAGACAGGGCTGGAATCTCTCCAGAGAAGGAGACTCCACACCCCCTGGGCAGCCTGGCCCAGGGCTCCCTCACCCTCACTGGGGAAAAGTTCTGCCCCAGCTTGGTGGGGAACTTCCTCTGCTCCAACTTGCAGCCATTGCCCCTTGTCCTGTCCCCACAGACACTGAAAAGGGGCTGCCCATGTCCCCCTGCATCCCACCCTTCAGATATTGATCAACATTCATTAGGTCCCCCCTTAGTCGTCTTCTCTCCAGGCTGAACAGCCCCAGCTCCCTCAGCCTTTCCTCACACGGGAGATGCTCCAGGCCCTTCAGCATCTCCATAGCCTCCTCTGGACTCTCTCCAGGAGATCCCTGTCTGTTTGATCCCAGGGAGCCCAGCACTGGACACAACACTGCAGGTGGGGCCTGAGCAGGGCAGAGCAGAGGGGAGGATCCCCTCCTGTGACCTGCTGCCCACACTCCTCCTGATGCCCCCCAGGATCCCATTGTCTCTCTCAGCCCCAGGACACACTGCTGGCTCATGGCCACCCTGTCACCCACCAGGACCCCCAGGTCCTTCTCCACAGAGCTCCTCTCCAGCAGCTCATCCCCCAGCCTGTCCTGATTCCAGCAGTTATTCCTTCCCAGGTGCCAGACTCTCCACTTGCTTTTGTTGACCCTCATCTGGTTTCTCCCTGCCCAGCTCTCCAGCCTGGCCAGGTCTCACTGGATGGCAGCGCAGTGTCCTGCATTTCATCTATCTTGCAGTGGATGATAATACTTCCACTCAACCACTGCTGGCAGATGAAGCTGTAGTCATTGCAGTATGGAAATGTAGGTCATCTCTATTTAATTCTGCATATAGCTCCATATCTATACATATGTAGTCCATAATATTTAACAGCTCCTCAGCCTTAAGTGTAAACTGATGTTAAGGCTTTGACCTAAGACTAGATTCATTCTTGGGTTTGGAACAGACATCTCCCCTGTTTTTGGCATTGTTACATTCTCCTGTAGTTATTTAAAGTCCCTTTGTCCTTATGAGGCTGAGGATGGTCACCAGGACACCTAAACATTGCATTTCAAGGCATTTGCAGATGTCATTGGAGCACAGGTGGTGGTAATAGCTCAAAAAATTTAAGCACTTTTGTTTTCTTCTTTTTTTTTTTCAACTGAGAGTAACAATCTTAAAAATCATTTAGCCAAGAAATGCTGCTCACTGCACCCAAATACAATAAGAAATCCAACAAAGCAGTCAAGATATTAATCAGTTTTCCCAATTCCTTTAAAAAACATCGAGTGATGTGGCCAGATAAACTTCCATCTAGCTAATTTTTGTTGACACAGTAGCATACATAGCCTAAAGAAGCTGCCGCCTTTGATTTCAGTCAGCAGTGAAGCAAATGGGCCTTAGCTCTCTGACTACATTAGCAGTGAGAGCATTAGCATGGTTGCTGTGCCATTTATCTATCTCCTGTGCTTCCTGACATGTCCTTCATCCTGCTGTCACAACAGATATTTCTGTAGTTGGAGACACTCTGCAGTGAGCTCTGCAGCCCAAAGCAGGTACATCTATGGCAAGAGGGAACTGAGAAACAGAGCACAGCCTGAAAAAAAGGTCCTTATTTCACCTTTACCTCCTGAGAAGGCAGGAGCATGCTGACAGCACCCTTTACATCACAGAAATTAGGTAATTCCTCATACAGCCCCCATCAGTGTGAGCCAGAAGATGGGGAGCAGTATCGTGCATTAAATGCTTTTGAGTTTCTCAGAAAAAAGGAGCATGCCCTGCTGTGGTCTACATTTCCCAAAATGCCCTCAAGGATAAAGAGAATCCAGGCACTTTCCCCTGGACCAGGGTACCAACACAGCACAGTTGTCAGCTGTAAAACCTCAGGAGAGTCTTCTGGCTGGCCAATCACAGAATCACAAACTGATTGAGGTTGGAAAGAACCTCAGGACATCGTCTTGTTAAACTCCCCTCTCAAGCAGGGCCACCTGGGGCTGGTTGGCCAGGACTGTGCCCAGCTGCCTTTTGAGTATCTCCAGGGATGGAGTGTTTCCTGATGTTCAGAGTGACCCTGCTTTGTTTTGAGTTTGTGCCCTTTGCCTCTGGTCCAGTCTCCTTGCCCACCACTGAAAAGAGCCTGGCTACTTCCTCTTTGCAGCTTCCCTCTGGTATTTATGTGCAGTGATATGATCTCCCCGAGATTCTTCTTCAGGCTAAACAGCTTTCTCAGCCTTTTCTCATAGGGGAGACGCTCCAAACCCTTAAGCATCTTCATGGCGCTTCACTAGACTATCTCCAGTATATCCATGTCTCTCTTGTACTGGTAAGCCCAGAACTAGACACAGTGTGCCAAGTGTGGCCTCATAAGCGCTGAGGACCACCTCCCTCAACCTGCTGGCAACACTTCCTGATGCAGCCCAGGATGCCAAAGCTGCATTGTTGGCACATGTTCAATTTGGTGTCCACCAGGACACCCAGCTCCTTTTCTTTCCAGCTGGGTGGCTCCCAGTATGCACTGGTACATGGAGATTTTCCTCCCCAAGTGCAGAATTTTGCACTTCTACTTGTTGAATTCCATGAGGTTCCTCCTCTTGGCCCCTTTCTCCAACCTACTCAAGTTCTTCTGGATAGCTACACAATTACACAATCCTCTGGCAAATTTTCTGATTGTACACACTGCCTCATCATACAAATCATTAATGAAGATATTAAACAGGACTGGACCCAGCAATGACCCCCTGTGGTACACTGCTAGCTATTGGTCTCCAGCTAGACTTTGTGCTGCTGATCACCACCCTCTGGGCCCAGCTGTTCAGTCAGGTTTTTACCCTTTCAGTCCTTTCAATACCCATTAGCTGCCTTAATTAGTGTTCAAAATCTTAGAACACAGAAATTACCTACTAAGATGACCCTCAAAACTGTAAATCTGGCATTTGACAGTTGAAGAGGGCAGATGTTTTATGGCCTCTTCTGAAGTGGCTGAAAGGTCATTTTGCTTTGCCCCACTGTGTGATGAGATGAGGCACTGGATGCATGAAACCAGATGGACTTGGAACAGAGAAAGGGACCTCATCTTCCTCTCAGTGGCATGGCATCCCATCATGCTAGTCATCACCACAGCAAGGAGAGAGGAAAGAGACACCTGGCTCTTTGACAAGGGGAAGCATGGCAAAGAAGCAGAATAAAAGCAATTTAACCAGCTTGTTATCCTGGTAGCACAGAAGCCTTTAAGAAGATGGTCTTTCCTTTTCTTTTCTTTTCTTTTCTTTTCTTTTCTTTTCTTTTCTTTTCTTTTCTTTTCTTTTCTTTTCTTTTCTTTTCTTTTCTTTTCTTTTCTTTTCTTTTCTTTTCTTTTCTTTTCTTTTCTTTTCTTTTCTTTTCTTTTCTTTTCTTCTTTTCTTTCTTTTCTTTTCTTTTCTTTTCTTCTTTTCTTTTCTTTTCTTTTCTTTTCTTTTCTTTTCTTTTCTTTTCTTTTCTTTTCTTTTCTTTTCTTTTCTTTTCTTTTCTTTTCTTTTCTTTTCTTTTCTTTTCTTTTCTTTTCTTTTCTTTTCTTTTCTTTTTTCTTTTCTTTCTTTTTCTTCCCTTTCCTTTCCTTTCCTTTCCTTTCCTTTCCTTTCCTTTCCTTTCCTTTCCTTTCCTTTCCTTTCCTTTCCTTTCCTTTCCTTTCCTTTCCTTTCCTTTCCTTTCCTTTCCTTTCCTTTCCTTTCCTTTCCTTTCCTTTCCTTTCCTTTCCTTTCCTTTCCTTTCCTTTCCTTTCCTTTCCTTTTTTTTTTCTTTCTTTCTTTTCTTGGGATGTCATGTGGTGCACTGTGATGCTGGGGGGAGGGAGTGTCTAAAATGCCAAAAAAGTCTCCCTTCACCTCTGTCCATAACACTTGCAAACTGTCAGCCCCCCCCCGTTATGAGCTTGTTTTTCTTGTCAAGGACAGTGCTGACCACTTGTGCTGGCTAAAGAACCACAGCACTTGGTGCCAGAGGCAAACCTGCAACTGGAATAGTTACAGCTGTTGAGTCCTCATGCCAAAAAAATCTCCCCTTGCAGAGCCAGCAGCATAAGGCATTGTGCATCTCTCCATACTGCCCTATCCATCCTATCGCACCAGCTCGTGTTCCCATGGTGGTTTTAAATGCAGTTGGTGTTAGTCCCTTGAGTTGTTGGGCACAGCATCACCTAAACCACTGACAGCAGCTTAGAACGTGAAGCTGGGCAATTTAGGCTTTTTTGACCATTTTTTCCCCTTCTCCAGAATGTGCTAATTGCAAGATGTGCTCAATCAACAGGCAAATTTTGCAGGATGGACATATTTCACTAGTACACTAACGCAGATGCTTGCTGTCCTTGCCACCAGACCTGGAAGCACCAAGCCACTACGTGGCTGGCATGAGGCTTCCATTGCCTGGTGCAACTGTGGTTCCCTCCATAGCTGATATAATCACAGGTTACAGTGCACAGATCTTTTTATTTAGAGGATGTCAAGCTTGCAAATGCCAACTTTATGTTGCCAGTCAGGTGTTTGAGCAGTGATTGGACATGTATTCACCAGGTAGGCTCCTGGTCAAAACAGGGCTAGCTTCTTAATGTTAAACCAAAACAAACCCAGGTTGATAAATGTTTTTATTTGTAACTTTTAAAACCTGAAGCCTGAGACCTACAAACACATTGAGGACTCTAGGTTCTGTTTAGGAAGGCAGCAGGAATTAAAATGCCTGAGTAAGTGACAGGCACTAAGCACCTTTTTCCTCCAAGGCCTAACATGTTATTGATACAAGGGATTGCCAGCAGACTTATTCTGGGAAACAATTTATTCAGTTATTCTGAATTGTTACATTTTGTTCTGGTTGTGGATGTGACGGTGAAATCAGAAGGGACAGCTTGCCCTTTCCATGATAAATTAAACACTAACATGCTTTGGAAAGCAAGAGGGAGGGATGGTGTAGGCTTTAGCAAAGCTGGGTTTACTTCACATTCATTCCCAAATTCTTTATACGTTTGTGGGCAAATCATCTGGTTAGTTTGAGTCTTTATTGCTTAAAGTATCAAAATATTTCCTTTCTCTGCAGTTCTTTGTCTGTCTTGTCTGCTCAGGTTTAAGGTTATTCTCTGTGTAAACAGAGTGTAGTAGCATTAACAGGCCTCCAATATTAGATGGTGATTCTAACACTACTAACTGTAGCCAGCTCCCCCTAAATCACCATACATTTGATGTAGCAGTGGAATTAGGCTAGGGAGAAATTTATCCAAGAGTCTTTAGCAGTGATTTGGACATGAATGGCCTTTTTATGTAAAGCGATAGTTGGAAGGATTAAGATTGGGAGGTTAATCTTTCCTAACGGCTAACTCATTGTTTTCTCACGATTCCAAAATTCTTTGGTAAGAGGCATGGTCTGGACGGCTCACCATTAGCAATTTTGGAATGGAAAGTTAACCACAAAAAGAGTCAGAGCTGGATATCTTGCAAAACTCCCTCAAATACTGATTTCCTTCTGAGTCTTTCTCCTAAAGATGCCAGACACATTCCTCTCCATGTCCAACAACTCTGTTTTCTGAAACAGGAACGCTTACACATACACAGATCTGCACAGAGACACACACACACGGTCAAAAGAGACAATGGAAAGTTTAAGCCAAGGAACACGTAGGCTGGAAAATATATTGATTAAAGAACTTGTTTTCTTATCAGAGGCTAAGAAAGCTTGCCCTTTGTTAGAAAGGACGCTGCTCACAGTGAAGGCTAATATCAAAGTTAATGATAATTAATTAGAGATCTTCAATGGTTTTCGTTTGTTTCTGAAATGGAAAGTCATTCCAACAAATATTTGGGTCAGAAAGGAGTTGTGCTGCTAGTCCTTCCCAGGAGGAGAAAGATTTTCTGTCAAAGAACCGGTGGAAAGTGAATAGGAAAGGTGCCATGAACACTGAATGACTTAAACCCCAATGTCTGGAATTTAAAACAAGACCTATGCTAATACATACCTGGTATAAATCCACTTCCAGCCTCTGCTGGCAAATATTTTCCCTGAAATCCAGCTATGTAACAAGTTAACAAAAGCTTTTTCTTTCCAGCAGATTTCTCCTCAATCTGTCAGAAACAAATCTGTGGTTCAGCTTTGTGTCTATCGGACACCCAGCCGGTCTGGGGTCCTTCTGGGGGACTTTTGTTACCACCTCACTCAGTAGTTGGACTCAGGGGGAGCTGGCTCTTGCCAGAGTGAACCTTCCTCCATGAGGATTCAAGCATATTTATAGGCAAACATAGAGAGGTCTGGGGTTTATTTGGTTGTATCTTTCATAGATTGAGGTTCTGATGATTTCAGAGCAGCTTGTGCTCAGGATCAACCAGGAATAGAGGATACCCCTCACACATCCTCATAATTTATTCAAAACAGATGCAGAATGCATTTAGGGACAGGGTTTATGAAACTACCTTGTATGAGGCAAAATCTGCTCCCATGGTGATATCTGAGTGGTACATGCACATAAATGGAGCAACACTAGGCCAGCAAAGACAGCTTCTGGAGAATGGCCAGCACACACAGTTAGAATCATAGACTGGTCTGGGTTGGAAGGGACCCCAAGGATCACAGAGCTCCAACACCCCTGCCACAGGCAGGGACACCAACCTCCAGGCCTGGAGCTACACAAGGTTGCCCAGGGCCCCAGCCAACCTGGCCTTGAACACCCCCAGGGACGGGGCACCCACCCCCTCTCTGGGCAGCCTCTTCCAGCCCCTCACCACTCTCTCTGCAAAGAACTTCCCCCTAAGATCTAATTTAACCCTTCCTTCCTTCAGCTTCACTCCATCCCCCTTGTCCTGCCAGTCTCTGCCCTTTGAACAAGCTGATTCCCCTCCTGTGTCTCTGCTCCCTTCAGGGACTGGCAGGCTGCAATGAGGTCCCCCCACAGCCTTCTCTTCTCCAGGCTGAACTAGCCCAGCTCCCTCAGCCTCTCCTCGTAGGGGAGCTGCTCCAGCCCTCTAATCATTACTCCAGCCTAGTTATGGGATGACATTTATCAGTCATGCCCCAAATTCTTACATTCTTCCATCCTGTTAGAAGTGAAAGTCTTATTCCTTGGAAATTATTGGTTATGCTTCCAGTTCCTAAACAATTCTTAAAGAGGGATAGCTCAGGTTATTTATGGCACAGCTGCAATCAGGAAAAATGGCTGTAAAAGTGCCATTGTGGATATCTGGTCCATGAACAGCTTTCTTCGCTCTGTTTACAAATCAGGGGAGTAGTCGGCCTCACAGACTCAGCCAGGGAACTGAGATTTAAATGGGGTCATTTCTGGCTCAATAATCATTAGCAGTACTGAACTTTCTGCTAGGCACAGATTTATATCGGTAGGATCAGAGCCTCCAGCACATAAATTCTTACAAGGCCAGTACTGCCTACACTTATGTTTTTAAAGTATCTCACTGAAAGGGGCCTCAGAGCCATATTATATCGGAATTAAATGTTATTTTTAAATCAGTGTGTTCCTGAATCCGTTCTGCAGCTTTGGCCAACCTCAGGCATTTCAGTTGATAGAAAAACAATAACTTAATTGTACTGGGTAATTCATGCTGGACACCTTTACATGAGGCAGTGAATTGATGTCATCTGAGACAGAGAAAATACAGGAGAGAAAAATCTTTGAAGCTTTGACTAGGAAGTCCAAATTTGGGGGAAAGAATTTTGTTCCATACAAATTTGGTTATTGTGAGTTCGGGACTGAGCTGTATCATTATTTTTTATAGTGCTATAAAATGAAAAAAACCTCTTTTTAACAAATCCAGTTCTAGCTGTCCCTTTTGGGTTGTCAAGTCCAAGCATGCTGTGCACAGGATAAAATTAGCCTGACACACAAGCTAGTGAAATAAATGGACTTTTAATGATGCTCAGGGTGCTCAAAGAAAAGAGTAGCCAATGCAAAAAAAAATAATAAAATATTAGAACTGGAAGTCAAATAAAATTTCTTCTTGCAAATGACTTTTTGGCTTGTTTCTCATTTTGTCTCTGGATGTTTCTTGCTTTTTTTTTTTTTCCCTCTTGGTCTTTGATTGAATTATTCTTCATAGCTTCCAGGGCGGCAAACCTGCTGCAGGCACAAACTTCCCTGACTATCTGATCTTCCCACCCTGTCCCAAACAGCTGCCATTTCCTATGTTCCCTCACAAGAAACAGCCTTGCCAGCTCTTCCCTGGCCCTCTGCCATGCCCTCCTGGCGGTCTGGTGAGGATGTCCTTGGGCCAAGTGGGCTGTGGGCTGAGCAGGCCAAGCCTCAGCCAAGATGGGGGTCAGGAGACCTCTGATCTGCTCCCTCTTTACTGTAAAGGAATGTCATTCAGTTTTCTCTCTTGCTTTTTTATTGGGAGTGGAAAACCTCTTCTGGATCCCACTAACTTCTGCTCCTGGCTCTTTCTCTTCAAGAAAGAGCAAGCTCAGTCCTGAGCTTCAAAAGCCCTTTGCTTAGGAGTTGTCATGTTAAGAGGAACTTGTCAGGCTTTAAATCACTTCAGTACCTAAGTGCATATAATTTGTAAAAAGCAGGGGTCTCATGCTAACTATGCACATCCTGTGGTTGTTCACATTGAAAGGCTATCCTTCTCCCATGATGCACTGAAGAAGGGAAATGAATCACAAAACACAAGCCTCCGTGAGTTGGCCTGAGTGTGTGTCCCTATCTTCTGGCTCTGAGGCCTAGTTCCATTTGAACTGGTGGCAACCTTCCCACTGCCTCCAGTGGCACTGAGCTTGGCTCTTGGACATTTATGTTGTTAAATGGAGCTGAATACTCCTTGGGTGAGCCAGGAGAAGTGTCCCCTCCAGCCCACAGGGTCATGGGGTCTGACTCTCATTGACTCAAACATGCAAAACAACACCATCAAAAGCTCATAAACAGTGGCAAAGGCTGGAGGTTAAAAGAAATGTCTGCATGCTTCACAGAAATCCAAAAGCAGTTGTGCAACTAAAAACACATTAAAGCATGAGTCAGCCCAGTGTTTGGAGGGAAAACACGTCCCGTGGTGGACAGATACAGTGGATAGATGGACCACATGGCCCACTGCCATACTAAAGTGTTGCTATTTTAGGTCTCTTACAATATGTTATTTGCAAAGCAATCCTTTCAAACCAACTTTTGTGCCATGAAGTGGGGTGTAACTTCCCTATAGGTTGGGTCCCTGCCCCAGATCTCATTATTTCTCCTGTTACACTCTCAGTTTTCCACATCCCTTTTCTATAACTTTGCTCCCATTCTCCTTAAAACTGCCCTTTTTTGCTGCCTCCTCCCTGCTCACGCCTCCTTAACCCCAATGTTGGCAGTTACCCTCGTTACTTTTCCATTGGCCCAGTTAAGTTATTTATGGAGCTCTGTTTAAGCGTTGCCTTCTTCTCACCTGATCCCACACTCCATGTTTTCTTCAACTCTGTGCCAGTATTAATGCTTGATCATTTGCAATGGTATTATTATTAATTGTTCTGCTACATGCCCATATTTATGCTAGGGTTTTTTAATCACTATCCTCACCTAAGCAGTTTGATTAACTCTTCCTTTACTTTTCTAAGGAGCATCTTTGTTAAATGCTCTTCTCCTTAATGCATTTATGGAAAATCCAGCCTAGTGGAAGCTCAGCTGTTAAAAGATCATATTTGGGAAGAGCTGGAAAAGTGAAGGTGAGTCAAGCCACTGCTGAAAGATTGCTTTACAGGCAGCATTTGGCTGGTCATCTTCTACTAACAGGTGAAGTCAACAACCCGCTGCTTACCTCGTCACACAGCTGTAAACCTCATGCAGCTTGTGACAACATCTACAGCAGTTGGTATGTGGAGAAATGCAATTTCAGCTCTAAAATTTTACACACTGGTGTTATGAACTGTGAAAGTATGGCAGCCTTCCATCCAGAAACAGCTGGACTTGCATGTGGATGAAGTAAACCCTGCATTTTACATCTATACTTGCCTTATCTACCACAAGGTAAGGATTTCTGGAAAACAGATCAGTCCCTGCATTAATACACAAACACATGCTGCTATCCTCACACTAGGTGTCATAGAAAGTCATGAAATTATGGCACATATCCCATGATCCATCTGCATGTAGATTTTCAAACCCAGCTTTGGCATGTTTCCTTGGAAAATGTGAGGTTTTAGGTGAATGAACCATTTAGTTGTTAAAATGCTACCTTTTTGCAGAGCGTGATTAGATGTGTCTTGGATGCCACGAAGTGAAGAGAAAGAACAGACAAAGCTCTTGGAGTGTTAAAAAGCCTCATAACTGCTATCCACCTTCCTGCTTTCCTTAAGCAGCCAGCCTGGTGAGGAGATGGATTATCTCTCCTTACAAAAACACTTGGGCATGGGAGGTGCAAAGCTGGAGCAAAGCAGCTTCCAGCAGCAGAAAGTCACTTCTTACCTAAGAGCACAACCAATCTTGATGAAGATAGAAGTGAAAAATAAAAGGTTAATATTTTGGCTCCAAAGTCCTTCTGGCAGACTTGAGATTATCTTTGGATCTGTCAAGAAAAGCTTTCAGGACAGACCCCAGATCCAAACATTTCTGAAGTGACTAGCAGTTTTGTGAAACTCAGCTGTGTCATGCCCAGCTTGGTAAAAAGTACAAACAGAATGAGTTTCTGAGATAGACTTTCTCTTCAGTTATACCGTTCTCACCTCACTGATACAGACTGGGAGAAGAGCTCCTTGAGAGTAGCCCTGCTGAGAAGGACTTGGGGATTCTGGTAGAGCCAGCAGTGGCTCTGGCAGCTGGGAAGGGCGATGGGATCCTGGGCTCCATCAGCAGAGGGGTGGCAGCAGGGACAGGGAGGGGATTGTCCCTCTCTGCTCTGCCCTGGGAGGCCCCAGCTGGAGTCCTGTGTCCAGAGCTGGGGCCCCAACACAAGGAAGATGTGGGACTGTTGGAGAGGGGTCAGAGGAGCCACGGAGATGATCAGAGGGCTGGAGCAGCTCCCCTCTGGAGAGAGGCTGAGGGAGCTGGGCTAGTTCAGCCTGGAGAAGAGAAGGCTGTGGGGGGACTTCATTGCAGCCTGCCAGTCCCTGAAGGGAGCAGAGACACAGGAGGGGAATCAGCTTGTTCAAAGGGCAGAGACTGGCAGGACAAGGGGGATGGATTAAAGCTGAAGGAAGGAAGGGTTCAATTAGATCTTAGGGGGAAGTTCTGTGCAGAGAGAGTGGTGGGGGGCTGGAACAGGCTGCCCAGAGAGGGGGTGGGTGCCCCGTCCCTGGGGGTGTTGAAGGCCAGGTTGGCTGGGGCCCTGGGCAACCTTGTGTAGCTCCAGGCCTGGAGGTTGGTGTCCCTGCCTGTGGCAGGGGGTTTGGAGCTCTGTGATCCTTGGAGTCCCTTCCAACCCATGCCATTCTATGATTCTGTGATTTCAGCAGGAAACTCCTCCTTTGTCCAGTAGCTCATCAGGGCAGGAAAAAGCTTTGATTATTGATAAGGGCAATAGTAACTTATCTGTTGCAGCAACACACCAGCTCCAGACTCCAAGTTGGCTGCCACCCACTTCTACTACACTTTTGACACTCACTCTGTTTGGGCCTATTTTTCACCCCCAGAAATTGGCAGGAGAGCAATGGAAAACAGAACACATTCAACATGTAAGAGTGTTTACTCTTGTCATGACACAATTTGGGATTTTCCATTTAAGCTTGAAAAACAAACCCTAAACAGAATTTATTAGGAAAATAGTAGCTATGAGGTAAACTTATGTCAACAAATGCCAAGAGGTCAAGCAGACAACGCATGATATTTTGGTTGAATATCCTCTGTGTGTTCCTAGAAGCAGCGCAGAAACTGCCTCACAAAGTATTTGCTGGAGCCTTATAGTGACTGGGGAATAGAAAAAGTCCAGAAAGTTCCTGAAAGCAAAGCATTATTCTGCTTTGTTATAACAGAGGTCTTTTCTTCACACACCAAACCCAGGAGGTTCAGATGCCAAGGCTGGAGAATGACAGGGATGCCAACACAGGCATGTTGCCAGCAGGAGCCAGGGGATTGAGGCCAGGCTGGTGCCACAGACAACCCCGTTCCAGCTTGGGTGGAGAATAACTGACTTTTCTCATGCTTCTCCCAAATTAAGTAGTCATAATCCCTCCGGAAACCAGTCCTAAACCACCCCGCCTCAGTGAGAGAGTCACGGGCGTTGCTGGTGAAAGTGCTCTGCTTTCATTAACAAGAGGCAGCAATCTCCTCAGCCAGCTAGAGGGGAAGCAAGACTCACAGTGAAAGCTGAATCTGAGGGAGAGAAGGGTAACCATCTTACTTCAAGTAAGGTCATATGCTGTCCTCAACAATCACGAACCTGTATGATGCGCCTCCCTCATTTTAACCTCATACTCATTTTTACTCTTGCCTGGTTTTTAACTCCATGAGTTGTGTTTTAAAGAAGAATTTTACATGTTGTGAGACTCATAATGTATATCATAAATTGTGGTGGTTGAGCACCGACCAAAGGCCAGACGCCCACCAAAACCAGTCCATCACTCCCCTTCTTAGTTGGACAGGGGAGAAATAATATAATTGGGCGGCTCAAGAGGCAAACTCGTTAATGAGGCGGGCAAAACAGACTCAACACAGAGTGCTGGAGAGAAAGTGATCTAATTTATTACACTACACTAAAGAGAAACAGTGAAAAGGAACCAGAGTCAGGAGTGCAACCAACAATCTTGAAACAAATGCAACCAGGCAAACACTTTCCCACCCACTCCCTCCTCAGCAGGCTTGAGTTAGAAGTTTGCTCCCTTCTTCCCTCCCAGTCGCAGCCCAAGAGGGGCAGGGACTGGGGAAATGGGGGTCTGGGTAACACCTTCCCCCACCCCTCCATTCTAAAGCAGACTGCCCTTTAGCCATGATTTTGCTCCCTTCTTCCCCTCTCCTGCTCGCAGCACAGGACAGGGGGGCAGGGACTAGGAGATGGGGGCTTCAGTCAGTCCCTTGCAAGATGGTTCCCTTCTCGGCTGGGATGGGGGCATTCATTCCACACAGCCTCCCCCTGCTGCACCCTAGGATCTCACCCATAAGAGCCAGTCCTCCCGGAACTTTCTCCAAGGCAAATCTCTTCCCACCGGGCTTCATCTCTGCTCTGGCAGGCAGCAATCAATCCCAGTGTCTCTCAGTCCCAGTCCTTCACGGGGCTATGATGCCTCCTCCAGCAAACCTGTTTGGCTCAACTCTGTAGGTCGCTTGTGCTGGCAGGGGCTCATCCCAGCGTCAGTCACGGCATCTTCTCTATGTCTCCACCGGCTCCGTCCAGCGTGGAGCCTCTCCACCGGGCAGGTCGGGTCTCTGCCTCCTCCATGGCTCCTTTCCTCCGGCTACTCCCCGTGCTTCAGCTCGGGCTGCAGGGGCATCTCTGGCCCGGGTACCTGGGGCCTCCTCCCCCAGCCTTCCTGGCCTGTTGTGTCTGTCAACTGCTCACATTTATATGTAAATATGTATCACAATGCCCTTAACGGGCCAAACTTTGCAGCCTTCCTGGCACTCTGTGTTCTGGTGGAGTCTTTCTCTCCTCTATGTGATTCTCAGAGGCACTATAAGCAGGCTTGCAGAAGGTTCTAGCAGCCATTTTCTGCAGCCCCTGGCCCTCTCTCTCTCTCTCTCTCTCTCAGTAGCCAACTATGCAAAACTGCAACACAATTTAAACCGTTCCTTTATTTGGGCAGCAGCTGAAGCCTGAGTAAATCTGATGCCAGAGCTCCTGGGTTACTAGCTGTCTACCAAAAATCTTGCACTTGTCCAGCTTCAGGATGCCTTGGCATCACCCACATGAAAACATATAAACTATCACTGATAACGACAGGTTTTAACAGTTACTCTGTTGTAACATGAGCCAGTAATTCTGCAAAATCAACTTTTATGCATGTTATGACCTTATCACTGCTTACAGCTATCACTGCTTACAGCTACCTGAAGGAAGGTTGTAGAGAGGTGGGCGCTGGTCTCTTCAGCCAGGGGACAGGAGATGGGACAAGGGGCAATGGGCTCAAGCTGGGCCAGGGCAGGTTTAGATATTAGAAAAATAGAGACCTTTAAGATCATCAGGTCCAGCCATTCCCATCCTAAGCTAAACCAGATCCCTGAGCACCTCATCTACCCTTTTTTTAAACACACCCAGGGAAGGTGACTCAGCCCCTCCCTGGGCAGCCTGTTCCAGGCCCTGACAACTCTTTCAGTAAAATTTATAATGACTTTATTATAAATTTGTTATCTGTTGTAACAGACCTCTGTTACAGCTGAATAATAAATTCAGTAAAATTTATAATGACTTAACCTATAATGCTGAAAAACTGAAAAATAAGTGATACCACAGGGAAGGAGATAGGTGGAAAAGATAGGATGCTTTGGATGATGAAAAAAGTTCCAGCTGCATCTGTGTGGCCTTGGAGGGTAAAGCCAGAACTATGCCAGCACGTTTCCAGGGGGAAGGCTATAAACAGGGGAAGATTTGGTGTACAGACCATGGGCCACATCATGATGGCTGGCTCTGGAAATGCTCTGGTATGACAGCTAACCCAAACTGCCTTGATCTACCTCACAAGCTATCATGCGCAAGAACAAGTATTTGACCACAGTCAGTGGGGTGAAATAAAGCCATACCCTGTCTTACTCTGCGACGACTTGTTTGTGCAGCCATGCCCTAACTCTCAAGTCACAAAGCTCATGTAACTCTGAAAAATAGGAGTTTTGGTAATTCATGATCAAGTTTTTACATTTATGGCACCCAAAAATGACTAGTAAGATTTCAGAGTTGAAATCCTATTAGGATCACATCATGTGTCCAGATCTGGACTCCAAAAGAGTCCAGTTGTGTAAGGTGTGTCCTTCAGCCCAATGACTTCAAAGCTTCCTCCTAAGCATTTTGACTTGTACCATCAACTACATTTCCAACAAAAAACGTTCTGCCAGGCACCTAATTCACACTGAAACCGGTCAGGGGACAGCCACTGCTCTGAGCAGATGTCCTAGGGCAAGCTTCCACTCAGACCAGTTGGGATGTAAGGGAAGAGCTAGCTTCCCCTTATATCCCAGGGGCTGTAGAATAACTTTTTACAAGGGGAGGAAAAAGGGTAAATCCCAGGTGCTGATAATGTTTTACAAATATTTGTGTCATGTAGATTGAGATGTAAGGATCTCCAGGCTTTGGATGAGCACTGAATCAAGATCACAGAATCACAAGGTTGGAAAAGACCTTTAAGATCATCAAATCCAACCATTCCCGTCTTATGCTGAACCATATCCCTAAGTACCTCATCTATGCTTTAGTCACCAGGCTATCACTGCCCCAGACTCATATTTAGCCTTTTCTTGGGGTTAATTAAAGTGGTTATCCTTATGTCGACTGGTCCACACCTTTTTATGTGATCTGTGAGGTATTTAAGCCACAGTTCCAACTCGCAGGCCTGTATCCCTCTCTAGCAGCAAAGCATCTAAGGCCCATTCTTAGGTGACTGACCACCTTTTTTCCATCTAAATCCTTTATTAATTCTCACTAAGAGATTCTAAATATGCCTAAAAATGTGATAATTAGTCTCAGGGAAAATCATTCCTTCTGTGAAGAGTCACATCCACATCTCTGCAACACCAGCACAACTTCCTTGCCAAGATTAAGTGCTTGTGTGGGGCATTCATCAGTGGTGGAATCTGAAATCCACATTTTAGGTATTTGCCAGGGGATTCAATTTGAAATACAGAGAATTTAGAGCTTTAAAATGTCAATTTTGAACCACTCGATCCAGCCACTGCTGACATGGTGGAGCACGGAGCTGTAGGACTAGAGATGAATAGGACAGTAAAATCTGGTCCTCTCTGACATGGGGGAGTAGAGAGCTTCCAGCAGAGCCCAAACTCTGCCTTGGGCACCGTGGCCAGAGCTGGCTGGTGTGTGGAGGCATTCCTAACACAATCCCACAGCGGATCCCAACAAAAAGACAAATGGAGGTCAATGCACTTCATCACCCTGCAGTTCTTTGATGCTAGCCCCCCTCCATTCACCCACACAACCCCTTGATGTAAATGGGTCAAGACTCACTCTCCATATGGGGCAGTGCATGCTATTTTTAATTTTTGAAAGTTAAACCAGCTCTGAAGCTGGATTAGTGGTGGTAGATCCCCCTAAACTATAGGCACGTAAACTGAGGGTGGACAGCTGCTCCGACGTTCCTGGCTGGGAATCCAACCCTTAAACACACTAGATGCACATAAATGGCTTCTTGGCTGCCCCATTTATGCCCATCTGTTACAGTGGCACACTGCCTGCTTAGAAGTTGGTCAGATCTTTGCCCTTGGGTAATGTACCAGGCAATGGTAGGTCTGTAAGGACAGCCTGCATGCAGTGGCAAGAGATCTTTTTCCCAGGAAGTGCCTTCTGCTTTGCCTGAACCTTGCTGTTTGGTGTGGTGGGGCATCGTTACACTCCAGGCACACCTTCTTTATTACTGGTCCCTTAATAAGTAAGCAAACTGAGGAGAAGAAAAGGAGCCTGTGGACTTCATGGAAAGTTCTGGCTGTCAACAATGAGCCAGGTTGTATTACAGAGCATTCCCAAAATACATGTGGTCACCAATGGGGACATCAACATGACAGTTCCACCCACTGCCATTCTGCATAACAAGCAACAGGACCAGGGGACAAATCAAATTTCAAAGGATTGCATACATCTGAGCCCAAGATACCACTTGTACATTTGCCTCAAGAAGAGAGCCAAGGGACATAACCCTTTCTGGTTTTTAGCAGGGTACATGATGCCCTTTCACTTGGGAGCACAATGACATGAATAACTATGTTAGGTGAAAAGCAGGGATTTCTTGTGTCCCTTTCAGATATGTCCATTTCCCTTTGCACAAAGTGGGAGAACTCCCTTTAAATGAGGACTGGGAGTTTTATGGGCTTCTCTTTCCCCTCACCCCAAATATTTTTTGCCAGAATCGAAGATCTTGAGGTTGTAGGACAAGTAATATTTGGCTTGATGTAGAAGAGGGCATGCACTGGTCTGACTTTGTATTTGCAGTAACACTTTGGGACTGAGATTGAAGCCCTAGTCATTCATCAGAAAAGCTTCTGTCCTGGGAAGCATAAAACATAAGCAAATAATATGGAAGAAGGCAAAAAAAAGAGTATTATCCTGCACCTAACTACCAAGAACTGTATAAAA
Organism: Hypotaenidia okinawae; assembly: GCA_027925045.1. Classification (NCBI taxonomy): domain Eukaryota; kingdom Metazoa; phylum Chordata; class Aves; order Gruiformes; family Rallidae; genus Hypotaenidia; species Hypotaenidia okinawae. The sequence goes on from BSDF01000004.1 coordinate 36,394,619, forward strand.
TTATTTGTGTGTGCTCACAATGGAAAGTTTTATCTTAGCAAAGGCACTATAAATCCCTCTTTCACTTTACCTACGAGATAAATCCTCCTATGTTAGAATTGTCTTGAATGCATTTGCACTAATGCAGGTTAGTAACCTTTTGATGCCTTTCTCTCTAAACCTTTTCCACCACCTCATGATTCTGCTTCAAGTTGATTTATTTAGTTCAGCAAAAGCTTTAGGAAAACAAAATTGTTTTGCTGTCATCTTGGGAGCTGTGGTTAGGGGAACAACACTCCCAAGATCCAGGAACCTGGCTGAGGGAAGCAGGAGCATGCTTGATTCAGTGCACGGTGCCACTGAGGATGCTACAACTTCCTCAATCTACTCTACTCTCCTAGTAAATCTGCACCTCTTTCTATGCTGTCTGCAAAGCAGCTTCCAAACCCTGTGTGAGCTCTGGTGCCCAAAAGAGCGCAGCGGGTCAGCGGACCAAGGCGAGCGCGCTCGGCTCCACCATCTCCAGGACAGGCGGTTGGCAGCCCTTCAGAGGTCATTCTTGCACGATGATACACATGTCCCCAAGGGTAGGTCTTGGAAGGGTAACTGAATGTCTAGATCCCACTGAAATCCTATAGTCTCCTTGTCCCCCAGGTCTCCGTATAAATTGGGAATAACAGGAAATCTGCTATGAAGCGCTTAGATACTGATGTAATTACAGCTATTTATGTGCTTCAGGTGGACGGCCCTGATGTATTGCTCACCACAGCCCTCTTAGCCCAGCCTCTGGTGCATGTACACTTCCCTTCAACACACTGGCCCATATCCCACTGCTAACAGCTACTCAGAGTGCACTCTGAGACTGTCTGGTGAAACCTCTGTCATTCAGTCACCAGGATGAGGTAACATTTTAAACAGAGAGAAGGTCCACAGCTTTCTCACACCAGGGAGAAGCCCTTGGTGTGAACTCCTGTCTCTAGGAGTGAGGTGCAATGTGCTGTCCCACTGACCTCTGAGTCTGTCTCAGCCCCAGAAGCCAAGGGTGGACAGTGTGTGTGGTTTCTGACCATAGGCCATTTCTCTCACTCCAAGTTTGGCAAGCCCAGTTTCCCCTTACACATTGTGCTCACATGTTACCATGTGAGAAAATTTTATTCTAGCTGCCATTGTATAATAAGAAGGTTTTGTTCTTTCTTGCCAGGGAGTGTTTTTTCTCTAATTGGATCCATAAGAATGCCCTTACTCCTGAGATGAGACAGACCTTTGCCAAGACTAATGTCTGCAGAGAGGAGCTAACCTCATTTGTACCTTACAAAGTCATGCTTTTAATCCAGATAAAGGATTTTATCATTGTGTTATTTGGAAGAGTGATATGGGGTGGAAGCTACCTAAGTGTCCTAATAATTCTAAAGCAGTTAGTGGCATAAACTCTTCTTCCCAGAAAACCTTCCTTTGGTTTTGTGTCTGCTGGCTGCACTGTGTAAAACTCCTATCCTAACAGATGCCACACAAAACCAGTCGGTGAGCATCTTGCTGGTGTCATAGCTAGAGAAATGCCTCAGCCTGGCAGGATTCAGTGGCAGGTGAGATGTGTCAGTGTCCAGCACATTCACAGTTTAGCTGGATGTGCACAGGGGACACTTGATATATTAATATATGCATACACAGGGGTATCCAGCAAACTATCCCTCCCTATGAAAAGAGGCTGAGGGAGCTGGGCTTGTTCAGCCTGGAGAAGAGAAGGCTGTGGGGGGACCTCATTGCAGCCTGCCAGTCCCTGAAGGGAGCAGAGACACAGGAGGGGAATCAGCTTGTTCAAAGGGCAGAGACTGGCAGGACAAGGGGGATGGATTAAAGCTGAAGGAAGGAAAGTTTAAATTGGATCTTGGGGGAAGATTTTTCCAGAGAGAGTGGTGAGGGGCTGGAACAGGCTGCCCAGAGAGGGGGTGGGTGCCCCGTCCCTGGGAGTGTTGAAGGCCAGGTTGGCTGGGGCCCTGGGCAACCTTGTGTAGCTCCAGGCCTGGAGGTTGGTGTCCCTGCCTGTGGCAGGGGTGTTGGAGCTCTGTGATCCTTGGGGTCCCTTCCAACCCATTCCATTCTATGATTCTATGATTCTAACTTCTGGCAAAAGGTGTGCCAGGCAGTTCATAACAGACCCCTCCCAGTATTTTGGTCTTCCAGTGTCCTTAAGCACATGAAATATTCATGTAAAAGACCCCTCCTTCCCTGTGACAGTACCTCTTTGTATGCCTGGCTCACTGTGAAACTTCTCCTGTGAATGGAAAAACTAGGTGTTCATACATCTGAACACCAGAAAGTCCAAGTCCTCATGCAAATCATGTCCTAAGACTTCAGAGCACACACAGACAGCAGCTGAGCCAGGGCTGGAGCATCTCAGTTTTGCACTTAGGACCACAGGGAGTTTCCTATTTATTTCGTGGAGCTAGGTCAAGAGCACAGATGCTTCTTTTTCAAAATGCACCCTACTCATTAAATTATATTTCTGTTGGCAACTGAGGGCCTTTGACCTCTCTGAGCAGCATGTTCTTTCCAGAAGAAAGTTTATATATAGACTGTCTAGTTCATTACCTCATAAGGGATCACTTCTTTGTTAAGAATAGACAGCACCTGAGCATAGTTAAAAATGAAAACACAAAGGAAACTGGCCCTTTTTTGGGCAGGAAATCGTGGATGTGGGCTTCAGCTCTGAGGGAAGTCACTGAACTGCTGTTCCTTATGGTGGCATGAGATGGGAAAGGCGTGATACAAAGCTGTGATGTGATGCTGACAGGTAATTGCTAGGGTTGGAATAACTCTTGCACCCTAGACTTGGAGAATCAAGGCTGCCAGTGCTGTGTGAACCATTTCTTAAAGACCTCAATGCCAAGCAGATCTAGCAATGTTTTTTGAGCCCATGTAGGTTTGAGAAACTTTATTTTAGAGAATAATTGAATGCAGCTATGCTACAACTTCAGGTTGACTGTAGGAATGATGTAGAAGGGGGAAAGCACAAGAATATGTCCAGGATGTCTGACTTACACAATACCTTCCAGAAGAAAGGCCAAGATTTTTAACTTCTTGGACATACTCACCCAAAAACTTGCCAAAGCTTTTCATTCTCTGTGCTGTGAACAGGAATAAGGTAATGGTAACGGGAGGTGAAATTCAATTAGGTGGAACAAAAGGAACCTTTTATGGATTTTCCATCATAAATCCTTTACTCAGATTTTTTTTTGGGGTGGGGGGGAATCATACCATTTAAAGAAATAAGGCATAACATATAAACCAGTAATGGTGATTAAATAAACATAAATCAGCACTTAGTGAAAAGTTGGTGCAAATGGAATAGCAGCACAATATGTCATTGTCCTTTTGCCAGGAAGACTGCTTAGAAGTAAGGGTGAAAAACTGCTCTTATTTAGGCATCATCTAGACTCCAGATGGATGCCAAATGGCATTTGGGATTTTAAATCAGTCCGTGTTTAATGCATCTCAAGCAAGGGACCACTTTCATTCCTTAGACCCTCCACACTTAATTCATGCTGACTTCCATCTTTTCCTGACCCAATATGATGAGGAATTTCAAGGCATAAATCTGGGCTTTTTACACTGATACTGAGGAAATCGACTTAGACCCTACTGATGTCAGGGCAGTTGCTGCAAATTTAGACCCTGACTAGCCTCTTCATTATATTATTTTGAATTTTTCCCTGATGCATCTCAAAACCCTTTAACAGTTGCATATATTGTCACACTGATGTTTGTATGGCACTGATGTATTAGACCACAAGAATTGTCTCCCCCCACCCTCAAAAACCCAAGTAGTAAAATGAAGAAAGTTGCCATGGAGGATGTCTGGTTTCCCTCCTTTCCTCATCCTTGTGTCATATGTCCAGGGAAAATAGGGTCATATCCCAAGAGAGAATTTACCTTGTAGTGCTGCCAAAGGCAATGTGGGATGTCTAGGGGCTTCGGGGCTGCTGGTACTGGTGTCTGCCCTCCCCCTGAATAGCTCCCAACTGGACCAAGGAGTATGAGACTACTGGCTAGCATCCCTGCAGAAAATTTCTGGGCATAGGTCAGGAGTCAGCAGTTCCCTGTGAGCAGTTTTTTCATGGCCAGAAAGGCTCTTGGGAGACTTTGAGACAATGACTGGGATCATTTGGTACAAACAAGTCTCAATGCCAGACACAGATCAAACACATACTTAATTCACCAGTACATACATAGGGCTTAAGACTAGAAAGGACTATTTTGAGCAAGAAGAGAATGGTTGGAGTCCTCAGCTCTCAAAGCATTTCTGTTATGCCAACTTAAAAGAGGGTATCCCAAGGTCAGAAGACCATATATGACTGTCTTCAGTTAACAGCAATGTCACACAAGGTCCCATAAACACTGCTTCTTGGGTGGAAAGCCAAAGATACATATCTACCCCAGACAGAAGAGCATCAGGGTCATCTCTGTTTAATGATAGCCCACAGCTCTCATCTGCTAACTCCAAGACTAGAGTCAAGTAGCTCCATATTTTCTGAGTGACAGAAAACCTGCACAGAGGAAGTTTTACCAGGCCTCTGAAAAGGTTTTACATATAGGCTCTGGAGCAGAAAGAGCTCTCTACTGTCTCTGTTTTTAGTCATATGATTTAGTTATATGTAGTTCTATGAGGAGCAGGGAGTTGGATAGCCTTGACTATCTTCATGGGTCCTTTCCAACTTGAGATATTCTGTGACTCTACTGTTTCACCCTTATTGCCATGATAGGTCATGATAATCTCTAGCTCTCTCAGGAGAAAATAAAATAGGTCCTGCACTGGCTGGCTAGCTTAAATTTCTCTTCCCTGATGAAGCAAAGATTGCAAGAAGAATGTTTGTCTTCTTGCAGGGTCCAAATCCCTTAGGTAGAGCAGTTTTTATACACAAAAATAACACATAGTCTTTATTACAGAAAATCACACCCCACAAATATGAAAAGAAGGGAACCACATATTTTGCCTCTCCTTCAGGAGCCCACAGCAACCCCGGCCTTGGATGGAAAGGATGTGGGCACACCAGTCACCCATCATCAGGCAGCATTTACTGGTCCTGCCCACAGACAGAGACATGTTAGTCACACGTACACAAGAGCTCAGAGAATGGCCCATGGCGAAGTGTACAATTTAAAACCCATTCAGTTACATTCTTGGAAACATTTTCCCCCAAGTCAAATGGAGAAAAATATGTATTCCAGATACTAACAAGAGGCACAAGGAATTGCACCACTCTTCTATGGCTCCAGGGTTGCAGCGTGGCCAAAGAAAGGAGGCACGGGAAGAGCAGACTGCAAAACTGTAGCTCTAATTGTTACCTCGGAGGAGGCTTTAGGGTCCTCATATTCACACAGGAGAGGTTACAGTCCCACGTCAGAACTCTCCTCAGCCACCAACATATCACCCATAAAGACAGCGAGCTGATTTCATATAAGACACAGTCCTGATGTCACTGAAATCAGTGCCAAGATTTCTCCTGACAGTTACTGAGTTAAAGGCCCATGCAGACCTGAGTAAAACCTTGCATCAGTGTGTCAGGGAAGACAGCAGGCCTGTCGGCGGCCTAGCTCTCTTCACCGAAGACACAGGCCCTGACAATGTCCTCGCGATCCCGTAAGACAGGAAAAGTTCCTCATGCTGAGAGGATTTTAATAATCACATTCTCAAAACACAGCAGCCTTGGTGACAGGGGTACAGACTGCCCTAAACCAAGAAGGAGTTATGGGAAGGTACTTGGGAGTAACGGAACATGTCAAGAACCAGCCATAATAAGATGGTCAAAGCCAGAAGGGTGGAACAGACCAATTTGCAAGCTGAGGACTTGTCAGGGAAGACAGCAGGCCTGTCGGCGGCCTAGCTCTCTTCACCGAAGACACAGGCCCTGACAATGTCCTTGCGTTCCCATGAGACAGGAAAAGTTCCTCATGCTGAGAGGATTTTGATAATCACATTCTCAAAACACAGCAGCCTTGGTGACAGGGGTACAGACTGCCCTAAACCAAGAAGTTATGGGAAGGTACTTGGGAGTAACAGAACATGTCAAGAACCAGCCATAATAAGATGGTCAAAGCAGCAGGTGTGTGGATGCTTTTAGGCATCAAAGGTAAACTAACAATATTTAGCTATAAGATATGCTTATCAGAACTTGTTATAATTACTAACCAATCAGTGGGGTGTGAACAATGTATGTGACCAATTAGCAGTTTTTTAGCTTGCCACGTTTGCAGTAACAAATGTCTCTAATCTGTGTGATTCCACCCAAGAAATGGCTTCACCTGAAATTCGTATCAAATTGCGTGTTGCCCATCACCTGTCTCCACATCAGTGTGTCCACCAATGTCCAGTAACACACTAGTGCACTGCTAACACACGGATTTGCCTCCACATACTCACACATTCGCAGACGTTATATGTGTAAATAATCTGGTTTTAAACATGATGGTGGGAATGGCCTGTGTATCTTTAAGAAGGTGGGGGGCTTCTCTTGGAGACACAATGCTTATTTTTTTTTCATCTTTTCAAAATGTGAACAAAAGAGTGGTAGGTTCAATTAATGGTTTTTGTTTGGGTTTTTTTTTTTTTTTTGCAGGGGTCATTATTTGCAATTTCAAGAATAGAAAACTTAAAAACCCCCTCAAATTCAACCTGTTCTTTAATCTGGACTTTCTTTGAATCTCTTCTTTCTTTGTAGACATGTCCAGTAGTCCTTAACCTGATTTATGTGATTGGTCAATTGTGAGTTAATGAAGGGGATAAAATGTTTTCTGGAATGCTGGGATAATCGACAAATAGCAATGACCAGTAACTGGACCACGGCCAAGACAGGAACTTAATCCCCTGAAGTCCAAGGGTATTGTGAAGTTGCACTGAAGTGGGAACTGAAAGAAACCAGTTACATCATGCCGTTTGTTTCCTTAGATTGGGACAAATGCGCTCACGCCAGAAAGCATATTTGAAGGCTAATTATATAGGGAGAAAACAAGTTAGGAAGGAATTTCTCTACTTCTAAGCATATGTGATTTCAAGTGTGGTTTAGGGTTTTAATCCTCTTCTTTTCTGGCAACTTCTTACTGTTTGATGCATTCAGTGTGGGTTGTGTCTTCCAGAGGTCACACACTCTCACCCTCTACCTCTGCACTCCTTAGTGATGCGGAGCAGCTCCCTCGCCCTCTGTCAAACATTGCGCCTGCATTCTCAGTGGCAACACAAGAGCTGAATGGTTCAGCTGCAAGGATTAAAGAGGTGGGTTTAAAATGTATGTATATCCTTTGAGTGTAAAATTTAAATTAGAATACAGAGACACCCTTGCTTGCTCTGCCTTGGATTTTGTGTGCAGGTCAGAATTCATCGCTGCTGGAGTCTCGCTGAAGTTAAGCAGTTTTGTCAATGATGAACTTCGGGCTATTCAGTCCAGCCAAGGTTTCTCTAAAAGCCTGGAGCTTTATGGTTTAGAATGCACACCTCAAGACACATGGTGGGGGAGGATGAGGAGAGAGGATTTCCAAGTGGTTGGTGAACAGCCCTTAAATTTATTAGTGGAAGCTGTGGGCATGAGGCAAAGCTCATAAGTTCAGCATCTAGACAGGGACTAAGGAACAGCTCTTGTAAGACCGACAATACTGTGAGTCATCACTCCTTTGGTGAAGGAAAAAGAGTGGGCTACTGGCAACCCACAGTGAGAGGATAAGGCACTCTTAACACATGCCCTCTGCCTGTGGCGGGTATCACCAGCACCGAGGAGCTTGCCAGGACAGAGGGAGGACAACCCAATTTGCACTAGGCCTCCAGTTTTGAGAAGTTAGACCAGGTCTCTAGTGTGTTATATGATACGTGTCAGTACCAAGAGGTTTGTTGACTCAGCCCTTGTACTAACACTGCAGAACACATGTCCCAGAAGGGAATTTTGTGGATACTGCAGGATGACCCCTGTGTTCTGAACAACACCTGGATGCTCAGTAATGTTTTTTCAACAACACATCATCTTCTCCGATCTCAGATCTTGCTGGAATAAAAAAACCCACAACTACAAACAAACTGTAGTGACAGAAACTCTTCACTAGGTGATCTCCAGAGGTCCCTTCCACCCCCTACCATTCTGTGATTCTGTGACTTCCAAGCTAACACCCTCCCATGTGTTTCTATGCTGCCTATGCTCACTTTTCCTTTGCTGAGTGGTTAATTTGTATACAGTTTTATGGATATTGTTTAGACAAGAGGTCCTGGAGAGCCAGTGTTGCACATGCAGGTGGACTGCAAATTCACTGGGGAGAGGGCTGATGTTTATTTGCCTCATTTGCACCTCAGACAGGGGGTCCTGATTTCACTGCTATGCCTAATTCATGTAATTGATGGGCAATTAATTGAAGCGCTTAAAGTGCCTGGGAAGGCCCAGGAGAAGGTTCACATGGAGCCATTGCTTTTCTTGCAAGAATGGTTGGGGCCTGTAATGATGTGAGCTTTGAAGGGAGCAAGAGATGGTGTTTGTGGTAATGAGATTTCCAGAGCCAGATGCCTACGGGGAATCATAAAGAAGAGTGAAGTGAGACATGAGGAGAGATTAATTAGTGGTAAGAAACATCCTCTTGGTACTATTCAATAAGCCAAAGCACTCCAGTATGTGAGGCCTGTGTTAATACCCATGGTGAAGCACCAGATGGGCCAGCACTGGAGCTCTGGGGCAGTCCTGCTGGCTCTGATCCGAATTTGCAGACTCCTCACCACCCTGAGCCACCTGGCCATATCTCTGATGGAGTCAGGTTCCTCTTCTACCTTTCTCTGGCTCCTCCATACCGGACTCTTTATACTCCTGGCCTTGCCCCACATACTGCTTCAGCAGTTTTGCCTCTTCATTAGCATTTCAGTAAGCTAATTACTGTCCTCCTGAAAGCTGGCTGGATAACTGTAAGGGCCAGGCAGCTGCATTCCTCTTGTGTTTAGGGATTTGTTGATCAAAACGATTAGCTCATTGAGTTTAACCCTATCAGCTCCAGCCTCCTTTGCTGATGATGAGAAGCACATGTTGGTGGGCCTGGAGCATTTCACAACAGAGCTCATCAGCAAGCCAAAGAACTGGATGACAAGCAGGTGGGTGCTGGCAGCATGAATTCCTTCTTTCCATGGGTTCAGGATAGATCCATAGGGAGCAATGGTAATCACCCATATAGAAAACCCAGAGCAGGATCCTATGTAAGGCAAAATTCAGCAACAGGTGGCTTCAGAAGACAAGATCCCTCTAGAGAAAGATTGAAAAAGATGATACCTGTTGGGTGAAGTCTGGGAAGTTAAGGGAGTGGAGGTGATATTTAGCTCTAATTTGCTTATGTAAACAAAAAATACTTACAAGGATTTTTGTGTAAATGCCCTGTGCAGAAATGGGTTTCTGTGTGGTATAATAAGGACATTTAATATACTGCATAAACTCAGGAGAGCTCTCAAGTGCTGTGATTCAGAGACTTCTGGTGAGGCTTTTGTTTACTAGTCAGCTTTCCAATTTTCTGAAAAAAGTTAGATCTGATTAAGTTATAACCCAAGGTGCTAAACCTCATCTCCACACCCTTTTTGTCAAAGAGGAGGCTTGGAAGAGAGGTCCAGGAAGGTTTTGTTATTCATTTGCCTTCAATCCTTAAATTCAATCATAAGATACAGGCTTTTACAGGTATAATCTGAATCAGTTTTAAATCAGGAGGACAATTGCTCTTGAAGACAATGAAATACGGCTATGTAGCAGTAAACATCAACAATAGCTGTAGTTTAAAGGCCTGATCCACCTCTCTTAGGTCTCTTAAAATCCTCCCATTAGAAATCTTTCTATGCAGTATATTCCAGCGCTTGGCTATCCATTGAGTTGCAGAGCTCTGGTGTCCACTAAATCTGATTCTTTCACTTATCCATGATTTTCCCATCTATCTTCTCTTCTGTGATTCAGATCTCCTGTGTTTGGAGTACCTATTACTTAAGATGTGGTGCCTGAAGCTGAACAAAGCTCTCCACGTGTCTCAGATATGCCTCCCTCAATTAAAACCAGAGCTGCCAGGTGCTGATTTCAATAGCATATCTATTCATAATGGCTTACCAGGGAAATGAGAAGAACAGCAGACAGATGGAAGGACAAAACCAGTATCAAATTAGACACTGCTCTGAGAATATGCTCCAACTTAAACCACAAAATATAGTCAGATAACCTACAGAGTTATGGCTATGTGGGTGATAAGCCTCCCTTTAATTCTTGCACAGGAAACTGTGTTTCAGATTAACGTTTCAGAAGGGATAACAAAAGCTATTTACTCCTACATCCACAGAAACCCACACTAGCCTGTTTATGCATCACCATGGGCAAGCACCTTCCCCACACTCAGGATTGTTCCATTCTCTAAGCCCTGTGCAAACCAGGCTGTTTTTGTTGCTTACTGGGCTATAGCAGCACTGATTATTAAGTTTGTAACAAAATCTCAGGTAACATAAATATTTAGACACAGCAATCCAGGGGGATTAAACAAACACAGTGCCTAACTCTTCTGGGATTTCCCCTGTGTTGTTATTCAACTTGCACATTTTAGAGACTGGGAAATCAAACTGTGCAGGGTTGTGCTGCTTGCTCCTGAAGACTGCATGCCTGTGTGTATGAGGCTAGATTCATGGAAAGGATTTAAGATTCAGTATTAGACCCTGTTCTTAAAGCCTAATTAGGGAGGTCCTAAAGATGGTAGTTCACAAACCCTGGTTCTGTCTAGTATCAGACCCTCTATATAAAAAACCCAGCAAAATGCTGAAAAGGAGAAATTTCATGTGGGATTAAGAGCTGGATTTTTTTTTTCTTAAATATGAACACTGAATCTGGTCGATCACTCCTCTCCCTTTCCTCAAAAAGAATAGATTTAGGCTATCTCTTGCAAAGCTATCCTGCCCAAATATTAGTCTACATGTGCCTGACATGAGAGACCCCCTTCAATGTCCATATCCTGCACTGAAGACCATCTTAGAAGTTGGGTCTTCTTTATTAAGGGGTTTTCATGCAGAGGGGATGGGGCTTTGGTGTGGTAGGGAGTGCAAAGAGAGAGGGACAGGCTTTCTGCAATAGGTTATGGTTTATACATTTCATCTCTGGCATGTTTCCTGAAGGAAAACTAAAACCCAGCTCAGAGTGAGGGCAGGCAGCTTTACGTGGCAAGCCACTGGGCTCATATACAATGAACCCTATTTTGGATGGAACAGGTTCAGATCCAGCTCCAGAAGCATGCTAGCGTCAGAGGACTGACCAAGTTATAATTGAATCTCTTTGTGTTATTGGTCCCTTGGTCTTCCTAAGCTGGAGCAAGCTACATTTGATTTCTTTGGCATCATCTAGCATGTGTGCTGCCAGCATGTTGCCCTCGGTGCCTTCTGTAAGCCAAACTGGCCACTTCTGTGACCTCTTGTTCCTTCTATACATGGAACATATTCCAATGATTTTATAACTCCTCAAATAAGGTCTCTTTTATTCTAATCTGAATGCCCTGTTAACTTGGTTTTGGATCCTCTCCCAGTCTCCAGAATACCTGATGCTTTGTAGTTTGGATATACCGGGCTGCCTGTTGCTCCAAGCTGTGACAGACGGTGTCTGGTTCACATACTTCTCCCTCTAGATGTTAGACCACTTACTCCAGTTTCCCATTGCAGGGAAGGGAAAAGAAGGGAAAGGGAAGGAAAGGAGAACAGAAAAGAGAAGGAAAGGAGTAAAAGAATGTAACCTCTCCCTGCAAAAGCTGCCCATCAGCTCCCTTGTGCTGTCTCATCAGCTAGCAAAGGCAAAGAGTCTCTCTTCTTGCTCAGTTCAGCTTCCACCCATGTGAGTGGACTGATTTTGAATCAAGTTGCTCAGCGTGGGTGGTTTCAGAACAGGTCTAAAGGTAATGTCTGAGGCACAAGACTACAGAGATGAGGATCTCCCAAGCAGTGCAGGAAACTGGCATGAGAAAAGCCACATTTCCTGGAAACTGGTTTCTCTGTAGCCAACCTGCTTGCAGGAACATTTGGGGAGGGAAGAATCTCCAGACTAAACATTTTTAAAAGACACTTTTCAACTTGCCATAATGTTCTCTCTCTTTTATTTTTTCCTTAAATGAAAAATGGCTTTTGATTCTAAAGCAGCTTTGAAAGTGCAGTACACTAAACTTTTCAAAAGTTTGTCATTATCTTCAGATATCAGAACTGAAATAAACTGCTCCTGTGCAATATGAGCTGGGGAGCTGCTTTGGCAGGGGGTTGGACCCCATGATCTCTGGAGATCCCTTCCAACCCCTATGATTCTGTGATTCTATGATTCCCATATGCTTCAGATTAAAAATTTCAGTGGAACCAGTCTGAAACTGGAGTGGCAGAGTTTGGTGGGCAGAGTTTTACTTGTTCTTCTGATTTATTACAGGAGGGGGGAAACAAAAGCTCTGAAACAAAAGCTCTGAAACTTTTCAACTTGCCATAATGTTCTCTCTCTCTTATTTTTTCCTTAAATGAAAAATGGCTTTTTTCATTTAAGGAAAAAAATGGGGATGGGGAATGAGGATGACGAGTTTCCTACTCACTTCGGGGGGTGCATGTTCTCCAGGCAGAGCTGATCTCACAGCAAACCAGCCCTGCTGAAGGTTTCTTTCCATCAACATATGGAAAGGAAATAATCCCTTCTCAAATATAAACTGGCCATGGTGGGTACAATGAAAATTGAGGGCTAGATTAAGCCAAAGTGATCGACCCTTTCTCTCATGCTCAGCTCAGCTTCCTCCCCTTCCTTCAAGATAACTTGTCTCTTTGTACATCTGCTTAGTACTAAGCATGCAAGCTGGAGCTCCTGTGGTGGTGGAAGATAAGGGTGCAGTTATATTAAATTATAGCAATTGACCCCAAACTTCTCCTTCTTTTTTACGCTCTTATGGTTGCTTTTGACTTCTCCCTCTCTCCCTGGCCTCGTCCATTTATTTCTTGAACTTCACCCTCAAAAAGGCCTCTCAAATGCTGAAACAGCCTCTTGTGTCTTCCCTGTCCGCAGATTTTCTAGTTGAAGCATCCCAGACCATGCCAAAATGGCTATCTTTTAGAAAAGCCTCCCTGAGGGAAGATTCAAGTGTTTCCCCCTGCTCTCCCCCACCGCTCCTCTTCACACCTTTTTTGTTTTTATGGTTTGAACTCTGGGCTGTGTCATCTCTGCAGCCAGTAAATTATCCAGGAATTCAGCATAAAAAGTTCAGCAGCATGTGGGTTCCTATCAGTTTCTTTGCTGTGCTCTACTGCAGCCATCAGAGGGAAACTGTTGTTTCAGCTGAAAAAACCACAATGAGCAGCACAATGAGTGTCCTGTTGGCCCTTGTCTACTGTGACACTGGGAGGTGCTTAGCAAAGGCTGCTGGCATCCCTTCGTCACGGACAGGACTGATGAGTTTCCAAAGGGTCATGCTGTCTTGGAAGCGTGGACAAGACTGTCTGCCACCCTCATAAGCTTTTACAAAACTAATGTCAGCCTCTCTTCAGGTGTTACCATGAAAACATGTAATTACTTCTTGATTTCTTGTCCTACATGAACTTTCTTTTGCACTCAGATTGCTACTGTACAGTTTTTTTCTGCTTACTGCCTGTCCTAAGCTACTAGTCAGGACCCATGGAGACCTTGCCAAGAGAGCACACCATTCACCAGCCCAGGAACAGCAGCTGGGGCAAAACATAGCCCAGGCTGACTGCCCCTACCTCTGCTGGGACAGTAAACCTTGAGTACTGGGTGCAGTTTTGGGTGCCACAGGACAAGAGGGACATAAAACTATTGGAGAGTGTCCAGAGGAGGCAACAAAGATGGTGAAGGGTCTGGAGGGGAAGTTGTATGAGGAGAGGCTGAGGTCCCTTGGTTTGTTCAGCTTGGAGAAGAGGAGGCTGAGGGGAGACCTCATGGGGGTCTATGGCTTCCTGGTGAGGGGGAGTCCACAAAGGGGCAGGCATCAATCTCCTCTCTGTGGTGACCAGTGATAGAACCTGAGGGAACAGCATGAAGCTGCAACAGAGGAGGTTTAGGTTGGATATTGGGAAGACTGGGAGAGGTTCTTTGCTGAAGGGGTGGTTGGGCACTGGAACAGGGTCCCCAGGGAAGTGGTCACAGCACCAAGCCTGACTGCGTTCAAGAAGCATCTGGACAAGGCACTCAGTCCCATGCTCTGACTTGGCTGGGCCTGTGCAGAGCCAGGAGTCTGACTGCTGATCCTTATGAATCCCTCCCTACCCAGCATATTAAATGATTCTAAACAGGGGATATTGCTCCAGGTAGAAAATATGGCTTGACAACTCCAGGATGTGCTCCAAAAGTCATTCCATACTGGCAGAGGACTCGATGCAATGTGAAGTGCCATCCTGTGCACTGGGAGAAGATGCTACTTGCAGAAATCCCTGCCATGATTTACATCCATAATCCTGGGCAGTTGGGAAGCTGAGAGTCCTGTGACTAGCCAGCATTACAGCAACAAAGAAACTTCAAGTCCTCAGACAGGTTAAATAGGGCTTCAGTGAGGTCCTACAATCAACTGAAAAATATTCATGAAGGTCCTTCTAAAATCCAGCTTGCCTTTCCAGCTCTACACCTGACTGGAGGCCTGGAATCTGACTGGAGGCCTGTGACTAGCGGTGTTCCCCAGGGCTCGGTGTTGGGTCCAGTCCTGTTTAACATCTTCATTGACGACCTTGATGAGGGAATAGCCTCGACCCTCAGCAAGTACGCCGATGACACAAAGCTGGGAGGAGTGGCTGACATGCAGGAACACTGCGCTGCCATCCAGAGAGACCTGGACAGGCTGGAGAGCTGGGCAGTAAGAAACCAGATGAGGTTCAACAAAAGCAAGTGTAAAGTCTTGCACCTGGGAAGGAACAACCGTTTCTATCAGTACAGGCTGGGGGATGACCTGCTGGAGAAGAGCTCAGTGGAGAAGGACCTGGGGGTCCTGGTGGATGACAGGTTGGCCATGAGCCAGCAGTGTGCCTCGGTGGCTAAGAGAGCCAATGGGATCCTGGGGTGCATCCGGAGGAGTGTAGCCAGCAGGTCAAGGGAGGTGATCCTCCCGCTCTACTCTGCCCTGGTCAGGCCCCACCTGGAGTATTGTGTCCAGTTCTGGGCTCCCTGGTATAAAAAGGACAGGGATCTCCTGGAGAGAGTCCAGAGAAGGGCTACGAAGATGATAAAGGGCCTGGAGCATCTCCCCTATGAGGAAAGGCTGAGAAGATTGGGACTGTTCAGCCTTGAGAAGAGAAGACTAAGGGGGGACCTAATTAATGTTTACAATTATCTTAAGCAAGGGATGCAGGGGGAATCAGCCAGCCCCTTTTCAGTGGTCTGTGGAGACAGGACAAGGGGCAATGGCTGCAAGTTGGAGCATAGGAAGTTCCGCACCAACATGCGGAGAAACTTTTCCCAGTGAGGGTGACAGAGCACTGGAATAGGCTGCCCAGGGGGTGGTGGAGTCTCCTTCTCTGGAGATATTCAAGACCCGTCTGGATGCCTATCTCAGTGAAATGTCCTAGGGAGCCTGCTTCGGCAGGGGGTTGGACCCGATGATCTCTCGAGGTCCCTTCCAACCCCTACAATTCTATGATTCTATGATTCTATGATTCTTCACAGCAAGGGAATTTTTCTGGGCATTATTGCAAGGATTATCTTGAAGGGGCAGGAAGGTTTGAAGGGCTAAGACAAGGTCAGAGACAGAGAGACATGGCAGCACAGGACTGGTCTGGACCAGAAATACAAGACAATTTGGAATGGTGAGGACTAGACATCTTATCCTAATCTTCTGGGTAAGGATAATATGCAGGTTTTCCATTTCCAGCCACCTCCATTCACAAATAAGAAAAAATCGAGAACTGCAATCAATCTATCCATGCATATAATGTTCTGAGCCTTAAAATAATAGCCTGCAATCCCAAGTGAGGAAGCAATTACTAATTACAAAGGTAATACAGAAAACATGGTTAGTAAAAAAAAAAACCAAACCCAATTCCTCTTTCCTCTTCTCACAAATCATTCTCTGAACTTTGTACCAGTGTTTGCTATTCATAAACCTTCATTAATAACTTTTAACCAGTGGGATGCCTGTCAATCCCTCTCTTAGATCAGTCTATATAATTTCCCAGGGGAGGGTGGCCCCACTGCCATTTGTAGTGCCAGAGTGACCAGCTAAACCTTCCAGCAGCCTCTGTGCAGCTCTGCAAAATGAACTGTACCTACAGCAGGAGGTGTGCTGAAGGCCGAATGAAATAATTCTCTTGCTCAGAAATGAGTGGTTAAGGAGATGCAAACATTTTCACAAAGTCCCAGTGGCTTCCCCATGCACTTGCAAATATGTTATTTAATTATCTGATGGGCTCTGGGTTGCTATGGGAACTTGCTGGGTTCGGAGAGACGCAACGAAATGAGGCCCTTCCACTTGGGGCCACGATGTCTTTGGTCCCAAGGACTTCACAAGGTAGTGTAATTATTTCAGTGCCAGCAGAGCAGTGATATCATGCAAAGACATGACAGATCACACTTTTCTCATCTGAGGAGAGAGGGCTGGAACATGTGAATACACATACAGGAGTCTGTTTGTAATGAAACTGCCGTTATGGGGCCCTTGTGTGCTTGCAGTCTCATTTCATCAAGTTAAGAGTACTCACTTTTCTTAATGCTTGCTTAATGTGTTTACTTAAATATATTTAATAGCCCATGGAGTCCATTTCCATTTACTGGTGGAGTTTTTTAGAGCATCATATCAGCAACGCTGCCTGAGACACCCATGAAAAACATCTGTAATGATAACATGCTGAAAGAGCTGAGGAGTGGATGTTGAAGATGTAAGGGGGCAACCCTTCTTAATGAAAGTAAGAGAAAGAGGAAAACTGTGGGGACATATTAAAATAGAGCAATTGGCCAGGGAAGTAACAGATTACCCCATGTACCCAAATGGAAAGAGAGAAAACCAGTTTCTTTTATTTTAAAGGTTGCTCACTGTGGAAAGAATAGGTGCCCAGTTTGAGGGGGAGGAAATGAAGAAAGAAAATAAGAAATAATACTATGACATATTGCTCACTCTGGTCCCTGTTCACACCTGACATCATCACTACTGCATTCCTGGCTGCAAAACAGTTTGGCTTCAAGGAAAAGACTGGACTGATGTTAGGAAACCCTGGGACCTGGTGGTTAGGACACTCTCTTAGTGTGAAGGAGAGGAAGGTTTAGTGCCCCATGGCCTCAGTGACACCCTCTTTTTTCCTAGATAAATGCAGGAGCATGCAGAGAGCAGCCACTACCAAGAAGAAAGGTAGTGGTTGTCCTGACCACACTCTGTGACCATCTCTGGGTAGCCTTGCGTTGACGATGGAGCTCTAGGTGGGAGATCACCACCGGGTTTTACCATAAGAGCTCCTCTGACCATGTCTGAGGACTAAAGAGAAGTATCCATGGAAATTTCAGGCAAAGCTGCTGCAAATCCTGCAGTTATTCTCCTTTCTAGGTCAGCAAACAAGAAACCCCCTGCTCAATGACCTGGGGGGAGAGGGCCAGCGGAAGAGGCTAAAAGCCTTGAAGCAGAGGAACCGAGTAATTGAGAATCCACCCTTAAATTTCAGGAATGGCAAGAGGATTTTGCACTCATCCCTTCTGTGTTTGAGTACCCAGAGTCTTGTTATTCCTGCTAGAGACATCTATATGCTAGAAAAGCAGGTCCTGGTGGCAAGGGACACAATGATCTCTTCAGAAGGGTCCCAGCTGCCTTTCCCTGTTCATTGTCACTCATATCACTGGGCCTGGGGAGCCAGTGCTCATGCATGTAAAATCACTCTTTAATTTTCTGTTTCTGTAACATGACCTATTGCTATACTACATCTTCATGAGGCAGAGCTGTCTGGAGAACATCTGTTGCAGTTCCAGCTGTTGGGGTACTTCCTCTGTCTGATGTTACAGCCCTGATACGTGCAAATCACTGACACTATTACATCCCCCAGTTCCTCCTACAAATCCTATTTTCTCTGTTCTCACAAGGAGAGGACAGGGGAAAAAAAATACTTTGTGTGGTTAAATATGGGCTAGATGCTTTATTTTCACCAAGTCACACCAGTAGGGTCATTGTGGACTGACTCATACCAGACAGACAGTAAAAACCATCCTAGTGTTTATTCCCTTTGGAGCCTATATAATTAAAGCTGCCCACCTGCTCCTGAATTTTGCTGTCATTTTTTGATGCTATGGGCAATGTGATACTTGGTTATTATCATAAACTATGTTAAGCTCTACCCACTGTGGGGTTTATGACAACAATCCTTGAGAAAACTGTAATCCTCTGTGCTCAAGTATATCTCCTTGTTATAATGCTTATGATTCTTGGCTTGAGATGATGGCAGATGATGGCCATGAGAGACTTCCAAATATGGGTCCTGGCAATTTGCTCTCTCCCTAGCTTGCCTGCATTGGGTATGTTAGATGAAGCTACTTTCATCCCATCTCTCCCAGTCTTTCAACACAGCCGTCATTCCCATTCCAGGGCACACGACTGAGAGACGTGATAGCCTGCCCAGGATAATAGTGCCCCTCTCACTGCCAAAGCCATCCCTCACAAAGCTGCTGAGGGTCCAGGTGGAGTTAAAGTGGCTGCAAGGAGGTGAGGGGCCTGGGGTGGCATCTGAACTGCTCTCAATGCTGCTTCACCTTGGAGTTTGAAAGAAAGCCATATACCTCCCTTCCCTGCCTGGCCCAAGACTCTTGTTTTCATCCCCATGCAATAGCAAAGCTCAGTACACTCACCCAAGGGTGCTCAGTGAGGACCTGGGGCAATTTCCAGGACTTTGGCTGGAAAATTGGCAGGGACTGGAGTGTATGAAGCCCTTCTTCCACACCTTGAGTGACAGTCACAACCACTAGATCTTCACATTAAAGGGTGGGAAATGCTCTGGGTGTGTTTTAAAAGGAAACACTGCTTGGATTTTGAGAGAGGGGGGTTGAAACTCTATGATCCTTGAAGTCCCTTCCAACCCAGATCATTCTATGATTCTGTGATACAGAAGAGTACTTCAGACTGCACAGGCATTGCCAGGGGCAAAGACCAAACCATGTCTCCAATGCTCAACATTTTACCTGCTACATTTAAAAAAAAATCCACTGACAGTATTACATCCCCCAGTTCCTCCTACAAATCCTATTTTCTCTGTTCTCACAGGGAGAGGACAGGGGAAAAAAATACTCCAAATACTATGGAATAACCCAGGCACATCAATTTATAATATCACAAATACAACCTTGGGACAGCTCAAATATTTTCCAGTCTTGGAAACAATAAAATGGGTTTCCATATCACCCAATACCTGTGATACATATATGAAAAGAACCATCATAAAATGCTTACTGTGACTTCATGATTGAAAACAACAATAACAAATTTTGTCTCTGTAAACAGTCTTCATTCTTTTCTGGAAAATTAAAAAGCATTAAGAATATGTCTTTATAATAAAAAAAAATTCAAATGGTACAAACATTGAAGGCTTTGTCAATAGTAATAATCAAAATCACTCTTTTTTTTAACATTCTGAATAACCAGACATCCAAAATGTAACACTTCATGGTTACAAAAAATCCACATCTGATATAGTTTTCTCTGTACTGGTGCCTCCAGCTACAATCTCAACAATGAAAAACTATCAAGATTAAAAATCCAAACATGTTTCCTACACAGTCTGATCATCCATAATTGTTGCAAGCAGCCACTTCTCTTCACTGCCAAAATATTGTATACCATTTGTTGCCTGATAGTCCTGGAGGGACTTATCAGTGTTCATTAAACAATTTGAATCTGCTTGGTAAAGTTTCCACTTAATGTTGTTTGAAATGTGAATTATTTATCATGATGTTTTTCCCCTCCCAGCGTTCTGAAGGACAACACAGGGTCTTTGATAAAAGCTTCTGAATGCTGGACGTGCATGACCTGGAACCCTACAAGTTCTGTAGGACCAAGTTTTGATGTTGGCACATCTTGCACAGGTCCTCCAAGATGATGCAAAACACAAAAGTTTCCCCTCATACTTCTGCACATATTTATGCAGAAGGAAAAGGGAAATCTGCCAGCTTCCTAAGAGAAATGAGTTATTCTCCCAAGAAGTCCAGCATAAGACTCTCAGTGACTTCCATGAGGTCAAGTTCAGTATCTTCAGCACAGCCTCCAGTATCTTCAGCTCATGTTTGGGAAATAATTGATCCTGGTCTTGGTTTGCTGCCCCTGATGCTCTGAAAGACAGCAGATATCCAGTGATTCCCTCCTGTTGAAGAAGCACTACTGATGAGTACCAAGCACTAATGACAAAGGTGATGGCTTTGGACAAACATTAATTCAGTTCATGATTCCAAGTCCAAATCTCTGCTCTTCCTGCTTTTAAAAAAAAAAAACCCAAACCAATCCTTTTAATTTCTCTGTATTTCAGTGTTTCTTCTTAGAGTGAGAGTAATCATTGCTGTAATCTATAGGCATGTAGTGAGAGTAAGTGGGCAAAACACAGAAAATGGAGAGAGGCACTCAGTCATTTACCTGCACAAAGAATATACTCTTTTCTCTTAAAATTATTTAACAGGTATGTTAATTTTAAGTGGCATTTTGACCTTGTTTTGCCCATGTGATCTGCCTGTTGCTTTGTAGGTGCCAGTTCTAGCCAAGATGCCAAATCAGATCACGGATTGGAGGGACTTGCACTTTAAATGCTGGCCACAGAGTCGTGTTTGCACAGAGGCCCCTGCAACACTGTCAAGGCACCAAAAAACCAAGTGCAAACAGACTTCTGCTGACTTTATGGCCCCTTGCAAATCTTTTCTGGCATATGGGAGTCTTAGGTCTTAACACACCAAAGGGAGAGGGAAGTGTTTTATCACTTCTCTCTGGTTTCGGGTTGAACCTGTCCTTACATGCAGCCTCTATTGTGCATGCACCTTTGGGAAGGAGTTTCAGATAAACATCAAAATGCATCTCTTCTGATGTCAAGCAGGAGAGCTCTCTCTGCTCTTAACTGAACCATGACAGAGGGCAGCTTATGTTCCCCTGGCAGCATGGGGCTGGGGCCAGCAAATGGTGAGGAAATGTTCCTGGCTTGTACCAGCAGGAAATCCCACCTTGCACACCTTCCCATTCCCTCTTTTTCTTACCTGTTCCCATGGGCAGGGAGAGTTCAGGAGAACATCAGCCTCCCAGGCTTCAAAGGATGCTGCAGAGGCACAGCAGCGTAAGGGAAGTCACAATTATTTGCTGAGGTCTATATTGGATTTGGGGAAATTTTGTGTATAGGGAGACTACACTAATTTTCTAGGTATTTTTGTAATTTTTCAACATTGTATTTCAGTGTCAAAGCCAGGTTCATCCTTTTGTTTCATGGTATGTGGATGACAAATTTAGCTTATCTCATTGGCTTCAGTGGAACACCATTGGGGGTCTGTCCTTCCACCCAAAAACCAAACCACCTATGGGAAGTTCCAGTTTCTCTTCCTTTTTAAGACAACTCATGATTTCTCTGTCCCTGACTCTGCTACCTTCCTTAAGAAGGATGACTCCAAGCCTTTAAAAAAAACCCAAACAAAACTTCTCTTTGAAATCCAGGCAAGGCAAGAGCTTGCTTTGAATTACAAATGTTCTCCAGTGATGTGCTTAAAAAGGAATTGTCTGTTATAATGGGAATAGAGTGCTCTGGATGGTCCTGGGTCTGGGGGAGCTCCCACCCGTGTGGATCAGCCCAGACAATGACTTGGCTTTACCTTGGAAACACCCAAAGATATGTCACCTCTCCCCCTCTTTTTTAATTCCTCCTCCTTATCATTCACGACTCCTCTTTTGACACTCACCTCCCGTTTCAGGCAGCATTAGTGAAAGCATTAATATTTCCAGTTTTCTACAATAACCGCATTAATATGGAAAGAACAAAATTTGCCTTAAACTCTTACCAGGTCCTCAGCAAGACTTTGGATCCCAGCTCCTGGTTTCAGGACCTGGGCCTCCATCCTTACCTCTCTGATTAAATCATTACCTTTAAAATCCTTCCCCATTTTCCTCCCCACAATAAAGCACAGGGAAAACGTGGCTGTCAGCTTCATGAATATTTATTTTTCCAACAGGGAAGGAGCAAGTTTACCTAACAGCTTTGCTAACTGATTGTCTGCAGAACAAGGAAGTTATGGCCATGTAAAGGCAAGCAGTAGTAGTTTATTGTTTTAGTAGACACTTCTTTTTCCTTCCTTTTGAATAAACACACTGCGGGGTCTGGGGAAGACGTGTGCCAAGAGCATTACTGAGCCCAGCAACAGCTGAACAAAGCGGGGCAAAAGCACAACCCCAACCATAACAGAGCTAGCAAGTATTGTTACAAATGTTCCCTTTAGTATGGAAATGAGCCAGGGGTAATAAAAACACCATAAAAATGTCAAAGTGACCGATCACCCTGAAGCACTGGCCTTCTCCTAACCAAAACTTGCGATGAACTTTAAAAAAAAAATGCCCTGTGTTAAGAAAAATGCTGGTTTTTTTCCTTAATTTTAATCTTTCCACTTCTCCCCACTTCGCTGCACAGTCAGATGTCTGATGGGGAGAACTTCAGAAGGGCATCAGCAAAGAGCTGATTGACACTAAGTGGCATTCAAGTGCGATGGAGGACTCTGGATGGAGACAAACTCTTAGCCAGGGTATGACCATTAACACTGCTACTGCTTCTTTATGAGAATATGGGGCGTATTTAGGTACTAACTGTTTAAACAGCGGCAATAAAACATAATGCTTAATGACATACAAATGAAGAGCTGTGTAACTCGGGTAATTTCATCAGAAGACGCTCAGGAACGGCAGCTCGACTCTTTAATTACTCAGATCAAAGGAAAAAAGGCATTTTGAAGTCTGGTCTAAAGTGTTATTTATTACTCCTCTCACTAAAGCACAGATCAGCTCGGACAGAAATAGCACTCAGACTGGGTTTGGTTAGTGAAAATGGGGAAAAAAAGAATATTCATTGCTTTGCTAATGGCCACATATATTGGGGGATATGTTAAATCCTAATTACAACAGACTGGCAGAAAGGAAAAGAGAGAAGCATGAAGAAGTGTAAAAGCTCAAATAAGGACAAATAAAGGTCATAGCTTGATGTATTCTCAGAGACCTGGTGCTGGTGAACACGCACACAAAGGTGCCCGGGCTAAACACCCTCTTTCCTCCAGACTCCATTCTACACACAGACATTACATCTATGCCATTTAATGCAATACCAGTTCTTAAATATGGTTTTATCAACCTTTATTTCCTATTTTCAGCTACAGTAATCCACAATTTTGTTGAGTTTTGTGGGGTTTTGTTTTTTACGTTTGTAGCAAACTTTCAAAAGCTGAGGATCCTGGCTCAACAAAGGCTTTCCTGGTAAGATAAGGTCAAGAGGAAGTCTGAAATACCTACAGCTTCCTAATTATTATCAGTTTCTGGCAGTTCCAGAAGGCAGAACTGACCTGGCAGGTGGCCTGGGTGCATCCTGGCACATTCAGATGACAGACCCTAACCCTGGCCAGTACCTTCATGCCTCATTTCTTCCTCTGTGAGATTCTTTCTGAGATTTGCAGGTGAAAACCACTCTGTAAAGGTAGGCATTTTTGTGACTATGCCTCTTACCACCCTCACTACATCAATTGATCTACAAGCACACGTGTGCCCTCTCTGTGAGTCTAACCCCCACCAAGATCTCACGTGCATGAGACCTGTGGGGTTGCTTTGACCGAACTGTATAACCCAACATACAACCCCTGAGGTCCCAATTAGTGTGCTGTTGTGGCACCTGAGTCCAACCCAGGGTGAGGACGGCGCAGGATCCTGGCCAGGCATGGCAATATGGGGATTGAAGATACTTTCACCAGTGAAGTGTTTAAGCAACTGAGCAGGCCATTAACCACGTGTGTTTACATTCAAATTCACATGTAAATCCTTCATGATACTAACTGCAGGGAATCCAGTAAGGTTTTCTAAAACACCAATGGGCTAGAGGAGCAGGGGGTGTGTATGCAGAGGGCCACACTGCTGTTTACACAAGGGGCTTCTTGCAGAGGCAGTAAATGTCCACACACAGCTCCAGTTTATATAAATAACACCACTGCTGCAGTAATAAGCTGGAAAGTGCTGAGATCACATACTTAGAGTCTGGAGGCAAGCGGAGCTGGGTGTGCAGCCTGAGGGAGGCTGGCCTGTGCCAAGTGTTGCCCTAAGGCCTGCGAGGCCTGTGTGCAGCCACAGCGCTCACCAGGAGCAGCACAGCCGGGTGCGAGGGACCTGAGCTGGCACCTCCTTTCCTCTGCAGCTTGCCTACACTTCTTTAGGGTTAGAAGGGACCATTAGACAACCCCATCTGGACTAGGTGGATTTATTTATTGTGATAGCATTCCCAATGTCTTGCATCCAAATGAAATGCTCTGTTCACAAAGCACCCAGCCTTGAGACACGCAGTTTCAGTCTCTTCCTTTGGTATCTCCTTCAAAACCATGTACATTTCCCATTTAAATGTGTCTGGCTTCACACTATGGCTATTCACTCCTGTCACATCTTTCTCTGTCAAAGGGCCAGGCAACAAAGCTGTAAAACTGCTGCAATGGCTCCATGCATCCAACTGATTTTCCAATGGACACTGCCGGGATTTTTTTCCCACTGGCATCTGCAAGAGCTGGAATGGGTAATGTATGTGGAATAATCAATAACTTGGGGCATTTGGAGTCCTGGGCATAACAGCATGCCCCACATAGGCAGAGGTGATGCCCACACAGGAATGTCATGATAAATTCCCCATTAACCTCTGACCACCTCCCAGTTTTTGCTCGCTGCTACACCTCCCCCAGGGCTTTATTCCAATATTTCAAATCTCTGAAGAGTTTCAGACAGCCACAGAAATGGAGCTGACAGAGAATTATTTCTTCTTTCCCACCCCAAGTGTGCAATTTTTTCACAGCAGTCTTTCAGTCCAAGGTCTAGGTCAGGTCAAGATGAAGTCTGGGTGAGATCCAGCTTTTCTGAACTTACGGTGTCATGTCTTGGAAGTTTGTTGCCTCTGGAGCGAGTAGAGACAATCACACATTCACTGCAAAGGAGTGGAGGTGCTGGGCTTGGCCCTGAAATCCCTACTCCAATCCAGGCACTGGAGTTTGGCAATCAACTACAGGGACCCCAAAATTTCATCTGGCTAATTGCAGTTTGGCTTCTGGTGCAACTACAGCATTTGGCTCTAGAGGAGAAAAGAACAAAACCCGTCCCTGTTCACTAAAAAACACAAAACTTACAGAATCATAGAATTGCAGAATGGTCTGAGTTGGAAGGGACCCCAAGGATCATAGAGCTCCAACCCCCTGCCATAGGCAGGGACACCAGCCTCCAGGCCTGGAGCCACACAAGGTTGCCCAGGGCCCCAGCCAACCTGGCCTTCAACACCCCCAGGGACGGGGCACCCACCCCCTCTCTGGGCAGCCTGTTCCAGCCCCTCACCACTCTCTCTGCAAAGAACTTCCCCCTAAGATCTAATTTAACCCTTCCTTCCTTCAGCTTCACTCCATCCCCCTTGTCCTGCCAGTCTCTGCCCTTTGAACAAGCTGATTCCCCTCCTGTGTCTCTGCTCCCTTCAGGGACTGGCAGGCTGCAATGAGGTCCCCCCACAGCCTTCTCTTCTCCAGGCTGAACAAGCCCAACTTGTCCAAACTATTAAAAAAAAATAACACCTCTGCCAGATTCACAGTACCTACAGAAAATATTAGACCAATTCGTAGTGCAAACGTAATTTTCAGTATTGCCTTCCCTTTCTTGCCAGCACATATTCTTGATGTGTGCAAACACACATGCACACTCACACACACGCAGAGCCACCCTCTAGCACCCATTAACACAATTCCAGGCTTTTATTCACAGAATCACACAGAATCACAGAATCCCAGGGGTTGGAAGGGCCCTC
The DNA here is from genome assembly GCA_027925045.1 of Hypotaenidia okinawae. Taxonomy (NCBI): domain Eukaryota; kingdom Metazoa; phylum Chordata; class Aves; order Gruiformes; family Rallidae; genus Hypotaenidia; species Hypotaenidia okinawae. Next base: position 36,420,576 of record BSDF01000004.1, read on the forward strand.
CAGAGCCCATGGGGTCCAACCCCCTGCCAAAGCAGCTCCCCAGCTCATATTGCACAGGGCGGTGTCCAGACGGGGCTGGAATCTCTCCAGAGAAGGAGACTCCAGACCCCCCTGGGCAGCCTGGCCCAGGGCTCCCTCACCCTCACTGGGGAAAAGTTCTTCCCCAGCTTGGTGGGGAACTTCCTATGCTCTAACTTAAGCCATTAGCTCTCTAGATAGAAAGGCCTTCCTTTCTTTCCTTCCTTTTCTTCTGCAGATTTTATTACACAGCCCCACACACACACTTCCAGCCTGTCTTGTTTTGATGTATTCAGTTACCTTGTTTGCCACTGCCTGAAAATCACATGATGCTTTTTTATTTTAAACCTCTGATAAAAGTTTCCAGTTTGAAAGGGGCCAACCATACAAAGACTGTCCACACAAAGGTTAAAAATGCCACACACAAACCTGCGTGTAAGGCCATGCCTGATGCAAATAAAATAAACAAAGACGGTGAGTTTGAAGCCTAAAAAGGTTCCTTTGATCTTTGAAGCTCCGTGGCTTTAAAAGTACAACTGCCTCCTGTATCACAGCCTGGCACGTACAACTCTGCCTATAGGTATATATGAGGAAAGGCTGAGTGAGCTGGGGCAGTTCAGCCTGGAGACAAGAAGACTAAGGGGGGACCTTATGAATGTTGATCACTATCTGAAGGATGGGATGCAGGGGGACATGGGCAGCCCCTTTTCAGTGTCTGTGGGGACAGGACAAGGGGCAATGGCTGCAAGTTGGAGCAGAGGAAGTTCCCCACCAAGCTGGGGCAGAACTTTTCCCCAGTGAGGGTGAGGGAGCCCTGGGCCAGGCTGCCCAGGGGGTGTGGAGTCTCCTTCTCTGGAGAGATTCTAGCCCCGTCTGGACACCGCCCTGTGCAATATGAGCTGGGGAGCTGCTTTGGCAGCGGGTTGGACCCCATGGGCTCTGGAGGGCCCTTCCAACCGCTGGGATTCTGTGATTCTATGATTCTATATGCAGGCTTATATATAACATAAATCTTCTCCATTCAATATAGGGTCAGTGGCTAAATGCAAGACTCTGCTTTTTTTTAAACACCCTCCATTTGCAAGTGAAGATGAGTCAAATCTTGTCCCACTGAAGGAAAGAAAATTCAAACGTAAGCAGGACTTGGCTGAATGTATTTAGAATAAGGAAGACACAGCAGTACATGCAAGGCACGATCAAGCCCTAAAAATAAATGGTGTGCAGTAGGACATGGGGCAGAGTGATTCTTTAGAGCACTTACAGGTACTCCGTGGAGGCAAAATAACTCCTCAAGAATGCAAAACCCACACAGGCATGGCAAGCCAGGCCCAGGTAATATATACAGCCCCATTTAAGTAGGGCATAAAATATTTTCCAAGGGGGAAATCTCACACCAGTTTGGGTGCTCAGCAGGAGATGCTGAAGATGGAGCTGATACCCAAGGCAGGATGAGCATCCTGAGCTCCCTGCAATTCCAGACCTTCACAGCATCTCACATGGTGCATCCAGAAGTAGAACTGTCTTCTCAGAGCCATGGCCAAGCTGTGCTTGGACACTGCATCGTCCATGCTGCGTGGTTGTACTCAGTGGTTACCTTTGGAAATCTGTCAGCATCACCAGAGGTTTGTGCCTGAAGCTAGGAGCTTGAAGGGGCAGGGGGAAGCCACTCCTTCTGCATACCTGGCGATGTGTAGTTTTTGACTGCACAATCCAACACTAGAGAGCTGGCTCACAAAGGGCAGAAGGCACAGATAGGGAACATTATGCTGCATGGGAAAGGCAGGATTGCTTCTTTTAACCCACTAACCCTCTCCTGAGGCTCAGCCATAGAGCTGCCATTTGAAATCGTGACACAGGACAGTGTTGTAGGGCGTTGAACCATGCAAGGCCAGTGTTCACCTCCACCTCTGAAGCTGGTATCAGTACTGCTACCAGAGCATGGGTTAGAAGTGTCCTCTCGCTGGTGCAGGGAGCAGAGAAGGGCTGTGGGCTTACAGGTGAATCCTGCCTTCTGACATCCCCTAAAGCTGCTGAAATGTGCAGTAGCTTAGTACGTACTGTGCTGCAGAAAGTAGCTTACCATAGGTCTGAGATATGGGATGTAGCCCCGAGTATGTCTCATGGAAACATCCACTTACCACCTTCATAGAAACACGGAATCATAGGCTGGCCTGGGTTGGAAGGGACCCCAAGGATCACAGAGCTCCAACCCCCCTGCCACAGGCAGGGACACCAACCTCCAGGTCTGGAGCTACACAAGGTTGCCCAGGGCCCCAGCCAACCTGGCCTTGAACACCCCCAGGGACACCTTCTTAAGAAATAACACAGTAAACTACAGACATTGAGAACTCCTGACTAAATCCTGCTTTACATCTGAACAGAGTTCTCAATGATCATATTTAAGGCTCCTGAAGCTGGGAGGATGCATACAAAGCTACTCGTGATCCGAATTTTGCCTTTATGGACTTCATAAATCTGTCTTAACAAAGGGTAACTGAATCCTGAATCCTCCCCCTGAAGAAAAGGAAAAAAAAAAGTAATGAAGGAAAATAAGCAATGGATTGCTTTATTATAACTCCTACAGGAAGACCGTTGTGAGGGATGGTCTTCCTGTAGAGATTATAACATGGATTTCCTACTACAGAGTGCAGGAAAGAAGCAGAGGATTGTACTACGCAGTGCTTTACTCCAACAGGGCCAGGTGGTAAACTCCATGTGAGCAGGAAAGTCTCCCTTTTCTACTTCTTCCTCCTCTGCTTCTCCTCCTCTTTCTCCTCCTCCTCCTCCTCCTCCTCCTCCCCTTCCTCAGAGTTACGGAATGGCTCCAGCCAGCTGCTGGCACAGTGAGCAGGGATGGAGCCACTGATCCAGGAGAAAAGGGCACTTTTATTGAGCAGCACGTTACTGGTGAAGGAAAGCAGGAGCTGACGTGCTTCACTGAATCAGGGGCCCCATCTCACAGCCCTACGGCTGAGCAAACAGGGAACTGTTTGGTTTGCTGGTGACTCAAACAAGCCGGCAGAAAAATCACCGCAGGTCAACCCAGAGCAAATACCTTCCAAAGAGTTCAGAGCAAAGCAAAGCCTAAAGCCCTGTTTTGTTTTGGGGTAAATGAAGTGTTTCACTTTTAAATGGCACAGCTGCTTTGCTGAGGATCTCTTTCGTGGAACAGGCTTGAGAAAGCAGTCGTTTTATACTTAAAAATTGGCTCTTTTCAGATTTTTAGTGGGGTTTTTTTGCTTTTCTTACCAGCAGACTTCAAGGTAAACTCAAGTGTAACAGCAAACAGTTTGCAGCACTGCTGAACCTGCCTCCTTTGAAGAAAAATTTGGCCACTGAAGGGCTGGGTCCTTCCCCTTGGCATGCAGCGAAACAAAGGTGTGAGGCCTCATGGAAGGGAGCAGCGCCCAGTGCTCTCTTCTTACTGTACCCAACTCACCTTCCCCTGGCTCCTTCAGCAGCTGCATTTACAAATGAAGCCCTCCAGCCACAGTTCATATTTCCCCCTCCCAAGCACCCTGAATCTGAAGTTAATTTTACAGGCTCCCAAGTTAGTACGTTTTCGTTTGCCATTTTCTTTTTCCATTTTCATGTGCCATTTTCTTTTAAAAAGGAAACTAACTACAGGTTTGTGCTTTAAAAAAACCCAAACCCAAATGCAACCTCCAACTCCCCCCCCAAAAAAATGCCCAAACCAAACCACAGTGAAACAGATTTCCCTGTGAGCAGAGAACTTTGCTCCTGAGATGACAAAGGGGCCCATGAGAAGTGATCAGGCCCACTGCAGACCCTCACAGTCAGAATATACAAAGCAGAAGAGGCCGGTTTCTGGTGGAAGGGATGGGCCCAGCAGCACCTCAGGTATGTTAGAGATTGCACATGGCTAGCAGGAGAAGGGCTACAGATAGATGACCTCCAGGTTAGGAGAATGGTTGGTCGGATGCTACATGGAGCATATTCTGAGCATGGCTTCTATAGAACCTGAAAAAAAAAATTTCTTTATTTTCTTTGATCAAAAATACGTATAGAAATGCCTGTTTTGAGGAAAATATCATACTTTTTTTTTTCTTGTTTAACAAAATAAATTAAATATACATGACTTCTGTTTAAACTCTATATAGAATTACAAAGGTTTTATATTTGCAATTGATTCATTTCCAGTCCATATAGGTATTTAATATGGTCCTTATTTCTATTTCTCTTCTTGCTGTTGTTTGAACTGCAGTGAAGTTGTATCATTTCCAAAATGTTATCTGAGGGGAGGGGACAACCACACACAACCTAGGTGAGTATTTCTCAAATGCATTTTTTTTTCCCTACCAGATTATTATTTGGTTCTCTTTGTTTCTTACTCTTTTTCTAATGTTTTCATGTATTTTGCATTGATGTAGAAAATCCAGTGGCTTGGCACTGCGAGCCATCAAAGGACAGCATGTTTTGCTTTCTTCGCCATCAGCAGTTCTATTATTATTATTTTTATTAATTATTATTATTTCTTAAATATAAATATAAAGGTGTTCTGTACAACGTTCCTCTTTCCTTTTTTCTTGGCAGTGGCACTGAGTCCTAGGACTGGGGAGGGGAGCACTTGTGGTTTGATCTGCAGAACCCCCCCGCCATGGGACACACGATGCTTTCAGCCTGCAGAACTCAAACCATCCAGCTCAGTATTTCAGACCAAATGACTCTGGTTGAGAATTCCTTTTTCCAGACCCTCTTGTGTTACGTTCTTTCCCTGCAAGAGGTGACTTGGTTACGTCTCCTGGTGCTTTGGCACTAAACCTTCAGGTACTTTAGAGCTTGAGTCACTCAGAGGGAACAGGCTCTCCTGCTCATGAGTTGGACAGGCTTGGGGGCTTCCCACCAAGTGATAAGAAGCAGGCACAGGAGCAGCGGTGCCCATCTGGAAAAGCACCGTGGTTGCCTCTTGCTCTTCTTGTTCTTTTCAGCAACACAAGGATGGAAGGAGGTGGTGGTTCACGTCCCTGTGTCCCGTCTCCCTTGATGCCACCTTCACTAAAAAACCCAGGAAGGCTCCTCTGTTGGGGATGGCTGCCTCTCTGCTGAGATTTGGAGTTCCTTCATTATTCCTCAGCTACATCCTGATTGCAATAATTAAAAAAAACAAAAAACAAAAAAAAAAATCTCTTCTCTCTGTCTTTCTCTATTATATATATATTTATATAGATAGATATAGATATATATACATATATATACACACACACATACACACACACACACATATATATATATATATGTATATATATATTTAAAATTATATATATATAATCTTTTCCATCTCCTTTGCCTAGTGCTGGCAGTGTGAGCTGGCTTGGAGCAGTCTCTCTTCTGAGGTACCATGAGGAAAAGCCCAAATGAGCTACTGTCCACAGCCGCCCTCTTTTAGCACTGGTACTGAATGTGCTGGTGCTGATGGACTTTGCCTTCCACGTGCGAGTGGGTGTGGGTGTGGATGTCTGTGTAAATCTTTGGGTACATTTTGGGTGCCATGGCTGGGGCGAGCCCTGGCCCTTGGGACAGTAAGTGCTGCTGCTGAGCGACATATTCCTCATAGTTTATGGAGGAGATGCAGTCTTTATCGGGGACCTGGGAGACACAGATCCTGTCCCGGGGCTGCGGCCGGTGCACGGGGGCAGCAGCTGGTGGGGAGCAGGGTTTCTTCTTGGTTTGGCAAAGCCACAAGAGGATTGTTCCAAAAATGAAGACAGCTCCGGCAGGGATGCCGATGATCACGGGCCAGGGAAGGCTGCTGGCTGAGGAAGGGGGCACAGGTGCACTTGGAGGCTTGGGATCTGGACATTACGGCAGGAGAGAGACAGAAAGAGTTAATTAAATGCAGGCAAAGTGAATTCAAAACAGATGTCACACTAGGGCTGGCTTTTGTACAGGCTGTCTGGCAGCCCTGCCAGACCAAGTAACGAGGGAGAAATCATGATGTTTGGTAACTGCTTTGCTTTCCAGTGCTCCTGGAAGGACGAGCAACTCAGTCGCTCTCATTTAAGGGTCGAGAGGGGAGTCTTCAGGGGATTTTTTAAGTTTCTTGTCCTAACTTTCATGGATGCACTAAAGCCAGCCCCAGAGAGTTTCTTCACACCCACACTCTGATGGAGCGGGCTTCTCTGCCCACATTGGAGGACACAGCATGGGATGTGTCAGTAATACCTCCATGTCAGCAGCCCAGAAGTCACAGTTGGGTTGTGCAGAGCAACACCACGTTGCCCCCTTGCCTCTGTCAGGTGTAGCTGTGCCTGCATGGGCTTTAGACACCCTTTAGTATCCCTGCCTAGCAACACAGGAGCTACTCAGCGATGCCCTGCTATGGTAGGCAGCACAAATACGGTGTCTTGAGTTTCTTGTGTGGCTGGGAAGAAGGCTGAAGGATGGGAAAAAACATAGGTAAGCTGGTGTCCTGTCCTTGGTGCTCAGGCCATGGAGAACTGAAAGTTCACATGGCATCAAAGTGTGTGTCCAAGTCCTTGTGCTAAATGGGCTCTACCTCCACCAGTCTTTTTGGAGCTGCAAGTTCAACTACTGGAGGAGATAAGATGCTTCACACAGCATCTTTCACACCCTCCCCTCTCTGCTGTTGGCAACCTGTACATTCCTGGGTAGCCACTCAGGGTCCTCAGCCTTGTATCTTTATATATAGACCCAAAAAGAGTCATGGGGTAGGACCCTACCTATCAAAATCCCCACCCAGGCAGCTACCAGCTGGGATTCCCAAAGCCCTGAAAAAGGCACAGAATTCATCTTGCAGGAAGACACTCAAGAAACTTTGAAAACCACAGGCTATCCAGATCATCCAGTATGTTACATTCAAACATGTACTGCTTAACTTGCAAGCCAAACTTCTTTAAGACCCCAATGTCTTTTTCCCTCCTTGACAAATAATCCTACAGCTTGCTTGAAACATTAAATATATACCATGTGATCTCTCTGAAGTCAGAAGGACCTATAGCGTTGCTGACAACAGACAAAACTTTGATTCACCAAACCTGGACATTACAGAGTGATTTAGGCTGGAAAGAGAGTCTGGAGCTCACCTGGTCCAGCCCCCAGCTCAAAGCAAGATGGGATTGGGGAACTGACTCATCAGCTGACTACAAAAACAACAGGCTTCATGTTGTTTGGCAGAAATCCTCTGCTAGACTGAAATGAAAGTGTTTTGATGCTCACCCATGCTATTCAGAGCTGCCTATGTCAAATCAGGTAGATTTACAAGCAAAATGGTGTTTTTCTAACACATGGCCTTGCAACCACGTCTTTGCCTCCCAGGGCAAGCAGGGTTCTCTTTCACCATCATTGCCAGTAACAACAGGACTGCAGACTCTAGTTCTGATCATTATAGGCCCATTTAAATCAATGGAAAATCTCCCACTGACTTCAGAATGTGCTGGTTTTGGCTGGGATAGAGTTAATTTTCTTCACAGCAGCCAGCGTGGGGGCTGCATTTTAGATTTGGGCTGGAAACAGTGTTGTTAACACAGGGGTGTTTTAGTCACTGCTGAGCAGAGCTCACACTGAGCCAAGGGTGTTTCTGCTCCTCACCCCACCAGCGAGTAGCTGGGGATGCACAAGGAGTTGGGAGGGGACACAGCCAGGACAGGTGACCCCAATGACCAAAGGGGGAGTCCATACCGTATGGCATCATGCCCGGTGTATAAGGCTGGGGGAGGAAGAAGGAAGGGGAGGGACACTGAGAGTGATGGCATTTGTCTTCCCAAGCCACTGTTACGTGTGATGGAGCCCTGCTGCCCTGGGGATGGCTGAACACCTGCCCATGGGAAGTGGGGAATGAATCCCTTGGTTTGCTTTGCTTGTGTGTGTGTCTGTTGCTTACCCTAGTGAACTCCTTTGCCTCAGGCCAGGAGTTTGGCAGTCTGCTTGTCCGATTCTCTCCCCCGTCCTGCCGTGGGGGAATGAGTGAGGTGTTTGTATGGTGCTGGCTGCCAGCTGGGGTTAAACCATGACATAGTGGGAGCTGGATCAGACTCTCATAGTTTAGAAACTCCCAGAGGCTTTGAGTTACATCCCACCCACACAGCCTTTTCCTTAGGATTGACAGGCTTTCTAGATGGAGTTTAGGCCTAAATCTCAGGGATGCAGAAGACGACTCCAAGAGCATTTGCTTACTTGGCAACCTGCTGTCAGTATGTAAATTCTGCCTTTAAAACTGAAAGAGGGTAGATTTAGACTAGATATAAGGAAGAAATTCTTTGCTGTGAGGGTGGTGAGGCACTGGAGAAACGACAAAGGATGCTGTGCCTCAAACACACTCAATACGTCCTCAGTTTGATGTGACCACCAGGCTCTGAGGCCTGGGGAGAGAAGGAAGCAGCTGCAAGTTTGGTACAAGGGTCCCCAGGGGATCACTGGGTAGAATTTAACTATTCAATCATTCTCTCTTTAACACTCATTCTTTTCCTTTCCTTGTGACCGGGACAGTTTTTCTTCTTCCCTCATTTTATGGGCCTGTATCATTGTTCCCTTTTACCAGTTAAAGCAATATAAATTAGAGCAAGAGAAAGGTGAAATGTTAAGGAATGGGGTGGCACACTGTGCAGCTATTCAGTTCTCCTCTCACATCCTATGCACCCTATCCCTGAACTCATCTAGTGCCTCCAACTGTAGTATCCTTTCCCAGCAGCTCCTCTTCCATACAGGAGCAGCTTCTTCATTTTATTTCACCTTGCTGGAATTATTATTCCCCATGAACTGGTATAAAGAAACATCAAGAGGATTTTAATCAGGTTGATTTAGTCTGATTCATTCTTATCAGAACTGTGAGAGCTTCAATCAGCACAGCATCACAGAAGGCCATGAAGCCCACAGAGGGCTGTGAAGCCCAACGGGCATCAACAGTTGTGTTAATGATGCCAACTATTAGTTTAGATGGGGGGAGTGGGGAAATCATAACTCACCTGGCAGGACTGTGAGAAAAGCACTCCGAAAGCTGTAGCCCATGGTGTTTGCCCCTAGGCAAATGTACATCCCTGCATCCTCCTCCTTGGCTCGAGTGATCATCAGTTTGTTCAGGTAGGAGCCATCTGGGCGGGACCAGACCTCTCCCGTGGGCAGCACAACGAATTTCTGCCCCCCGACGTCGATGGTGGAGTTGTACTTGCTCTCTGTGCCATACTCCACCCTCTTCAGCCACTGGATGACAGGTTTGACATCGCTGCGGACCTTGCACTGGAAGGACGTGGTCCCACCGTAGTCTACGGTGGTGTTGACGGGGTGTGTCCCTGTCAGGATGGGCTTGGATCTTGTCCTCTCTGCACAAAAAAAATAGGGAGCTCCATGGAAAGGGGTGCTTAGCAATCACATTAACTTGGGATTGCAGAAACATGGGGAAAAAGGTTTAGGAGTGATGCAGAAAAACCTGCCTGGTTGCACTCCCTGCCCCAAGGCAGGCTGAGATTCCTGCAAACCTCTCCTGATAGATTGTGTCCAGTGCTGGGCTCCCTGGGATCAAACAGACAGGGATCTCCTGGAGAGAGTCCAGAGGAGGCTATGGAGATGATGAAGGGCCTGGAGCATCTCCCCTGTGAGGAAAGGCTGAGGGAGCTGAGGCTGTTCAGCCTGGAGAAGACTAAGGGGGGACCTAATGAATGTTGATCACTATCTGAAGGATGGGATGCAGGGGGAGATGGGCAGCCCCTTTTCAGTGTCTGTGGGGACAGGACAAGGGGCAATGGCTGCAAGTTGGAGCAGAGGAAGTTCCCCACCAAGCTGGGGCAGAACTTTTCCCCAGTGAGGGTGAGGGAGCCCTGGGCCAGGCTGCCCAGGGGGTGTGGAGTCTCCTTCTCTGGAGAGATTCCAGCCCCGTCTGGACACCGCCCTGTGCAATATGAGCTGGGGAGCTGCTTTGGCAGGGGGTTGGACCCCATGAGCCCTCCAACCCCTGTGATTCTGTGAAACCTGCCCAGCCTTTGCCGCAGCCTCTCATGGTAGATGCTCTGCAGTCTCTCCAGACAAACCTCCCATTGTGTCAAGTTTAGGAAGTCTTTTCTCCTGCTCAACCTGAGGCTTCCTCTTCCTAACAAGGAAGTTACTCCACCTGCATTAGGCCTGGAGAAAAGTTTGCTCTCCTTCTTAGCCCTTATATTTTGGAAGGTTTTCTTCATCCCTCTCTTCTGTACACTGAACAACCCTCCCAACTGCTAAGCAAACAGGGTCCTAAGAATCTCCTGTAAAAGGTTTCTCTGACTTTTGTGTTTCTGCTCTCTCAGGTCCTTCATGAAGCATTAATATTTGGGTACCCAGTTTGTGGTGGCATTAGTTGACACCACACAAGTCAGGATCTGACCTTTCTGCTCCTTGGAAAGTATTGTAAGTCCAGTCTGAACTGCATTTCCCCAGTCCCTTGCTGTAGGCTACAGCTATGAGATGACAAAAGGGGCCAGCCTTCCTTGTACTTCCCCATGTCTCAGGGACCTACAGGATCAGAGGCTCCAGTGATTTTTCCTGTTGCTTGACCAGAGGAAGACAAACAGCTTGAGAATAGTCAAAAAGGCCAAAACCCATTTCAGGATTAAATTTGGGCAATAGTCCAGGTCTGAACACAAATGAAGTGGGTTATTTCACTGTAATTGTTCAGTTGATACTGACCCTGATGATGTCTTGTCAATGTTTATAAATATCTAAGGGAGAGTCTGGAAGATGGGAGTCTGGAAGATGGAGCCAGGCTCTTTTCAGTGATGCCCAGTGACAGGACCAGAGGCCATGGGCACAAACTGAAACACAGGAGGGTCGCCCTGAACATCAGGAAACACTTTTGGACTGTGAGGGTGACCCAGCACTGGCACAGGTTACTCAGAGATCATGGCATGTTCATCCTTCAAAAGCCATCTGGCATCTCTGTTGCTGGGCCTGGCAGATGCCCATGGGGACCAAATTCTACTGTATTTGATCCCATTCCATGTCATCCACTGCTGGGTGAGCTGAGACCACAGGCATTACAGGTGAGGAAGATCTTCACTTCATCCTCATCTCCCTACTTTTATTACTCCTTTATTCAGTCTAACAGTTCCCACATTCACTATGGACAATTTCTTTGTGGAGGAAGAGCCCAGAAGCCTTTTGTTTCTCCACCAAATGACAAAATCTTTCAATTTCTCACAAAATTTTTGCCTGGAGTCACCACTGATGAAAGAAACAAAATGGAAAGGTAATCAAACATGAGGAGTTCACAAGACCATCCTTTCCAGCCTTAGGTTGTGTCAACACTACATAAAGTCAAAGGAAAAATATATCCCTCAGCCTGAGGAATGTTTGGGTTTTTTTTTTTTAGCATCAGAGAAATCAGTCAGAGTTTCCAGACAAGGAGGTACTGCAAACCTCCATCCTAGGCATGGAGAGAAATTATGGTATCACTGTGGGTGGTAACTGCTGGCAATCATCAACTGCTTTTGATGGCAAACACTGTTAGATTGAGGATGTAACAAATCAGCTCCCACCAGCACTGGCTTTGGGGTGAAAGGGGGGAACAATGGACCCTCTTTCAAAAGCTCAGGATACTTTCAATAATGAAGGTTCTAAAGATGTGTTTGGGAAACAAAAATACCACAGTGGTCTCTCTAGGCTTTGCCTTGGGACTATGAGAGGGGATCACAGCTGGGGAGACTGAGACTCAGATAAGGGGAGTGGAGGCCTGAGAGGGGACGGGGAGGGGGGGAAGGAGGAAATTGAATAAAACCTGAAATGCTCCACAGAATTATGTTAAAAATAGAAAGACGTCTGAAAACTGCTTAATGCCCTTATCTCCTTGACTCTGGTTCCAGCTTTGGTTACTGTTTTCACTCCTAGCCAGCAAAAGCTAATGAAAACAAAGGTTACATACATCTTTAAGTTGATAAAAACCAAGATAAACAGGGACACAGAAAGGGGTTTGTTCCTGGTGCTGTCTGGTTTTGATGAAGTGAAAATGCCACAGCTGCCATTAGGATGGGGCTTGATTCATTTCCCTGTCTCTGCTCCTGGTTTTAGTGTAAACACATGTTTTTACTGTCTCCACACAGCTGCATCTTTATCAATCCCAGATGTCCAGCAGGTTTGTGCCTTCAGAGCCCAACAGAGCTCCCCACATGTGCTTTTAATTCCTGTGATTCTAGGGAAAGGACTTATCAGAGAACAGATCTTTACCTTTAAGAACAATCTCTCACACTGGGATAAACTTTCTCATGCTAAAATGTAGGCACAGACAAACAACCTGCTTTCCATGTGGCTGGAAATAGCCCCTGTATGCCCCTGCTCCCTGTTCATGAAGGCTATTCAGTCTTCCCTCCACTTAGTTCATCTTCTCCACTTTCTTGAGTTGGCTGCTCTGTAATCATTTCCATGACAACTTATGATGATGTCATAGAAAAAACACGATGATTTAAGAATAAGAGCTCTTCTCTGGTAGACTTAGGATTTGGGTATAATTATCTTCAGTAATAACAGGGGAAACAGGAGATTAGAGACCAAGAATCAGAATAGCTCCATAGGAAGGAGAGCAGTTTACTTTACCCCATCACAATGCAGGGTAATATCCACCCCCACTGGTCCCCAGCTCGTCATCCAAAGGCTGAATCTTTAGAGCAATGCAGGGATCTAAAGATACAGACAGGACCCTAGGGGGATTTGTAACATTTTTTTAGCATCCCATTTCTACCCACTTGAACCTGCAGATATCCATATGTTGGTTTAAAATCTGACCCTAAAGCCTTGTCTGGCTAATCACTCTAGCCATAAGATTTCTGCTAATTCCCTTCAGAAACTCCTCAAATGGAGCAGGCCTCCTATTACAGCTCTCTAGGCTAAAGTTTCAATTGATTGGCTTCACCCTATTACCACTCTGATAATCTGGGCCATTCTAACTATTTCCACCCCCTCCCACTGTAGCACCTGAAAGTGCTTTCTCAGCTAGTTCTCAGCCTGTCCTTGAATTGACTCTGTTGGTAGTTTAAGACAGAACTGGGCAGGGGTGAACTTTTACCATGCAGGTGCCCTTAGAGGTGACCATTTCCCAAGTATCCCTCCTCATTTCAGCTACTAAATTGTATTGTTGCTACAGGTGTTAGGTTTATTCTAAGGACCTGGGTGTCCTGGTGGATGAGAAACTTCCCCTGAGCCAGCAGTGGCTCTGGCAGCTGGGAAGGGCCATGGGATCCTGGGCTCCATCAGCAGAGGGGTGGCAGCAGGGACAGGGAGGGGATTGTCCCTCTCTGCTCTGCCCTGTGAGGCCCCAGCTGGAGTCCTGTGTCCAGAGCTGGGGCCCAACACAAGGAAGATGTGGGACTGTTGGAGAGGGGTCAGAGGAGCCACAAGGATGATCAGAGGGCTGGAGCAGCTCCCCTACAGAGAGAGGCTGAGGGAGCTGGGCTGGGTCAGCCTGGAGAAGAGAAGACTGTGGGGGGACCTCATTGCAGCCTGCCAGTCCCTGAAGGGAGCAGAGACACAGGAGGGGAATCAGCTTGTTCAAAGGGCAGAGCCTGGCAGGACAAGGGGATGGAGTGAAGCTGAAGGAAGGAAGGGTTAAATTAGATCTTAGGGGGAAGTTCTTTGCAGAGAGAGTGGTGAGGGGCTGGAACAGGCTGCCCAGAGAGGGGGTGGGTGCCCCGTCCCTGGGGGTGTTGAAGGCCAGGTTGGCTGGGGCCCTAGGCAACCTTGTGTAGCTCCAGGCCTGGAGGTTGGTGTCCCTGCCTGTGGCAGGGGGTTGGAGCTCTGTGATCCTTGGAGTCCCTTCCAACCCAGACCAGTCTGGGATTCTATGATTCTGTTCTACACTTTGAATAACTTCCTGCCTCTGCCGGTGCTTTCGACAATTCCCAATTTCTGTGTCCAGCTACCAGCATCGCACACGTACCATCCCGCCCCCTTTACTCAGCCAGCCCCCTTCCCAAAGCTCCCTCCCTGCCTCTCCACCCCAGGAGCTGCACTTACGGATCACTTCCACTTTGTAAGTTGCATTGATTTCTCCAACTCTGTTAAAGACCCGGCAGGTGTACTTCCCGCTGTCCTCTGGCTTCAGGTTCTTCAGGTTCAGCGTCCACTTCTTCTTCTTGTTCTCCCCGATCTCTTGGGGCGTGAGGGGTTTGTTGTCCTTCAGCCAGGTGATGTCAGGCCGTGGGTTCCCGCTGGCCACGCACTTGAGGCGGATGGAGCTGCCCACGGGACGGGCGATCACCCTCTGCCTCATCTTGGCGGGCTGCGTGAACCTAGGCCGGGCTGCAAAAGCCATGAGAGAGTGACTGTGGTGAGCACAAGAGGGCATGCAAAGAAGGGTACTGCTGTCAAGTGTTAGGCCCAAATCTGCCTGAAAGGCATGTGGCAGCCCCACAGATATCCCAGCTCAGGCTGATCGCCTCAGATGGGAGGCACTATCCAACCTGGTGCATCAGAACATCTACCAAACTGCATGACCACCACCTTAGCCCTCCACATAGCACAACCCTGGCATTTCTCAGTGTCTGTAAGGCAGCTGGGTCTGGGGATCTCCCAAAATAATACCAAAATCACACTGGTGAAGCTGAAGGCAAAATATGGCCCCAGAATCACACGGTAATTATGACCAAATTCCATGACACAAATGCAGGCCCTTGGCCTTAGACCAAAGGAAAGCCCTCAGACTCCTCCCAGGATGACCATATTCTCACTCTTTTGCTGGTAGCTTGAAGCTTCACTTTCTAAAGATGTTTTTACCCCTTAGTTCTCACTGGCTTTAATGGGAAGTGAGAAGGGTCAGCAGTCTTAGAAGTCTTAGAAGTGTGATCTGTTGTAAGGCAAAAGCTTGTTTAATAGCATCCTGTAGTGAAGAATTCCAAAGAGATTCCAAATTTCTCAGTTACTCTAAGTATGGAATGCTAGTCCAGGGGCACTTCTAGCTGCAGTGTCCTGCTGAGATTAACACTACTTCTGACTCCCACTTGGCATTCTCCCCCTACATCCAAAATACTACTAAATTCACCTTTTTTTAAAAAAAAAAACATAAATAAAATTACAAATTGTAACTATTTTGGCAAAGCCAGTTTCTCCTCTGAGTCCATTCAGCAGTTCCACAGCATGTTTCTCTCCCTGCTTTTGAGCCTTGTTTCTTGCTTACCATGATCTTACACTTCAGCCCATGGGGCAGTGACCCTACATTTTCACACTCCCCTGGTAAATCCTCCCTGATTCTTTTCTTGGGAAACAGGAGAAATAGGTGATGAGTGGCCTGCTGTGTGGCACACTGGGTTGAATTATGGCCAGCAGCCACTGTCCTTCACCAACTGGAGACCCACAACCTCAGGAAGCACGTAACACACCAAAGCAGGCTGAGAAGGTTGTGCTTCAGTTATCAGAGAAGTTTGCTACAGGGCAGCACGGTGGGACTCCCTGCTGCAGAGCCAGCCCTGCTGCCCAGGGCTGAGGTCAGCAGCTCTGGGATGGAGCAGAGTTTTGCTAGATGGAAGAGGCTGGTCTGCAGCTTCTTCTCTCCAAGTGTGGGAGAACAGCAGCCCCCTCTGAGGTCTGTGAGCAGATCCTTTGCCCCTCTGCAACCTTGCCCAACATCCCTCCCTCTTGGAAGAAGACACCCTTTGGCATGCCCCTCTCTTCAGAGTCCTTTTCTGTAGGGGAACCATCTGCCTCCACAGCCTTTCCATGCCCCCTTGGCTGTCATTTTGGGTCCCAGCCATTTCATGTTATTTCAAACTCTTGCTCAGAAATGCTTTACTCTCCAGACAGAGGCTTTCATGTGTAATCTAATGAACCAGAGCAACTCCAGCCCTGAAAGTCTTTGCCATGACAGCCGAGCAGCAAGTGTGACATACTAACCCACTCTGCAGGTCCATGTGCATAAATTGCTGGGTATTCTCTTGGGGATCTGCTGCAAGAGAAGGACCCCTCCCAGGAAAAACAATCACCTTCCCAGAGGGACAATTAACCCCATCAGAGCTGCATGCTGTGAGCAACGAGAGGCCAAAGTTTAAGTCCAAGCCCAGGGAGATGTGCTGAGAAGGGCTGGAAATGGAGTCTGTGGCTGCAAGGTGCATGGAGAGGTTAAAAACCAGTCACCAAATGGGTGATCCTCTAATAAATGACACCACAGGAATTCAGAGTTCAAGTAGGGGTAGATCCTTGCTGGATAGGATTCCTGGGCTGGGACTAACAAATCAAAGAGCAGGGTTCAGACAGGACAGTCACACTGCCCATGCGGAGTGAAAAACCAGGTGAGTGAGGATTAAGCTCTCGCCTTCCCTTACCTCTTCCCTGCTTCCACAGCAATATTTCACAAGGTGTCCCTGCTCAGTAAGGGCACTGCAAGAGAGAAACTCTCTTTCCACCCCAAAAAAAAAAGCAGGCCTATAACATTTCTGGTTTTCCTCCTACTGTGAGTAGCAGTGTTCCCCAGGGCTCAGTGTTGGGTCCAGTCCTGTTTAATATCTTCATTTATGACCTTGGTGAGGGAACAGCATCCACCCTCAGCAAGTGCCAATGATCCAGAGCTGGGAGGAGTGGCTGGCAGGCAGGACACTGTGCTGCCATCCAGAGAGACCTGGCCAGGCTGGAGAGCTGGGCAGGGAGAAACCAGAGGAGGGTCAACAAAAGCAAGTGGAGAGTCTGGCACCTGGGAAGGAATAACTGCTGGGATCAGGACAGGCTGGGGGATGAGCTGCTGGAGAGGAGCTCTGTGGAGAAGGACCTGGGGGTCCTGGTGGGTGACAGGGTGGCCATGAGCCAGCAGTGTGTCCTGGGGCTGAGAGAGACAATGGGATCCTGGGGGCATCAGGAGGAGTGTGGGCAGCAGGTCACAGGAGGGGATCCTCCCCCTCTGCTCTGCCCTGCTCAGGCCCCACTGCAGTGTTGTGTCCAGTGCTGGGCTCCCTGGGATCAAACAGACAGGGATCTCCTGGAGAGAGTCCAGAGGAGGCTGTGGAGATGATGAAGGGCCTGGAGCATCTCCCCTGTGAGGAAAGGCTGAGGGAGCTGGGGCTGTTCAGCCTGGAGAGAAGAAGACTAAGGGGGGCCTAATTAATGTTTACAATTATCTTAAGTGTGGGATGCAGGGGGAGTTGGCTGGCCCCTTTTCAGTGTCTGTGGGGACAGGACAAGGGGCAATGGCTGCAAGTTGGAGCAGAGGAAAAATCACCAGGTTGGAAAAGACCTTTAAGATCATCAAGCCCAACCATTCCCATCCTAAGCTAAACCAGATCCCTGAGCACCTCATCTACCCTTTTTAAACACCCCCAGGGAAGGGGACTCAGCCCCTCCCTGGGCAGCCTGTGCCACAGCCCCACAACTCTGCCAGGGAAGAACTTTGCCCTCCCAGCTGAGCTGAGCCTGCCCTGGCCCAGCTTGAGCCCATTGCCCCTTGTCCCATCTCCTGTCCCCTGGCTGAAGAGACCAGCGCCCACCTCTCTGCACCCTCCTGGCAGGGCAGGGGAGGTGGGGAGAAGGTCTCCCCTCAGCCTCCTCTTCTCCAGGCTGAACACCCCCAGCTCCCTCAGCTGCTCCTCAGAGGATTTGCCCTCCAGCCCCTTCCCCAGCCTGGTTGCCCTTCTCTGGACTGGCTCCAGGCCCTCCATGTCCTTCTGACGGTGAGGAGCCCAGAACTGGACCCAGCACTCAAGGTGCAGCCTCACCAGTGCCGAGTACAGAGCAAAATGGAAATTCTGTGCTTCATCCCTTGAGGTTATAAATTCACATCACACTCCTGCAGTAATGGCCAAAAGCTGTTTGGCATCAGCCTGATCACTTATTGTCCTTCAAGGAGTGCTTGGACCAAACTTTGGACCTGCAAGTCTCGTGGTGATTCAGAACCAATTCCAAGTGAGATTTTAGCAGTTCCCCAAAGCTCTGCAACAGCATCAAAATCCTATGCTTGAACAGTCCTGGGCTTAGAGGAGTTCATGCAGGTGTTCTAAAGGAGAGGGTAATTTTGAAAAACACTCAGCTTTGGCCTAATGCTAATTCTCCTGAAGTGAAGTCAGACCTCCCGTTTGCCCTCAGTGGGAGCAGTGTTATGTTGGCACTGAATGCTTTTGGAAATACTGCTGTAAAAGTTCAGTATGCCTTTTATAGAGAGTCTATGAAAGCTCTAATAGCTGCACATGCAAAAGAAAGTCAGTGCCCAGAAAAACAAATGCAAGGGAGAACCATGCTGGGGTAGATGGCAGGGGGCCCTAGAGCAGACCACGGGCTGCATTTCACAGAAGGACCCTTGGATGAGATCCATTCCTACTGACACGTTCAGCTGATGCTTTGTTTATTATTTGACCATCTGTAGGGAGAACTCACTCCAGTCACTCTGCCTGTCTCTCAGCAACTGAGAAACGTGCTGCATGGACAGCACTGAACCAAGGGAAACCAAAAATATAAGCTGCTCCTTACCCCATTGCTTCCCAGAATGATCTTCATATTCTCCATTGGAGCCTTCAGGTACCTGGCTATCCTTTCCTGAGCTGGCATCATCTGCAAAGGAAAGGGAAGATGTTAAGAGGGTCTCCTGCAGTGCAGCAGTGTGACATGCAGGAGGTTGCATGTCCAGCTGAAACACATTCAACATACATTTGCCTCCACACCCTGGCACTTCCAGCCTGGCCAGTTTAATGACCAATTTCATTTTCTGCTTTATGAGCTTTTTGGTGGGATACCAAAGCAATGGGAGATTAATCAATGTTTCCATTAATAGCTGACAAAAGCCTCTTTGTTTATGTTTACAGGTTGCTGTTCCCTAGGAGGAGCTTATCCCTTGTACCTTCTAGGCAAGTAATGGTATAAATCAAAATTACAGCTATTTAAACCTAGGAGGTGTTGAAAGACTTATGTGATCAGTCACACAGAGCACAAGTAGAGGAATTAGGGCCACTAATTTGCCTTTCAGCTTCTATACAAAATCAGGAAAGCAAGCAGGTCTGGGGTCAAATGAGCCCTCAAGGGATACAGAATGCAAAGCTGTGTCTGGAGAAAGCAATATTGAATTGAAAAGCTGTTTGTGCTTTTTGTTGGTTTCTTTTTTAATTGAGGCCACCCATCCACCTGTATTGGCAGCGTGCCATTTTGTCCCTTATCACTCTAGTTGCCTATGCCACTACCACAGAGCAGCATCAGGGTCTCAACTCTGTGCCTTGTAGTGCTAGGAGGAATAGAAATCACCAAGAAGTGAACCCCCTACCTCTCCAGGAGCCCTCATCTCAAATTGCTGCTGTGATATGGCCACCTACAAGGTCTCCACGAGGGCTGAGAGAGTAGGGGAGTGCTCTGAGCCTCTGCCCAGGGTAGCCTGGGCAGTGCTGGTGGCCTCACACCTCTGCAGTGCCCAGAGACAAAGTTCTAGATTCTTTCCTTCTCCAGGAACAGCCAGACCTCTGCTGTACGCATGCTCAGCTGGAGCATCCCTTTATATCAATGCATCACACCAGGAGGGAGGTCCATCTGAGGGACTTTGGGGACCTCTGGGTGATGACCCAGTGAGGTATGGCTCTTCCAAGGCTACTTCTGAGCTGCACAGGTGGCACAATACTCAGCTCCTAGCTAAAGTGTACTCAGGTGGGTCAAGTTTGATTTTCAGACGTAGGTCAGATGAAGGCTGGGTAAAAGTTCCCCTCAGTGAGGATCTGTTCTGCAGTGGCTTTAAAAAAATAAACATCAAGAGAAATGGAAACACCAGACCTAAGAGAGAAATCCCTCCAAATGTCCAACTCCTAAAACCCATAAGAAACAGGTATCATGAGTTAAAGAGAGGACATTTCTTGGAGGAAGCAGAGAGGAAAAACTTAATATATACATGAGCATTATATCCTCCCCCTGCTACAAAGAGTAAAGCTGCTCTTCACAGTCGTTTTAGAAGTTGGGTTGTGCTTAAACAGTACACAACTAAACCTGTGTGAGGTGTTTATGAGAGAAGAATGTGTATTTAACCCCATCCTCACCCCACTGTGTTGGAAAATCAACCTGTCTCTTCAGCATGGGGCATTTTATGCCAACACATGTTCCCAGCTTGTTTGCTGCTGTCCCTTAAGCAGAGAGGCTGCAATGCCATGTGGGTTTGTCCCTCCTTGCCCCTGACAGATCTTCCCCCTCTCCTTGTGGTTACTTCAGCACAGTTCCCCCAGGAGGTATGTGCAGCTGTCACTTTGAGGGGAAAAGAAACCTTTCAGGGCAGCAGCATGCTGGGGGGTTTCTTGGGCAGCTCACTCCAGCTGACTGCCCCTTCCCACCTCCTCCTTGCCATCCATCCATCCATCCATCCATCCATCCATCCATCCATCCATCCATCCATCCCTGGAAACCCAGAGACTTTCCCAGGGGCTCCAGCCATCTCCCAGCCCAAACCACAGGAGGAGCAGCATGAAACAGTCACACTCAGGAGATGTCAAGTGTCTCTCAGTGCTGTGAGTGCAGACACACCATCCAGGCTCCGCTGAGGCTGGCCCACAGCCTGTGTTCCAGAGAAAACAAGTAGCCCATGTGCTGCCTTTTACAAATACATTTTTACAGCCTTGGCAAACCAAATGCAGGGAATACAAACATATCCATTATATATGATGGCTTGCATATGACAGCTTGACTCAGTCAAAATGCTGAATCGATTATCCTCTGGCACGTGGAGTCTTTTTCACAGAAATATCAGTAGGGCTACAAATGAAATCTTGGATGCTCCCTGACAGAGAGCTTAGGAAATGCTTTAGCACTAACAGAAAAATGTCCTGGGTAGCAGAGAAGAAAGAAAAACTGTGGTCAGAGATGTAGGATGCCTGCCTGCTGTTAAGTGCTGAGTATCTTAAAAGTGGTTAAGATGTTTAAGTGGCGATGTTCTGTCAATTATATCTTAATCCTACTCAGCTTGATGTACAAAGAGCACTATATCCTCCCTTGCCTCCTGCCTCATGTTACAGTATGTCAGCCCATGTGTGCTTCTCCTGCCTACACACTAGGACTGACTGGCGTTCTCAACACCTCTTGACATGCTGCCAAGCTTTTGATGTAAGTAAAATTGCCTTGAATCTGTTTGATCCTTTAAAGAGTCTTCTTCAGTTGTTATCCTGCCAAATCCTGAACGTGGAGAGTAACCTACAAAACCCATAAGAAATAATTTGGGGGGGTGGGGGAGAAGAGATCAGGGTGTATCTGAACACACTTAACTTGAGAACTGTAGGAACAAAGCTGACTCATGAGATCCAGAAATTGGATGAAACTCTTTTGGGGAAGATTCCTTGAAGCCCAGGAAACCCCAGTCAAACTTAGAATTGTGAGCAAGGCAGCATAACAGCCAGTGATATAAGGATGAAGTGTTAACTTGGGGCATGAGTCACCCTGGGTCAAGTCCCTGTGCATTCAGAGAGGGATTTGAACCTCCCCTCTCACACCTTGGGGCTTAAGCTCTGAACTGTGGTCTCAGAGTGCCAAAAAGGAGCTTATTGGTACACAAAGTGGAACAGTGCTGTGGGAGACAGTTACCTTAGGAAAACCCTCAGGATGGAAGACCCCTGTCTAACTTAGGCATCACCAAGATTTGACTTCCACCTGCCCCATCCAGAGTTTGTACTGTGGCTGCATGGAAAGAATCTATTTCGCCCTGTTTTGAAGAACTTTATTATTTTTTTTAAAATTTTAATAGGGGGGAAAAAAAGGGAAAGTACTTTTGCAGTTGTTCTAGTTCCTGTGCTAGCAAAGATGGGTTTCTTTCTGCACCACTTTGGTCAGCTCACTCACTTCTAAGGAGGGATCTATGACACTGAAAGCAAAGCCAAATCTCCTGAGAGTGCACAGGCATCTGGCTCAGCCCAAACCTGCAGTCTGAAGTATGCTTCATAATGCCATACTTGAAGACCTGATGCTTGCATTTCACCCCAAAGCTTTACAAATGCAACTGGCCTGGCAATATTCTTCTTAGAACAAACCAGAGCCACATTCAGATATGTATGACCAGCATACAAAACGATGAGTTAGTAGCAGAAATCACATGAGCCTGAGCTACATTCAAAAATGACCTAATAAGCCAATTCCTTACTCATGCTCTTGTCACCTCCCTTGGAGGCAGGCAGGTCAGGGTGATAAGTGCATACAAAAAAATCAGCCTGCAGCCAAATCACAGCAGGGACCAGCTACGCTGCCTCTCCAGCTTTGCTGCCAGCGGATTACTGCAAGAGGCAGTGCTAAGAAGGATGAGCTGCTGAAGTTTCCTATAAGCTCCCTTTTCTGTGACCTATATTGCAAGGTCATCCTGTACTGGACTTCTTGGACAGTATCACAGGCTTAGGAGAGCAGCCAGTTGGAAGATGAAATGGAAAACCTGCCTTGAAAAATAATCACTGACTAATTTTATGTGTTGCGTATCTGAGGCTGAGAAAACACATGCATGATTTAGGTGTCCTCACTGTGCAGTTTGGTTCCATGGTGTTAAAAGCATGCTGGCTGGTGGAGAAACCTGAAGTGGAAGGCTCTGATAGCATGTGAAGTGATGGACTTGGAGACATGGGACAAACTCATGTAGCCCCTTCCCCTTCAAACACTGCACCTGGCCATACATGCCAGGGCCAGGATGGATCCAGGGGCATCAGGAATGCCATCCCAGTGGCGTGATCCCCAGCTCCTCTCCAGCCTTTGCCTCTTGCTTCAGGATCTCATTCCAAACCAGCTCCTAGGTCTGAGATGCCACAGGAACTAAGATACCACAGGAACTGATATACAGGTGCTGTGCTGGAGAATCACAGAATCACAGAATCCCAGGGGTTGGAAGGGCCCTCCAGAGCCCATGGGGTCCAACCCCCTGCCAAAGCAGCTCCCCAGCTCATATTGCACAGGGCGGTGTCCAGACAGGGCTGGAATCTCTCCAGAGAAGGAGACTCCACACCCCCCTGGGCAGCCTGGCCCAGGGCTCCTTCACCCTCACTGGGGAAAAGTTCTGCCCCAGCTTGGTGGGGAACTTCCTCTGCTCCAACTTGCAGCCATTGCCCCTTGTCCTGTCCCCACAGAGCACTGAGAAGTGAGTGGTTGGGATGAAAGGGGAAGTCATGGGATTGGCTGTGCCATGAGACTTGGCATGTCTGGGTGTATGAGGCCCTGATTATCACTGCTGACATCATGGGCCAAATTTTCTCCCTCACCCCAAAGAGCCTGATGTTACATGCATATTGCCTGCCAGGCTTCTTTTTGGTCTACCCCCAGTCCCAAAGCAGGATGGATTTCTGCAGAAAAGGGATTTCTGTATGTAACTTCATCAATTGATAGAACACTTTGGGGACCCTAAGGGACAAAGAGCGACACAGAAGTGGGGTACAGTTACTGTTTATTCCCATAGTGGAATTGTTCCATTCCCTCTTAAAAGGGAAAACAAATGGAAAACTCTGCATAATGGTCCAGCTCTGAGAGAAATATTCACGGCCTGTTACCAAGCCAGTATCAAATTTTATTTACCCACAGACTCTCCATGAAGGTTTTGTATTTTAGCCATATGACTGCTTTTCAGGCCAACGCTCTGTGCTGAGCATCCAACCACAGGTCAAAACAATGGCCCAGTTTTTTTGAAGGAAAAATCTAGCAGTAATATTTCTCTATGATTCACAAAGTTGCTTCAATTTGTTCTAAAGCAAGGCCTGTCCCTGCTCTGACTTGATGGGACCAGCTTTGGAGTCTTTGATGTCCGAGGCCTTGAAAGGCCCATTTCACAGATGAGCCAGCTTTGCATAAATAAACAAAGTGACCTCTGAACTGGAGCCTGAGACCTGAGCACGCTTCAAAGCACTGGGAGAGGCGATGGAGGGCTGGGGGCAACGGGGAATGAAGCGATCAGCATGCATCATTAAGGCAGACCCTGCTCAACGCTGCGGACGAACAAGGGGTGTAAATAAAAGGAGGGAGGCAAGCGAGGAGGGAGTGAAATGAGGGGGAAAGTGATGTAATCCAGTCAGGCTTGAACAATTATAATGAGGCCTTCTCCCATGGATGAATGAAAGAGATCTCTCTGAACTCCAGCTTTTGGGGCTGACTCTTGCGTTTACCCAGACACATCATATTTGCACATCCCATTTGTCCCCCAGCATCTTTCACTCCTGCAGATGCCTAGTGAGCGACAAAACACAAGTCACTTGTGGGAGGTGGCTCTTGGGCCTTCCTAGGAGTTAAACCAGAAGGTGTCCTGCTGAGCCTAACCAGTAAAACTGAGGGGTGGGAACACACCAGAACCTCAGACCAGGAAGCGACTAGACTTATTTTTCAGTAGTTCTGATAGTGCAGTAGATAGAGGATAAACCCAGATGAAAGTAAGTACAAGATGAAAAAGTAGGTCTCTGCAGTTTATGTCAGATAAATTCTGGATTTCCTGTAATACTTGTTGTAATTTAAGGGAAGGGAACACAAGGGAAATAGCATTCTGTACTTAGTTTTAGGGAGTCTTTTGCTATCCTGACTGGTTTATCTGATGCTCAGATGAATGGCCCATAAGGTATATCTGTAAGCAGGCGGTAACAACTTTATCACTGGGTTTGTAGGGATTATTAAAGCACTTGCTTTCCCCAGATCTCCTTAATGTGGATTCACACTCCAGGTTTCACTAGAATTTCAGCTGGTATTAACTGCCAGTGGCCAGGGAAACACATCCCAAGCTACTGGCTAGCACAGGATTTCTATCTGAAAGCTATCACTGCCAGCTGCCAGGATTGTAGTGCTCATCTTGTGATATTTGGGGTGCTTCTGGGGAACGTTCATCCTGACAAGTGACTAATTGTGAGTCTAATCTTTTTTGTTATTGAGTAACAGTTCTTAGCATCTGTGACTGTAAAGCAGAACTCCACAGAAATATGCCCTAAATGCTCATTTTTGAGATCTTGTCATTTTTCAGTTTGTTTTGTGCTTTTGCAAGGTGGGAATTATGGCTTCAGGACTTTGGGACTTGGGATCCATTGATGAATCCCAAAGGCTGATTTGAAATCATGCAAAAGATGACTATGCAAAGTCCTCATTTTGACTAATTCTGAATTACCTCCCATCATTGAGGGGTAATTTAGCAAGCTGCCTCGCTGAACCCTCCTTTCTGCCAGAGGCAGACAGGGCAGAATTGCAATGAACTCATCCCACTAACACAAACCTGGTGTAAATCTTAGATACTATTTAAATGTTTTTCATAGTTCTTCCATTGACCCTTCATCTCATGCTCACAATTCCTTAATCTGCCTCCTATATTAACAGTGTCACCTACTGTATTAACAGTGTTGATGTTATGAAAAGAGAAAAAATCTGTTTAGAATCTATTTGGATGGGCACAGTGAAAGCAAAGGAATCAGGATCAAGAATATCTGGAGGAAAGAAAAAGATCTCTGGGAGGAAACCCCTCTCCTTGGGCCCAGCCAAACAAAACCCCTCAAGATGAAAAAGAAGAAACCCACTCAGAGGAGTGCATAGCCAAGGAACACTCTACTTTTCTCTAAAAAAAAAACCCCAAACCAACAAAACCAAGACAAACTATAAAGTTACTGGCAGAGAATTTGCTTCTGTAACGGGCAATGAAGACTTTACTGCCTACTGCCTTTGACTCCAGTTGGGCCAAAAATAACCAGAATTATTGATACTGGAATTTCCTGAAAATCCAAATAAAAAGTGTTTGTGTTAGTGGCTTTTTTGGTATTTTCAACTCTGAACATTTTTCATGAGAATTTCCATGCAAAAATTTTCATGGATTTCACTTCATTTCCAGCACTGAGAATCCTTCTGTCAGCAGGATGCTTTGCAAAAGAAATGTTTGCTGCCCACTTGCCTCCTGAAACACTGGAGTGGTTACAAACCAAAGCCCTGTCTGAGAAGTGAAGAAACAAGACAAGCTGGGTCAGTTAACACACATTTTTTAAGTTAGGATGATGTGTAGGCCCATCCTATCACCTCTAGATGACAAAGCTCTTACTTGGTGGCTACTGCTGCACCCCACATCTCAACACACAGGTGAACATCTATTAGAAGTGACCACTTTAAGACCAGAGAAGACAGCTCCATTCCACAGAATGAAAAGAGGGACTATATGGCAGCACAGACATATTGGACTTAGGTTGTTTTATGGGCTGGTACCAATCTACCTTCAACAGCACAGCCAAATCAGTTCTACTTCTCTGAAGAGATTTAGCAGCCCACAGAGAATCTAGTCCTGCTGTGCATAAGCTGCTACCAGCACCTGATCTCTTTTTCCACCAATTCCTTTTTAATGCTGTTATCTCTGCTAAGAGTGCTATGTAGACATATCTCTGCTCTGTTGTCTTGCAGACCACTGAAGGATGTTGTGGTTTATTGTTTGGGCTTTGGCATGGAAAGGGATCACACATTTCCTTAGAGAGGTAAATGTGTAAGGGGAGAGATGGAACTTCAGAAAAGTGGGGTATTTTAGGCATATCAAGGGATTAATACACAAATAATAAGATTAAGAGTATTTAAATAGAACACATGTGAAAGCTTCCCAGGGGGAAAAGCTAGACTGTGCTAGACTATGGAATAGTCACCCAAAGAAGACAAAGATTGTTTTATAGAATCAGAGAATCATATAGTTTGTAAAAGACCTTCACCAGCTTTGTTGCTCTTCTCTGGACATAGTCCAGTACCTCAGTGCCTTTCTTGGAGTGAGAGGTCAAAAACTGAACGCAGTACTTGAGATGCAGCCTCACCAGTGCCAATTACAGGGGAACAATGCCTTCCCTAGTCCTGCTGGCCACACTTTTTCTGATACAGGCCAGGATGCTGTTGGCCTTCTTGGCCACCTGGGCACACTGACAGCTCAAATTCAGCCAGCTGTCACCCAACACCTCCAGGTGCTTTTCCACCAGGCAGCTTTCCAGCCTCAGTCTTTGGAACATTTAAAATTATAATGGTCTAACTATGGCTGAACTAGAGATTTGGCAAATCCGTTTGCCAAAGTTGGCTCATCTAGTTCTCAAAGAGAGCTTTAGTAGCTCCTTCACTGTTACTGTCAATACGATATGATCAATAAGAGTGAGAAAAAGCACAGCAGAAGAGGAAGGTTGTGAAAAAGGAGTCCTTGAAGACCATAATTTTTTTATTTCTACTGGCTATATCTATACAAAGGAACTTTGGAGCTCTTCAGAGTCCATGTGCAATGAGATCCGTGCATCCCATGCTCATGTCTCTGCTCCCCTTCCTTGTCCTCATGACTCTGTTCCTGGTTCAGAGCTACACCTACTTTATAACTCTTTCTCCCCCTCTCTATAAAGCTGTGGAGGGAGAGGCCTTGCTGAAGGTTTAGGTCTTCCCTTGCTCCTTGTGGTCTCTCACAGTCATCTGAGCCCCATTCTCAGTCATGGCATATCCGCATATGGTGATGGTTCAGCTCCTGCTGTAACCACAGAAAGAACCACAAGTAGAAATGGCTGAAGCTTTTCACTGAACCACTGGAATTCCCTGGACTGCCATTATAACAATTACATTACAAAGGCAATCACAGGCTTTCCACCGTGGCAACTTCTCCAGACACCAAGACCTCCGGCTTGCCTTCAGGTCTCCGTTCCATAGGGGGTAAGAAAACAATCCTTCCTTCTTTGTTCTTCTTGTTGAGGTTACTTTTTTTATCAGCATGCTCCAGCACACCCAGACAGCAGCCCCAAGAGCTCTGCACTACAGGCACCAGTCTGCGGTTACACTCTCAATCTACTACTGAAGAAGATGAAAGGGAGTAGAAATCAGAGAACAAGAGGAGTGGTTAGGCTTCTGCCTTGTCACCAGCACTTTCTGAGCATGAAATACTAGCACCAAAAAGACAGCAATTTCCAGTCAGTTGCTCCTTGAGCAAATTTACAATCTATTTACTGGTATTTTCTAAGTGTTACTTGCACCGTGTGAGTATCAAGAATTTCTTAGAGAGAAGTTCCCTGCACATTTGCTCACACAGCACAAAAGACAGACCCTTTTTAAAGAGTTTACTGCCTGGGTACTGCAAGCACAGCTTCATTTGTGCCACCAATCAGCTTATCTGAATTTACAACAATTTGATTTCATTTAATAGTTGTAATAATAAATCATTAGTCACTTCTAGTAAACTTAAAACCATTGGGAAGAATGATGCAATTTTAATTGTCATCAGACAAATAAAGATGTTGAAATAGTCCTTACTTTAGACACCTAACTCTAGTGCCCAAGATAGGAGTGAGGATGAGTAGAAGGTCAGGTTGACACCTACCGCTCTTCCCTGACTGCAAAAGAGATGATGGAGGGAGCCTCAGCCACGTACAGGGGATGCCAAAAGTGAGGTGGTATGAATGCTCCACCCAAGAACATGGGCCAAAATTCCATCTTCAACAATCCTAAATTGCTTAGGGTTGGGGGAGGGAGGCATGCCACTGAAAGGACTAATGCAAGGTTAATGATAAGAAGAAGGTTACAGCAGAGCTGAGGATAAACTGATAAGACCTGGCTCTCAGCCTTCTATTTTAACCACTATGCAGCTGCTGTTCCCCATGAAGTTATACCTCTATCACTCCCCTTCCTAGTAGCATTGATCAATGTTTATTATTTCCTTCAGCAAGATGTGTAAGAACATCGTTGATACACGTTTCCAATCTCCCTGAACGTTCACATGGCCATAATAACCGGCACAAAGAAATTTCCAGAGGGGTTGGAAAGAAAAGAGAGATCATTATGTGTCAGTGACTGAGTACAGGGATTATTTTTGGATGGCGTTTATAATCAAACCAAAATAATCAATCGTACAGCCCTGTCCCTTCCAAACACCCAGTTAATTCCTTAGTGTGGAATTACTCAATCCATCATGCTGAACTGGGAATTGCAATACTGGCCTTCACAGACAGGAATGTGGATCCAGCTGTTTCATAGAATCATAGAATCATAGAATTGTAGGGGTTGGAAGGGACCTCGAGAGATCATCGGGTCCAACCCCCTGCCGAAGCAGGCTCCCTAGGACATTTCACTGAGATAGGCGTCCAGACGGGTCTTGAATATCTCCAGAGAAGGAGACTCCACCACCCCCTGGGCAGCCTGTCCCAGGGCTCTGTCACCCTCACTGTGAAAAAGTTTCTCCGCATGTTGGTGCGGAACTTCCTGTGCTCCAACTTGCAGCCATTGCCCCTTGTCCTGTCTCCACAGACCACTGAAAAGGGGCTGGCTGATTCCCCCTGCATCCCTTGCTTAAGATAATTGTAAACATTAATTAGGTCCCCCCTTAGTCTTCTCTTCTCAAGGCTGAACAGTCCCAGTCTTCTCAGCCTTTCCTCATAGGGGAGATGCTCCAGGCCCTTTATCATCTTCGTAGCCCTTCTCTGGACTCTCTCCAGGAGATCCCTGTCCTTTTTATACCAGGGAGCCCAGAACTGGACACAATACTCCAGGTGGGGCCTGACCAGGGCAGAGTAGAGGGGGAGGATCACCTCCCTTGACCTGCTGGCTACACTCCTCCGGATGCACCCCAGGATCCCATTGGCTCTCCTAGCCACCGAGGCACACTGCTGGCTCATGGACAACCTGTCATCCACCAGGACCCCCAGGTCCTTCTCCACTGAGCTCTTCTCCAGCAGGTCATCCCCCAGCCTGTACTGATAGAAACGGTTGTTCCTTCCCAGGTGCAAGACTTTACACTTGCTTTTGTTAAACCTCATCTGGTTTCTTACTGCCCAGCTCTCCAGCCTGTCCAGGTCTCTCTGGATGGCAGCGCAGTGTTCCTGCGTGTCAGCCACTCCTCCCAGCTTTGTGTCATCGGCGTACTTGCTGAGGGTCGATGCTATTCCCTCATCAATAGCAGTATGAAAATTATTGAAACATTCTTTGTGGGCTCACGTATTTCATAGTCTTCTGGTTTAAAAGTAAAATGAAAACGAAACATCCTATGCAGCATGACAAGGGCAAAAGGAAACAAGAGGACTGGTGCTTAACATCTTTAACAGGTAAAGAGAGCCTCATGTGTGTTTGCTTGAGGCAAAAAATCATACCCCATATCGAGATCCATCGTTAGCCGATTATGTTTTAACTTTGATTCCAAGAAATGACAGCACTTAAGTGGCAAAAGGGCTAAGAAATCACAGATAATGACAGGTTTTAATTGGACATTACAGAACATATAAAAATCTCAGTGTCTAAAATGTTGGTTATATTCAGTAAGGCACGAAATATTGTTAGGGAATTCTTCCTCTCAGATCTCAGAAGTAGAGAACTATTTCAGAGAATCGTAGACTCATAGAATCCCAGACTGGTCTGGGTTGGAAGGGACCCCAAGGATCACAGAGCTCCAACCCCCTGCCACAGGCAGGGACACCAACCTCCAGGCCTGGAGCTACACAAGGTTGCCCAGGGCCCCAGCCAACCTGGCCTTCAACACCCCCAGGGATGGGGCACCCACCCCCTCTCTGGGCAGCCTATTCCAGCCCCTCACCACTCTCTCTGCAAAGAACTTCCCCCTAAGATCTAATTTAACCCTTCCTTCCTTCAGCTTCACTCCATCCCCTTTGTCCTGCCATTATCTACCATATATGTAACAAATCAGCTGTCAGCCCCTCAACAGCAACCAACCTATGACTATATATTGAAATATCTTTTGATAAACAGAATTTCTAAGGGACAGGTAAATGACTAAGAAAGTACAGAAAAGGCATTTGAAAGGGTAGGGAGATAAAATTTTAGCTTTTTAAAAACGAAAACAACCCTTAGATTTCTCTTTTATTAACAACCTGTAATAAAAGCAGTGTCATAGCAATATGGTAGTGGCATCATCTCTCTGACCACTACTCTTTAGAGTATGACAAGAAGCTAAAGAAATTGAGATGTTTGGGGTCCAATCATGAAAGACAGAAAGTAGCCCTGGTATCTGATGATGTCAAGCCTTTCAGTATTGCATCCAAATGCTGCTAAATACCTAGTTTTATCAGTGCAGTGCCATACACCTTCTACATAATGCTCAATGAATGATATATATATCCCTGGGTCATTGTCAGACTAATAATAAACTGGTTTGAGTAGCAAAACATTACCATTTTCACAATTCTGTCCAAGAACAACTCTGGACAAGTGGCAATTTTGTTGGCTCCCAAAACAAATGGAATTCTTGGCACCCTACCTAACAGGAGGATTACAGTATATTACATGGGATAATATGGGCCTGCGTCTCGCCAAAATTAAACCTAACCTAATTACTTGGAGTAAATTATAGCTTTCCATGTGGGGTAAAACCCAAATTGTAAAAATTGTTGCTCCACAATTAACTCTATAATCCCAATGCTGTTATTACAAATTTCTAAAACATACTTCAAAACAATGGCTAGTGTGGTACAGTCACTGCTGTGGGATGGGATTCAATCCCTTGTGTTTTTTCCATGTTTTGTTTTGTGTTTTGGGTTGGTTTTTGTTTTTTTAAATGCCTGTCCTAGCACATCACCAGCAGTGTATGAGAACAAGCAGCCCAGGGCCAGAAAAGAGACAGAAGCTACCTAAGAACACATGTGAAGGCCAAGATTATTTGAGGTAGAATTCAACGGTTCCTGGGAGGTCAGTCACAGAGCTACTGCATTTTTGGAGACTGAAGGTACAACTGTCCCCAACACTCAGAACCCTCTACAGTCAAGAGGCACAACGCACCCCATGTTAGCACACTTCATACCTTGACCCTCTTTTAAAGGCTTCACAGAGATGAAGAAACAGTGGCAGAGTGTCTGCATGCATAGGGAACAAAGGCATGGAGACCATACCAATGCACTGAGAAGACAGACTACAGCTGAGTAAGAGTTCAGTGTTGCTTAACAATGAACCAGAGCTAGCTAACACCTATGATCTTGCCTAGAAGATCCATAAACAACTTTTCTCTAAGAGGTATTTCACCTTCTTTGATACTTAGAAGCTAAAGCAGGTGCAGTTTAGTAGCTTTCCATGCCAGTTACCACATAAAGACTGCTCTTGTAGAAGAGTGGAAGAGACAGAATCCATCGAGAGCCCAAATGGGAACATTGAAGTCCTCTGTTCAAAATAAAGACAATGTATCTCAGTTTTATTTGTGTGGTTGTGGG
The DNA here is from genome assembly GCA_027925045.1 of Hypotaenidia okinawae. Taxonomy (NCBI): domain Eukaryota; kingdom Metazoa; phylum Chordata; class Aves; order Gruiformes; family Rallidae; genus Hypotaenidia; species Hypotaenidia okinawae. The sequence continues at coordinate 36,452,576 of BSDF01000004.1, forward strand.
GAATTGTTATTTTTTTACTATTAAACACTGCTCTCCAAAACATCTAAATACTTATTCTAACCAGCACTGCAGTTACACACCTTATTCTTTTACTCTGATAATGTATACGATTATTAACATCCTCATATGAATATTGCATACTCAATGTACCCCACACTCTGTTGGCTATTTTAAACAACAGATGTGAGAGGGATTTAAATGCCAGGTTTAAAACTGTGCAGTTGATTAAAATCCTGTGGGCCATTCATAGATTGCCAGGTACTCTATTTACATGTATTCCTCCTATGTAAAATACTTCAGGGAATACGCTAGACCCTGGCATATGGTTTAGAATGATGATAACCAATGTTAGAGATGCCACACAGACAACAGGACATATGATCTGGTTACATCTGTGTGTAAAATGCTGCAAGGTTTTTTTGATGGAAGGAGTTATCAATGTGTAAAGGCTGAACTGCTACATTTATGTCCCTCTAAATCATGCGCAGAGATAACAAGGAGTTAGAGGCCCGTCAATGTGAAAACAAGCTCTTTTATGAATGCATTTCATTGCATCCATGCACTGCTATCCTCTAGGGTCATCATGACTTGTGGGTGAACCTTGAAAAACTGCGGAGGATCAGCTTAAAAGGAGAACTCTGAGGCCAAAAACCTTGAAGAGGGAAACCTTGCGAGAATAGCCTGTGCACAGCCAGATTGCAGCACGCTCAGGGCTTACTCTTCCCTTCTAACGCCGGGGAAACCCCTCTCCGTGCCACACATCTGACTGACTTCAACTTCTGCATCTGTAGCCTCACAAATCCCACGGGCCCGAAACTCCCACGCTCCGTAGCAGAGGCCCTGCCTGACAGATTACATGCAAATGTTACAAATACATCATAGGTTAGAGTGGAGGAATGCTCACAGGGCTGCAAACACATTCAGGGAAAAAAGCTTCAGCAAGACCCCTTGGTAGAGTCCCCACGGTAATGCATCCTGAATGAGGGACTCTGTCGTGTGAAAACATTCCTCATAATTCCTTCTGTTTTCATTAATAATATTAAATTTCCTGCTTCTGGGGTATCTTTTTGTTTGAACAAGCCCAGCTTTTTTGTCTCGTCTTCTGAAAGACTGCGCCACTGTAGTCTATTATTACTATTTATGCTGAAGCCTTTTAAATAGACCAGGCATCCACGTCCAAAATCAGCAATTTGCAAGCCATAATCTCATACCAACCAGATTAATGTGACACCTAAGATGTGTTTTCTTTCAACACATAGGAGTCTGAATGGCTGAAAGTGTCAGAAACCCATGAAAAAATAAGTCGTTCTGCTTGGGGAACGTATAAGCAGTTAATTCTGTGGTGCTCATAAGTGACCTTTGCTGCTTTTTTTCTTGACAAACAGCCAAGTAAAATTGAATCCCATTGTAATAGGCCAATGATTTGAAATCACTCACAAAGAAAATAAATAAATAAATAAATAAAAAACACAGATTGCTGTTTTCTTACTATTTGAAATACCTTGTTCAGGCCCAGGAATAATTAGGGGCAGATAAATTATCTGGTCTGCGATTTTCTCTGGCATATTATTTTACTCACGTCTTTCTTCTTCCTCTGCAGGAGGTTCTTGTGGTCATATTGTTCTTTTATTTATGGCTCTCAGCCTTTTCAGTGGCAGCACGCACACCAAAGCGCAGGCACAGAGCAGGAATGCAAATTCCTTGTGAGGTAACCAAGAAGAGAAAAATGTCCCAGATGATGCCAAGCCTTTACAAGAGGGCAGTTAAACAGAAAACTACGCCCTTAAAAAACAAAACCTGGGAAACAAACGATGCTTAATTAGAATATCATGATTTGTATATTTATGGGCTTGAAATATAAGACCTGGTTTCCTACTGAAGTCTAATTGGTTCTTTTGAAATTCCCTTATAAAACAGTGCTCGTAGTATCCAGCTGATGCATTCCCCTATTTATTTTGCTTGATGATGACCTGCTTCCACTTTGAATTGGTCGCTCCCAGGGCTGCTGTCTGGCTCAGCTTTCAAGCTGATTTCTCTGACGAGCTGGCAGCAATAAAATAATTCATTCCAGAGGCTGAGAGAATCACCCGCAGCATATACTGCAAGGATCGTCTGGCAGCAGTACAGGGGCCTACGCAATGGGAAGCCTGGGGTAAACCCTGCGCTGGGACGCTGCACAGAGCAGGAAGTCCTTCAGTAATTTGACCAGGAATAAAGGCAGCATCAGTCTAGAGAAGAGAAGGCTTCAGGGGGACCTCATTGAAGCCTTCCAGTCCCTGAAGGGAGCAGAGACACAGGAGGGGAATCAGCTTGTTCGAAGGGCAGAGACTGGCAGGACAAGGGGGATGGATTAAAGCTGAAGGAAGGAAGGGTTAAATTAGATCTTAGGGGGAAGTTCTTTGCAGAGAGAGTGGTGACGGGCTGGAACAGGCTGCCCAGAGAGGGGGTGGGTGCCCCGTCCCTGGGGGTGTTGAAGGCCAGGTTGGCTGGGGCCCTGGGCAACCTTGTGTAGCTCCAGGCCTGGAGGTTGGTGTCCCTGCCTGTGGCAGGGGGTTGGAGCTCTGTGATCCTTGGGGCCCCTTCCAACCCAGACCAGTCTATGATTCTATTATTCTATGATTCTATGATTCTATGTTGCCAGTGGGATGGAAGGAAAGTGGGAGAGGTGTTGCTCCAAAGAAGACTCATCAAAAGGAGGAAGAAGCAACCAAGGAGAGGGATATTTTAAATAAAACCAGAATTTCCAAGAGAAGAAGCAAGCTCCTGGGATGGACCCTGTGGTGTGGCACGTATTTTCTACCACTGGTCTGCATATCCACGACCACTTGTGGAGGCCCAGAGAAGATAACTAAGGATAAGCCAAACAGCAGTAATTGTGCTTTTGCAATGACTTGGTAGAATTTTGTCTGTGTTTCTGCTGGAAAAGCTGGGGACCCACAACTGAAAAAAAGTCTGTGTGCTAACCAGTATGATGTAGGAAGTCTTGTAACCATGAAAATCTGAAAAATGAAACAGCAGATCCACTCCTGTTCAAAAAAAGGTAAATTCCTCAAAACAGAGCAAAAGCATGGGATTCCAGATCGTATCTGTGGCTGGGGTTTCTGTAAGAAAAAACAAGCTGAAGGTACTGCATCTCCCTGCTGAAGTCACTGTATCCCCAAGCACTCAAGGCAACCAGGACATTCCTTTATCAGCATGATGTGTAGTGAACTGGCCCAATATCTCACTGAACAATCATCAGCCTGTTGCAAGGAAATCTGATTCAATATCCCCATGTGCTGCCAAACCAGCCACATCTAGGTAGAGATTAGTCACTGTTTTTACAGTAAACTCCTGGACTGAGCTCTGCTGTCTGATCCATTCCAAGGGCTAGAGACCCCTGCTACCAATATACCCTAAATCCTGTATTAGCAGCAGCCCCAGCTGATTTCCACATGCTCCCTTGGAGTCCCATGTAGGGGAAACTGCAAGTCAGGGTGACTTGGCAAGTCCCCTCTGAGATAACACAGCAGGAAAGCAAGGTTTAACTGTGCTGGCTTTGCTCCTTGAGCACTTGAAAATTATACCTAACTCTATCAGTCTCCACATGAATCTTCCTTAATTTGACTTCTGGCTGGTGTAACCATAATTTGTCAGCATTTCAAACTGCAAGAAGTTTCTTCTGCAAGACCTTCTGATAAGAGAGTGAGCTGGATCTCCTGCACAACCCAGCTGGTTCAGCTCAGCAGGCAGATTTCCACTGCCTCCATTCAAACTTGTCCACATTGTCCTGCCTTGGTCTACAGAAAATTCAAAGATACCTACAGATAACCTGGCAACATCAACTGCCCAACTCACAGCTAGGACACAGCTCTCCAGAGGAGGTGTCTTGAAGGTGATGCACTGTGTTGCCCCTTCACAAGCAAGAGCTAATGCAACCACACTGTCAGTACTGCCAGAGATGCAAACCAGACTTCATAACATGGCATTCAGTCCCAGAGCCCCATATTGAAAACTTCCCACTGAATCGCCAGGCTGAAGTTGGAGGAATTTAGGATTATGTTTTAAATGAAGCAGAAAATTGCTTCTATTTTATTTCTAAGCTGCATGTTACTCAAGTGACCAGATACTCTGAATAAAAACTGCATTGGAAACTTCCCAGAAACTGAGGTGTGGCATTAATGCTGTATAAAGCAGAGCAGAAGGCAGCTATCTCCTTTCTATAGCATGAGCGGTTAGTTGGTGCCCAGCAGTCTTAAGAAGATTAAATATCACCTTAATTTCAGAAGCCTTCTGCTCTGGCTATCAAAATGCAGTAATAATACAACTGGTTGTAAAACTTCAATGTTTGGCCTGGATAAATACGGCTGCTACTTTGTTCAACAGGGAAAGGAGAGCAGTGGGTCTTATGTGTTATCTCCTCCAGACAAGAAAGGTTAAGTACCCATTTTTCATTATATTAATTGTGTTTTTTCTTGCTCAGTGGCAAAAAATCCATTGTTTTCTGCTTCATAAGTGATGGGTTAATCTTATCAAAAGAAAAAAAAAATACCTCTGAAAGCAGGTATTTTTTTTCCCCATGAGCTTTTTCTAAAAAGGAAAAGCATAAAAAGTAAAAATAAGTAATTTTTTTTTTAGGTAATGGTTTAAATAAAAAGCTAATTTGGAAACAGTAAAGCTGGGGAACACAAAGCCATCTCTGTGGGTAAAGACACCATATGACCACTGTGTAGAAGGTATCTCTCAGAAGAGGCTTTCTGGGAGCTGTTAACTCAGAGCTATCAAAGCCCCTTCCTCACTTTCAAAGGGGAGAGGCAGAGCAGACAGTAGGGCACAAGCTGGGCTCTAGGCTCTCCTCTACTGCCAGGGAGGTGACCTTCCCTGCTGATGGCTCAGACCTCATCTGTGAAACCATGAGCCATAGGTTCCCACCAACTGGGAATAATATAAGGATAAATCCAGCCCAATCGTGAGCCTCTCTGCTATAACCATAGATGCAGAGACAGGCATGTTGTTCTAGGCAGTGTTTATAACTCCCTTAAATTCACTCTGCAGTTTCAACTTGCAATCCCCTACTTCTTGTCCTAATCTCATATACAATGTGGGGTTTGTACTGTTAAACAGTTTCTCTGTGGTTGCTCCATAGCAATGGGCAAATTTATTCCTACATGAAAGGCCAGGCTCTGCTTTCAGACACACACACACTGTTTCCACTGGTCTGACATGGGAGAAGCTGGTGTGTTCAAGAACAGGTTGAAGGATAAGGCAGAGGGTAGGAGGTGCAGAAGGGCTGAGTGCTTCTCAGATCTAAGTAAACATGAACAGGTTACTTAGTCCTCTCACTGCCTCTAAGTTTTACCCATGGTATTATTAATTCTGCCCTTTCTGCTGCTTTTGGGCAAGGGTTGCTCAACCATCCACAACCAGTTGTGCAACAGGACCCTATCAGGAGGGGTTTGTAATCACTAGGAACAACCTTGGTATTCCTTTAGAGGAAAGGCTAAACAGAAACTCCTTTCAACACCCTGTAGAGCATGACAGCAACTTTATACGACTATCACAGGCCTGATCAAAGCACACTAAAGCCAATTAAAATGTTCTGTTGGCTTCAAAGTGGAATGGACGAAGAACATTAATGTTTAAGGATGGATGTGAACCCAATAACCTGAAATTGTTCTCCAGTGGCACCTTCCTGAAGTGCTAGAGTGTTTTCTGTCATATATTAAGGGATTATAGCAACAAGATTGAGGGAATGCCACAGGAAGGAAAAAAAAGTGTGTGTGGGGGGGAAATCAATGGAAAGCACAAGCTTTAGAAGGTCCCAAATAAAAGGAACCATGCAAATTACTTAGGAAAAAAGCCTGGATAAAATTACCACCTTCACTCTTCAAAGTTTCTGCCTGAAACCAAATCTAAATCACACCTTGCTGCACAGGAGTATTACTGGATGGGAAGGTGAAATACCTTGTTAGCAGCAGTGAAAGATGCAAAACCATCTGTTTAGCAACACGTTGCCTTAGGACAACATATGTTCTCTAAGTTATATCTGTGAGTTCTTTGATACGTGATTTGATCTACACCTTGGGGTTTTATGAGCTTAACAAGTAGTAGGCCTTACGATAAATCCTGATCCATACACACAGCCAAAGGCCCCAGTGGCAGTTTGTGCCAGAAAACTCTTACTCTTGGGGAACACGGTTATTACAATTGTTGCTTTAAAAGGAAGTGTTTTTTTCCAAGATATGTTGTTGCTTGTCTGCACACAGTAGATAAGATGACACTGGCTTGCACTTCTGTCTTCTAAGCAAAGGGGAAGCTTCCAACATCACCCACCAAATCAGACAGGACACAAGCGCGGCCCTGTGCTGCTGGGAAAGGGCCAACCCCATGTAAGGGAAACACCACCTGGTCCTAAGTGCCTCTTACTGCTTCTAAAGCATAAAACCAGGGCAATCACCTTTGCCATGAATACAAAGAATATTTCTGAGGTTTCTATCCAACCCTCTTGTCTACCAGAGCCGTGGAAATGACAACTGCTTTTCCTTCAGTGTTCCCTATGGGAATGGTGGACAGTGTGACACCACTCCAGCATGGGCAAAAAGGGTGACAACCCTTTTGTGTGCGATAAAAGGGTGAAAATCCTGCAACAGAGACAAGGAGGCAAGATGCCAGTGGGAAAAGATGAAATTCCTTTTGATTGGAAATGATCAGGCATCTGACTAATCTCAGAAAGATGAGAAATTAATTGTGTAGACAGTCCTACAGGGACTGGACAGCTAGTGTAACATCTCCCACCCTTGTCACTTCCATAAGGTGAAAGGTAAGTCAAAAGGTTGCCTTTTCCAGCAAAATCACTGCATTTCACTGCAGGTCATAGAATCACAGAATCCCAGACTGGTCTGGGTTGGAAGGGACCCCAAGGGTCACAGAGCTCCAACCCCCTGCCACAGGCAGGGACACCAACCTCCAGGCCTGGAGCTACACAAGGTTGCCCAGGGCCCCAGCCAACCTGGCCTTGAACACCTCCAGGGGCAGGTCTTGACTGGTGGATTTTTTAATCATACATCCTCAGGATCTAAGAGCAGGAATTGGTAATTAAAATGGCAGCAGATATGAGTGAACACAGTTGACAAGTGTAGCCCAAGAGAGGGAGGAGAGCTGGCTTTTATGTCATACATTACTGGTTCTGAGCAAGGAAAACATAGCTGGGAATAAATTAAAATTAAAAGAAACAAGCTGATCAAACACTGAGCACTGAAAAAACTGTCTTTAAGGAGAAACTGATTTAACCAGCCACAGTGTAGTGCATAATGACACATTTGAGCTTTGGTTTGTGGAAAGCACAGGAGATGCTCTTGGAAATTGAGCCTCACGACTTACAGAATGTGAAAGAAGTGACACCTGCAGTGCAAAGTCACAGCTGAGAACATTTTCAGTAGCAAAACCAGCCTCACAAATTGCAGGATAGAAAAGAGGTTGATTTTTTTTATGTCTCAACTGTTGCACACTCAGCACAAGAAGTAGATACCTGCCTCCTTCACTCCAGTCTAGCCAAGCAGAACAGGCCAGAGCCAAGCCAGTGCTCAGAGAGAAGTGGGACATCAGTGAGAAACAGGGATCAAGTTTTGCCTCACACCTACTGGGATGATCTACAGGTCTAAAGGCTGATTCACAGTTCAAGCAAGGTAAGATCAGACAAAAATCTACAGAAGGCAAAAATAGCAGAAGACAGCAAAAGAACCCAAAAGCCAGTGCTATTGCTAGGGAGGAAAAACTGTTCTACTGGCTGACTGAAAGTGGTCCTTGTCTCCAAAAACTGCTTGCAAACAACCTTCCAGTACTGCAGAAGGGATTGTTCTCTAATACTACATAAAGTATTGGCAATGGGAAGAAGCTCAAGACAAACCTTCTCCCCTCCTCCCAAAGTCTTACCATTAGCTTTCAGGAAGTCCTTCTCTTTCAAGAAGCTCTGCCCAGATCCAGATAACTCTGGAGTCTGGGAAATTTCAAATCTACCTAAAAATGGGGCAGGTCAGACCAGACTGCCTGCTTGTATCAGAGTTAAAGCACAGTAATTGTCTGCAAGTGTGTGCCATTAAGGCACCTACTGAATTTTTCTCTCCAGAGCCATGGGCATGGTGGGCTTCATCCACACAAGTGTCTATCAGCACAACGTGCGGAGTGCTCCAGGAGAAAAGCGGAAGGATTATGCTACAAACAGTTCAGAGGCCTTCAAAAGCCTTCACTATGTTAATAGCCTTTAAAGTGACATTTCAGAGCACCAGTGGCACCTGGTCCAGCTGCTCTCAGCTCCACTTCCCTCTAAACCCCTCACTGCCCATCTCCCAGCCCCTCAGGCCAAGGTGAGGAGGGCTTGTGCCTGCCTACTCAGTGCTAAAATTTATTGGTTAGGCAAGAGGAGAGGACACAGGCTTCTCCTTTGGTTTCTTGTGCACATTCTCCTCTACAGCTGCTGAACGTAACTTTAGCAAACATCAAGGAGAACAGGAGGCTTTACTGAATTAAAATATTTAACATACTGGCTAGTCATCGTTCCCTTTGAAACCAATACCCAGCTGGGATTTGACTTCATGAAGACTGCTACAGTCTTTCCATACCATGTCCCAAAAAAGTTCAGAAGGGAAGCACATTGTTGTATACTTTATGTCGGCCCATAGGAAGACTGGGTTTGGAGTGCACTGTACACAAAAGCCTTTTCTCTCCTAACCTTTGATAACTGTCATTGCAAGCATTTTATCTTGCTCACTTGAGTAGCGCTATCAATAACCTCCTTTTGCTCTAAAGACAAACGTGGTCTGCTTTTCCAAGCAAAGGAAAACAAATTAAAGCCTTGGAACACCCATCAGTTGTTCACTTCAGCAATTTGATCGCTATCTTTCTTCTTCTTTTCTTTTTTTTTCTATTTTCAGAAGACCCTTCAGGCCAGATAATCGTCACTCACTGCCTGCAACGCTGCACTTTAGTCCTCAGCATGTGTATTTTTTGAGAGCTTCAGTGAAATATGAGCAAGAAGCACAGATTAGAATCTGGCCTGGAATTACAGTTTGAACTCTGCAAAAACGGATGCAGCAGGTCAAATTCTCCTCTCGGTTACACCAGAGGAGCATTCCAATGAAGAACAGAAAATCCATGTTTTTAGCCCTTATTTTTTAGGTTATTTATACAAGGCAGGATGATGGGGGGCTTTTAGGAGGATTAGAATCATTTGTAAGAAATCTGTGGCAAGCCGCATGTGTACAGCTCACTGGAGCATCAGCTGAATGCTGGGCTTGTGGCTCTGTGTCATCTGGGAGAAGGCAGCTAGGGCTTCCCACTTTGCAAGTCTTATGCCTCTCTATGGCAATGCCTGGAGTCTGGCTGAGTTTAGAGGAAGCTCTCAGAATCACAGAATCACCAGGTTGGGAAAGACCTTTAAGATCATCAAGTCCAACCATTCCCATCCTAAGCTAAACCAGATCCCTGAGCACCTCATCTCCCCTTTTTAAACACCCCCAGGGAAGGGGACTCAGCCCCTCCCTGGGCAGCCTGTGCCACAGCCCCACAACTCTGCCAGGGAAGAACTTTGCCCTCCCAGCTGAGCTGACCCTGCCCTGGCCCAGCTTGAGCCCATTGCCCTTTGTCCCAGCTCCTGTCCCCTGGCTGAAGAGACCAGCGCCCACCTCTCTGCACCCTCCTGGCAGGGCAGGGGAGGTGGGGAGAAGGTCTCCCCTCAGCCTCCTCTTCTCCAGGCTGAACACCCCCAGCTCCCTCAGCTGCTCCTCAGAGGATTTGCCCTCCAGCCCCTTCCCCAGCCTGCTTGCCCTTCTCTGGACTCGCTCAATGTCCTTATGTTGAGGAGCCCAGAACTGGACCCAGCACTCGAGGTGCAGCCTCCCCAGTGCCCAGTCCAGGGGCACAATCCCCTCCCTAGACCTGGGAGGCACCAGAAATTTTCTCAAGGCACCAGAAGTTTAGTTGCAGCAGCACAGAGCTCAGCAGGGTGATTTTATCCAATACTTGGGATTCCTCCCTTATTCTGATGTACTGTAGCAGTATGACACAACCCACAGACTTTCCCACCACCGTGGCTAGGTGGATGCTGCTCCCCATGATATCCAGTCTGATTGCATCTGTCATCACTCCCTTTACACTGAAGACAGGGGTGGAGGCATACCCAAAAAACACCGAGAGGAACTTGGTGTTCACTTTGAAATGGGAAGAACTGGTATGAGCACGGTGACAAAGAGGCAGTCTAGGGAGCACTGGTGTGGGAGCAGTGTGAGGCATTCCTGATGAGCATGAAGTGAAAGCAACATTTGGAGCCCCAAACACATGTTCACATGGGTGGGTGGCAAGCCTGAGCTGCACCCACATGCAACCTCCTATGTGTGAGGATGGGTACGTGTATCTCTGGTGCTGTTGCACTGGAGTTACTCAAGAGAGAGGATTTATTGGCCCTGCTTCCTTACAGTGGAGACACATCAGGGAGAAATTTTATCCTGGCATTCTAAGCAATGGCCAAAACAATAAAACTGCAATCTGTAAACACACTCAGATCTTTATTCTTTCCCTGAAAGGTAACAACTTCCCCTTACATACACATATGCTCATTGTTCCCAAATACTAGCCACTTCTCCCCTGCTCCAGCTCCGGTAAGTCAGGTAATTGAAGCTTCAAAGGAGAATCAGGGTTTAATGGAGCTGTGCTTGCCAAAGAAGACAAAAGACTTTCATTAGATTTCTTCCAGCTTATTTACATGACTTATCTTTTTATAAATGCAACTTCCTTCCAAAGTTGATAATGAGGTGCCTTGAAATAAAAGAAAGAAACAGAAGGGTTTATTTTGTCACAGGACGAGTGATTATTTTTGTGATAGAGTGTGTCTGGTGTCAAGTTCAAAAACAATGGAAGTAATAGTCTTTAGGCAAAACACATAACTGTTCTGATAACAGTCTCCCAGGAAAAAAAACCAGCATTTTTGGGAATTCTGCATAACAGCATTGACAAATACCTTCCAGAAGCAGCTGTCACGGTTAATTTCCACTCTGAGTTCTACAACCAAGGATGGCTTTTCAATTAGATGTTATTCATAACTTTTTCTGCATTTCATTTCTTTTGCCTGCCTAGACAGGGGACATTTCTGAGACAGGGAAAGAACCACTACACCATGCTAGATTAAAATGTACTCCGTTCAGCCCTTGTCATGATTCTGACTTGGACACAAACTATATCTGGTTCCTCCACAGAGGAGTCCTCATAAAATCACAGGCATGCTGGCCTTTTCCTAAACTGGCCTCTGTGGTGTGGCATAAGCCTTGCCAATGTTGAGATTAAGTGAAGGAGAAGCACAAACAGAGCAATTGGGTAATGGGGAATAATGGTGGAAGTTACTTTCTGTGTAATAAATGATCAAAAAAAAATGAGGCGAGGTGATTTGCACTGATTTGTCACTCAGCAGCTGGGATACGTGGAGAAGATTTACTCAGTACAACAGAAGGAGGGGACAGATGAGCAAAAAAGGGCTGGAGCAGCTCCCCTATGAAGAGAGGCTGAGGGAGCTGGGCTGGGTCAGCCTGGAGAAGAGAAGGCTGTGGGGGGACCTCATTGCAGCCTGCCAGTCCCTGAAGGGAGCAGAGACACAGGAGGGGAATCAGCTTGTTCAAAGGGCAGAGACTGGCAGGACAAGGGGGATGGAGTGAAGCTGAAGGAAGGAAGGGTTAAATTAGATCTTAGGGGGAAGTTCTTTGCAGAGAGAGTGGTGAGGGGCTGGAATAGGCTGCCCAGAGAGGGGGTGGGTGCCCCGTCCCTGGGGGTGTTCAAGGCCAGGTTGGCTGGGGTCCTGGGCAACCTTGTGTAGCTCCAGGCCTGGAGGTTGGTGTCCCTGCCTGTGGCAGGGGGTTGGAGCTCTCTGATCCTTGGGGTCCCTTCCAACCCAGACCTGTCTATGATTCTATGCTTTTATGCCCCTTTGCAGGGAGTCAGCTTCAACCCTTAAACTAACTGCTTCTTCATGGTTTACATAAAGCCCTGACAAAGAAGCACTCACCCAGGGCACCTGACAAATTCATCTGAGGGTTTACCCACATGAATTTATCCCACGTGACTACCACAGTTAAATCATGCCTTAGCTGGATCTCAATTCACTTGAGAAGCACTCAGTTCTGGCCCCATGATTCCTGTTTCCAAACCTTTTCAATATATACATCAGCAAAGGGACTGCTTGTATGTTTGAGTTTCACTACGAAAAAAATAATAACAAAATCCATGTCCTGAAATGAAAACAACATTAAAGCAAAACTATGTGTGCAGTAATTAAACAATAATAAAAAGCACTAGCATACTTGAGCAGACAACCCAAAAATAGTTTCCAAAGAGATTCTCAACATTTCTAAAAATAAAAGCTGTCATAATAAGAGCATGCTGCAATAGCAAATCTTGCTGGAGAAAGTTCTGAACCTTATGTGTGTGAACAAAAAGAAACTAACCCAAGATTTTTTACAAGTCACTTGACTCAATATTATGGTACATTAACCTTGACTTTGATTACCACTCAGCATTTTTGCTTTTGGACCAGACCAAACCCCAGAAATACCAGTGAATACACACATATGGGGGTAGGGAGGAGAGAAATTGGAGGATTTGCATTGTAATCACTGTCATTTTCTCCAACTGATTGGCTCTATCCTCAATGAAAACCCAACTTTTCTCCTTACAGCCTGTGGATCAAAAGATGTGTCCGAGAAGTGTGCAGGAGGGACAGCCTGGGATGGGATGTGGGCTCTGGTTCAGGGCACAGCTCAGCCTCACTCCATCAAGACTAGACACCCAGAGGAAAGTAACTTGCCAAAACATCCTTTTAACTGACCATATTCAGGGGAATATCACATGTTTGCAAATAAAGCTTGCTAAAAATAAACAGGGCTCTGCCTTTGCGCTGATGGGAAAGGCAGATGTTGCCTGCAGCTCTACCCACCAGAATTTTAATCTCAATTTACCCACCCCCCTGTTTTACGGCTCACCCTGCGGTAAGATACTGGAAGTCAGAGCTGCAGATTGCCAGTATGAACCTTGTGCTGGGGTTTATGGTACCTCACAGCAGCAACCTCTGCTGGAAAACAGTTTGGAAAATACTGAGAGAAATTCTCCAGTCGTTCCAGTGGGAACCCATGAACACTAGCCACAAAGGAAGAGAAAAGGGAAGAAAAAGCAACAAGTGAAGATAGCATTTCTGATCATGCATTCAGTTTGCACACCTAAATCCTGCCCTCAGATAGAAAAGGGCTAAACAAATGCTCGAGTGATGAATCTGGCACCCACATTTCTGACCACAGGCACTGCAAAGCAAATCTTTCCTGCCCTTTGCAGCACTGGGAAAGGTCATTTCCCAAAGATGCAGGGCCTCAGGGGTGCTCTGAGTGTGGCTCCAGAAGCACTGTGGCAGAGCAACATGGAGTTGCAGCAAAAATCCATTTATCTCCATCTCTTTTTAAGGCAACTGAGTGTTTCTGGAACTTTCCAGGTAAGACTAAAAGCTGCTTATGTTTGACAGAATGAGATACCAGTGGTGGGGCCGATGTCCCAACCTTTCCAGGCTTCCTCTCACCTCTCTCCTTAGGAGTCTAAAGAGTTCATGGTGATCCAGGATTCATCCCATTCCACAGATCTAAGCTATGCCAACACAGCGTGGATGCCTATTCCCACCCTGTGTTTGCATCCCTCCTGGATTAGACACACCTTTAACAAATGTCAGTGTGTTACCATGGGACTCTTCATAGAGTAAGTATTTGAATTGTGATTTCTCCTAGTAACAGGGTGCTCCTGCACTCATCTGTGAGCACAGTTCTTCTACACCATCTAAGATCACGAGGAAATGGGTAGATGAAGCATGAAGGTGGCAAATTATAATAAAAAGGACAAAAAAGTACCCAAAAACTAGGAGACAACACAGCAAAAAATGAGTCCCAAGGCCTTCTTCAGTCAAACTGACATGTGAGTTGTTCAGCTGTGGCTCATCTCTAGTGGAAATGCAGCATATGCTGAGTATTTCAGTGATGTAGTAAATGCAGCTAGCACAGAAATGCAAGCCCAGAGAAAGGCATGGCCGCTTTTAAAGGAGGTGAAACACGGTCTGATCTCAGACTCCTTCATCTTCAACCCACCTCCACCTATCTCAGTATTTTTGAAAGATGCCTGAACTGCCTAATGGTCGGCTGTCTATCCCCTTATCCATAGATGTGTGCACACTGGTGAGCCAGGAGATCACAAGAGGGTGCACACAGGTGACAATTAACCACTGGAACTTGTAACATGTTTTTTTTGCTCCTCGTTGGAGGTATTTTCTCTATTACTCATTTGTGGCTCTTTCATTAAGCTAAATGATTTGGATGCCTTTATGTATGCAAGCTGGCATGGTGAGGCAGTGAGACCGGACCTCCAGGCCCACCAAAACTCCCACTGCTCCAGAGGAAATAGCTCTGAGAGCATCTGTGCTTGGAGTTGGTTCCGGAATAACTACTTTGTAGTCAGCCCCATGGCAATACCCTTATTCCCAAGCTCTCAGCTCAGATGAGAAATAAGTGGTGAGCTCAGACCCCTGGAAAGAGGGGTTTGCACTCCAGAATTGATGTCTAACAGTGAATTCATGCCACGATACCCTTTCCAGAATTCCAAGTGCTAGTGCAGGGGAAGTGAAGTGGGCTCCCTGGATGGCTCTCTGTGCCAGCTAAACCTGCAGGAATTCTGCACTTGACCATACTCCCTAAAAGAAGAACTATGTTGGTTGCACAATGAATGCCTGGTGCAAGTAGCAGGAAGGAAGTCTTGGAGCCTTGACTTGCCTGTTACAGCAACCAATACTCAACCAGGGTTCCCAGTAATGACAGAGGGAATTTATCTGAACACAAACCTCAGGTTTTGGCCCCAAGGGACTACTGATACCTGGGGGGGGGGGAAATAAAAGAGGGGGAAAAAAAAAGAAAAGAAAAAAAAAGGAAAAGCCTCTCTGCCTTCAAAGCAGCAGTGTTTGGGAATCAAGGGGATATCTGAAAGCTCCTAACGAAGGGAAACATTTCTATGGAGAAACTCCTCTGTGCGTGCAAATTAGAGCTGGAGAAAATCAAAGCTCTGGAGGGTTTTATGCAACAGTAGCCAAAACCTTGAAAGAAAACATTGTTAAAGGTTCATATTTTCTCTTTTCTTTGGGGGGGACTGTTTCTTCTGGAGTGGCCTACATTCTCAGGCCTGAATGCTCCCAAATTAATTGCTTTGCATCCTCTTCCCTCCCCCCACCTCCTTTTCTTTCTCTCTCTTTAGCTTAGTCCCAAACTGGTGAAGTCTTGGCTGGGGGACTGTAATGAACTGGCAGAATGATAAAGAGATGCTGAGCTGGAGGGAGGTGGGGGACTGAAAGCCCACTAATAAGACCAGGATCCTCTACTTACACCGTGCCCCACCGCAGGGAAGCCATTAAAGACCTGCAGAATAGAAGAGAAAAGGAAGAAAGTTCTTACAGAGAGACCTCCCCTCCCCAGGCCCTCTCCAGTAGTTTTTCAGAACAGAGCTCTC
Source organism: Hypotaenidia okinawae (assembly GCA_027925045.1). NCBI lineage: Eukaryota > Metazoa > Chordata > Aves > Gruiformes > Rallidae > Hypotaenidia > Hypotaenidia okinawae. Next base: position 36,468,119 of record BSDF01000004.1, read on the forward strand.
GACATGGCTAATCCCTCCACCGCTTAATGAACTACAAGCTTCCCTTTCACTCAGACAAAAGTTTCTTTCCTTTCTGGGGCCTAATCGCAGACAAATGGTCCCCCCACCATGATGCCTGTTAAAAACCCATTCCCTTTTTTGAAGGCTGGGAGGCAATAGGAATGCCACTGGCAAGAATAGGTACCCTTGAAATGAGCTCCTTCTGCACTTCTAAGAGATAAGTGGGAGATGACATTGGAGCTATAATGGAAAAAATATTTTCACAAGGCAGCATCTGTTGTTTCAGTGGATGCAGCCCCATTTTTGATCCAGAATGCTTCTGTGCATCTGTCTATATCTTTTCTGTCAGTGAAACAGTCACCTCCTGCCCGCCCTCTCTCCACACTCACATATATTATGGGTAGGAATGCTGCGTGGCTGCACAATAAAACTGCCACAGCCTGTGCTGAGATACGTCAGGACAGCGACTTACTGCAAGAAAAGAGTTACCAGTTTGCTTCCAAAAGGAAAAAGGAGCCACAGCTTTTACAATTTATTACTTCACTGGGCGTGGGATGAGCTCAAATATCACCAGTTCCATACAGGAAAAGAAAGAAACTCTATCTCCTTGAGTACAAAATAGTTGAGCATCCAAATTTTCTTTTGACACCTAAATAATTTTCTTTATTTCTGGGTAATAAAAAGGGAAAGTGTTTGCAGCTCTCCTTTCTGCTAAGCAACAATTAAACCAGGCCATTTATTTTAGTGTTCAACCTCTCAAATGCAGTGTGAACGTTTCTTCTTGGATTACAGTTTAGGTGACTATTTAAAGTTGATTTCCCCAAGTTTATAAAATACACCAGTAACAGAGCTGGGAATGTGCCAGGTCTGCCAAGCCTCCTTCCAGAGCTATGTCCTCTGTCTCACACTTCTGTGTGACAAGAAGATGTATAGGCTTTAATGCAAGTAGGGGCTGTTTGAACATCTAATCTGAACTCCCATCTAGTCAGTGCTGCTGTATTTGGCAAAAACACTTTCCAGGAAAGCTTCCAGAAATAAGCTGAAGACATCAAAAGGTGGAAAATCCATCGTTTCCCTCAGCAGTTTGTCACAGGAGTTTTTCACCTCCTCTGCCTGGCTAGTTTCTCAGTCCAGACTCACCTTTTAGCTTTCATATCAGCTTATGCCTTTCTTTTGCTAAATTAAAGAGCTGTTTAACATCCTGCATCTTCTGCTCACGAAGTACTTGCACATCACAATTAAGAAGTCACCTCTCAGTCTTTCTGCTGATAGAGTTTACAGCTGGGGGGGGTCTTTAAATCTCTTTCTTTAAGGCCCTATCTTCATCCTGTCAGCATTTTTTGTGGCTTTTTATATAGTCCCCTGATATATCCATGTGCTTTTTAATGCATGGGGCCTTCAGTTGTGTGCAGCACCTCTCTGTTGCTCCAGTGCTTTTCACATGGCAACAGAACCTCCTGCTCCCAGCAGATGGGACCACACTTCTGCAAAAGCATTGTTTACATCAGACAGGCTTCAATTTGTTTGCAGACAATATTTATTTACTGGGTTTGAGTAGAATTGAAGGGAGAAGGAAAAAGCTCCAAGACCTATCCCCATGCAGAGCTATGGGACAGAGTCTTCTCTCATGCTCCCGTTACAAGGAAACGCTGGAGTCTGAATCCATGCCTCAGTAGATTTCACATTCAGTTCTTTTCTCTTTTAAAAGGGGGAAAAGTAAATCTTTGTGTGGATTAAATGAGCAGCTGGTAATCACTTAGGGCCAAATGCTCAGAGCAGAGAAAATTTTACATCAATGAGCAGGTCAAATAAGACCTGAAGTATGTCTCTGGGGCATCACCCATCCAGTGTTTCCTTTCCTATTACAAACCATCACAGTGAGAGGAACTGCAGCTTCCTAACAGGCCCCTGTGTAGACACCCAGAGATTTGGGTATGTCACCATCAGCCCACAAAGCCAGGCTGGGAACTCACAGATGCATTTTTCCCTGCAGGAATCTCAGCAGGTCTTACTCCTGTTCTGCTCTCTACCTCAATATTTCTGTCCATGTTCTGGCTAGATCAAAGAAATGCAGAAGCAACTGAGGAAATGACAAATAGAAAGACTGAAGAGCATCAGAGCTCTGTGAAGGGATCTCACACTGCAGAGGGGGGCAAAGCTGAAAGCTGCTGGTGCAAATAGGAGCTCTGTGGCTTTGAGACCAGCTTGAACCACCGCATTTATCTAAACCAAGGGTGATGACACACATTTGGACCTAACGAGGCTTTAAACTGAACTAATAACAGCTATACAGAATCAGGAAGAACACATTTTTGACAGAAGAGATCTCTTCTAAGGCTTCTTCCCACTATGACACCATTGAATTATGGCTCTCAGGAGAGGCTCTCCCTGTCAAAGTGGCACAGCCTCCCCCAGGTTACTCCAGGCTTTTGCAAAAGTAGCCTGGATCTTATCATCACCAATTTGCAGTAGCATTCACTCCACGGTCTAGGTGAATCTTTGCCAATATCTGCAAAGCACCTAGGACATGAGAAGTGACAGGCCTTAGTAGTTTCAGCCACACATTTCTGACTCTGGGGAGCAGCTTCAGTTTCAAAGGGTTGGATTTGGTTCTTGTTTCTCTCAAGCCTGTTTGCCCATCGGTACTTGCAGGGTCAGGCAGAGGAGGAGGGGACTCCTACCCAGCAAATCAAGCAGCTACAAAACAAAAGGAATCCCATTCAATTATTCCCAGCAAGAGGATTAAGCAATGAAAGCGACATATGAGTCCTTTGTGTGGTATTTTTGCAATTATGTTCATTTTTCCTACATTACTAATACGCTACTAGAAACCAGACACCATGCCCAATAATGCAAAAAAACAAGGCAAAAGAATGGAGGGGAAGAAACAGAGTGGAAAATGCAAAACAGTAAACTGGTCCTCTTAGCAAATGTTAAGTACCAGCCAGGGCACGCTATGGCTGGGCCCCCAGACTCACACAGCAATGAACTAGGAGCAAAGCAGCAGATGGTGATGCAGCAGATTAGAAGTTGCTACCAACTGCCTGTCTGGAGAGCTTTGCTTGGGATTATGGACTTCAGGGTAAAAACCTGTAGCAAGAGACACCAAAATGTAAGCACCCTTGAAATAGGAAGGGTCCAGGCTTCATGGAGGTTTATCTGCCTTGTGGACTCTACCCCACCAGCCTCAGGGAAAGCAGGCAGAAAGGTTTTGTCAATGTGCTGCTAGAAAAAGTAACTAGATCGTGTTACTGGTGTGAATCAGTGCAGCTGCACTGGCACCAGCACATCTGAGTCAAAATGTACCATCATTAGCCAGGGCGCTGCTTTGGCAGGGGGTTGGACCCCATGATCTCTCAAGGTCCCTTCCAACCCCTGTGATTCTGTGATCTTAGATTTGTGTTTCAGCGACCAGGCAAAAGCTGTTGGAGGTAATCACCTTGTGGGGGGCTCACAAAGGATGGAAAAAAAAACCCACAACACCATGGTCCTAAGAAGGAAACACTAAGCATGGGTTGCTTGGGGTGTGTGGTGTTTTTTAAAAAGATGGGCAATAAACCCTGACCAAGTAGGGCTGGAGCAGCTCTGACAGGTCACTTTGTCCGTTCTCTGCCCTTTTGCAGAGGCTGGTGTGCAGCATCCTGAGCTCTCCATGTCTTTCCCTGGTTTCTGGCCCACAGGATTCAATGCACTAACACTTCAATGCACAGAAACATCCCTGTGGCTGGAGAGCTTTGAGCACACCGAAGTGCTTATGCAGCGCTCCCTTTTGCAGAGATCCACAGTTCATTCTCCTTCACCCTTCTATCCCCATTGTTTTCCAGGTGTAATTGTAGATGGGTGCATTAGCGTTTCCCCATTAAGGGGCCATTACAGAGCAATTCTTTTATCTCAAAGTGCTGATAAAAAGGGATGTGCATTTGAGGGGTGATCACTGTTTACTGTTGACTGCTTGGAATAGTGACTTCAGGACAGCGACCAGGAAGGGAGTGCATTGCCATTAGTGTGGAATAAGTATCTAAGAAACTATTTCATTCAGAATTTCATTCACAAGGGCAGCCTTGTTTTAAATTCCTGTTAACTGCTAGCAGCTACTAGTTTATCAGTGCAGCTCTAACTGCCAGGTGACAAACACCACACCTAACCATGAACTAAAGAGGGCAAAGAAAGTGACTTCAAGCTTTACAGGATATAGGCATTCCCTCCTATGACCAGAGGTATTTTCCAGAGCAAAAGTTAGATGAAAGCTTGGGAGGAGATCTACTGTATCAGGATGGGCAAATGTGCATGTATGCATATATTTATCACTACAGTCCTCCCAAGGACTGCAAGTGCCTTCTGCAGGGGGGATACAGTTTCTTTACTGGGTCATGTCCAAGCATCAACTTCTGTCGTTGGCTTCAACTAGGGAAGCATTCTGACAATAAACCACAGCGAGCCACATGCTGCATCCACCGTGCTGAACCAGTGGGTGTCTGGCACACGCATTTCTGAACGCACTTTTTACTTGATGAACCTGTAACTCGACTCAGTGGGTCAGTGCAACGTGCACTAAACAGGATGGGAGAGTCCCTCGCCGTATCATTCACATGGCCAAAGATCTGAAGCAAATCTATTAAATGCATTGTGTTATTCCAGATATGTAGCTGTGGAAACAAGATCAGGATCTGGCTTATGATCACAAGAAAAATGCCCCTTATGACCTTTGTCTTTCAAGAGTGAGGGAAAAAACCTGCCACTTGAACATATATAAGGTTTACTGATATAGATTTCAACCTGGACCAAAGAGGACCTAACAAGAGGACCAAATGCTCAATCAAAGTAAATAAGTAATTTACAGCAGTTCAGATTTGGGGATCCAGTTGCCAGTCCAACCAAATGTTGATCTCTTTCTATTTCAGCATTATCCAACGAAAGCAACACAGGATTTCCAGCCTCTCCTGAGAAGGCCAAGTTCCAAGTAGCCTTGGAGTTTTACTATACAATACCCACATACATATACTTTAGAATTGCACCTTTGCCTCAGCGTGATCCCATTTAGTTTACAAGAAAGCATTTTCATAAAGTTCTTTTTAAGAAAGAGTGAGGAAGGGATATCACATCCCTTCACATCACATCCCACAAATACTGCCTCACACTCATGAAGGAAGCCCTGTCCCCAGTGAGGTAGTCGCCCCTGTTGTAGAGGGCAAATACAAAGTGGTGAAATACTGCCTAGTTCAGCACTAGCTCTTCAATGTCACGTATAAATATACATAGTAGATATATCGTGTGTGTGTATATATATACACACACACATATATAAATGTGTATATATATATATATATATAGTGGTTGCATTCGACCCACAAATAAAAAACATTCCCCCTTTAGTACAGGTGCTCAGAAAGCTGGTATTTTCCCATTGTATTTGTGAACCAAATAAGACTTTGCTGGGAAATAAATAAAGCAGACAGGCTGCCCGTTAGGGCTTTTCCCAAGATGAGTGATGCCGTGAGCAGAAAGACGTGTCACTACTTGCTGCCACAGGGGATGGTTAGTGGGCCAGGTCCTGCCAGTGATGCCGTGCAGTGTACACACTGGGAGCTGTGGGAAGGGAGCAGTCAGGGTTTATTGCCATTTCCAGGAGGAATAAACCCTGGATGAGAATAGCCAAGGCAAACACTGGCCTGCCCTCCCTCTGCCACAAAGGTCGGGGTTGGTGGGGCCAAGACAAGTGCTGGCCGTCATCTGCTGAACCCATGCCATTCCCCACGCAGACAAGGCTCTGCTTTTCCAATCCACAGCTAAGGCCAGGCCTGGCAGATGCTCCTTGCTGGTGATGCCAGGACTTTCGCCTTGGCTTGGTGTCTCCCATTTGGATGGGAGTCATCTTTAGCGGCAGACAGGCTGACGCCTGCCGAGGGCTGCCCTGCAGGCAGGATGCGACCCCACAGCCATGACCAAGGGCTCCCTTTGCTCTCTCTTTCCTTTCCTCCACGCTCCAACACCAGAGCCAGAAAACAAGACAGGCCTGTGGTGCACAGGGGTGCTGGATCTACCTGCTCCAAAGATGAAGGCAAAAAAAGTGGTCACTCCATCTGCTGCAGAGAACTTAAATCTATAAAATAGCAGAGCTGGGAAAATTTCATTTAAAGCCACTGCTCTTTGTGGTGAAGGCAAAAAAAAAGTTCTGTTAAATTAAAACCCCAATTATAATGGTCTTTTTACATCAAAAGAGAATTTAGTAGCTTTGTTGCTTTCAGAATAATAATTTAAAAAAAAAAAAAAAGAAAGAAAAAGCACTTCTCAAGAGACACAAATTAAATATTTGTCTTTGCTGACAGAAAGGGTAAGGTTTCTCTCATCTGCTGCACGAGTAATTCGTGCATGCTCCCCTCGTGTAACACTATCCCTCTCCACCATCAAAGCGGTGTGGGCAGAGTTTAATCGCTGCCTCTACTTGCTCTGCTTACAAGCCTTGCCTTAGAAGACAGGTCTCCCTTTGGAGATGGATTTTACCATCAAATCCCTCTTTTCAATGACACACCCACCGCACAAGATCACAAAGAAAACCACAACTGTTTGATCACAGCAGTGTTATCACTTATAAATACTGCAGCATCTTTCAAATCTCCAGGTATTTATATAAGAAATAGTTCATCTCCTCTCCATGTCTTAAAGACTTATTCCTTCTGCACCAAAGACAGTCAACTTACTTAAACTTGGAAAAGGAGAATGGCATTTATATACATAACACATAAAGAAATTATACTCTCCTTCCTATGCATTAGAGATCTCCTTAAAGATTAGTCCAAGACAAAAGCAGGGAACTAAACAACACCAGGTTGTGAAAACGTGTGCATTCAATAGAATTAAGGCAAATTTCCAGTAACGTATCACAAGGATACCCTGCAGCAGAAAAATTAGGGACCCCTTCCCAATCTGAACCAGACATGAATTCTAGCAGAGTCCTTCCATCAGGCTAAATGGCTTTCTAGAACATCAGTGTTGGCTATGTGTTGTTTTTGATGCAAACACTAGTCCAACCTATAAGCTCATTGACCAAAATGAACTTATATTTACAAAATATCTTGAAATAACCAGCTGCATGGCTACAGCCCAGTGACCTTACAAAGATGTATGTCAAGAGTGTACAAAAGCGACTAACACAGAGCTCTTGAGACAATTTTGAGAATGGAACTGAAAAGCACAGAAAAATGCAGAATTTCTCCTCTATGGAAAAGTCTGACATTTCAACATTTGTTTTATATCCTGAGTCTAAAATATTGAAAATTTTTAATGTCTAATGGACCACAAGATGAAACTGTTTCCTCTTTTTCTTGTTGTCAAATTAAACCAAAGCATGCTAATTTTGTCAAAAATTAGACACACACATTGTCATAATGATTTTTAAAAGACCAAAATGCTTAATTTCTTTTTATGTTGATATTAGACTGCCTTCTCCTCCTCTCCTCCACACTGCCTTATGGGAGCTGTAGTTCCTGGACATACTTCATCTTCTAATTGGTATGCAGAACAACTGATTCTTGTGATGGATCAATCAAGTTTGGCCAAGTTATTGCATTACAAAAATAGCCCATGGGAAAGAATGTAAGGCTAAAGTGTAACTCCTAGAAGGTGCTCACTGCATTAATAGAAGCAACTTAATATCCCATTGAACTGACTCGAAACAAAGTTGAGTCAGATTCAATTAAAAAAAAACCCAAACCAAACTTTAATTTGAATCATGCATACTCAAATAAAATTTCTTTGGGAATTTCCCAACAGAACTGATATTTTTGGCATAATCAGAAGTTTTCTGAATTAATGGATTTATAATTTTATGGAAAGGCCATTTTCCATTAGAAAATGTCTCTGGGTAAATGTTTCCAAAAAGCTTTCATAGATTTTCTTGGTTGAGGCAGCAACCATCTTTCTGTTCATTGTACACTGGCTAGTACAACAGGGTCCCAGTTTGTCTTGAGGCTCTTAGGAGTTACCTTGCTACCACTACTAGTAAAAACCAGAAGAAATGCACTCCTATTGCCTTGCTTTTTCACAGCTCTTGGTTTCTTGTGACATATTTCCTTCATCTCTGTAAGTCAATTTTACATTCACAAAGTTTCTTGCAGTGCCATACACATAATTTGTCCTTGGATCACAAAGAAGCCAGTGAGGCTCTTCCTACCCCTGGCAAAACTTTGCTGAACATGGCTCAAATGCCAAATTCACTACGAAAACACCCAGAAGAGAAGCCTCACATTGATTTCTGGCGCTTCACTGACACACCACCAAATAGGTCTTCTGCCGTGGCTAGCAATTCATAGGCAGGCCAATGTGTGATACGTTTTGTGCTGGGCTTGATTCTGATGGCACACACCTACTCCTCCAGGCAAGAGAAGTTATTTTCTGGGCCTGGGGGAAACTATTTGACAGTAACTGATGAGGACGAATGGCTGCTGTGGGCCTCTCTAAGTCAGTGAAACACAGTAGCGTGCCGTCCAGAATTTGTAGTACTGCAGCTTAAAACCCATTAGGAAAATAGCCCGATCAATAAATCCTCAATGAATGCCACTAGCGCAGTGCTGCGTTATCACATGAGTGGAAACAACAAATGTGTCACTCCAGTGATTGTTTGATGTGAAATCATGTGGAACGCCTCATTTGGAGAGCGGCCCGGTCGGCCTCTCTGAAACCGATCCCCCTCCCGCCATGTTAACGGACGCTGGAGCGTGAAATCCAACCTCCCCATCTGTGCTGCTGCAACCTCATTCTGTGCCCGCTACGTGTCAGCGTCTGTTTTTATTTTCTGGCACCTTGAGCAAGTGTTAGCAACTCTAAATAATAAGTGACGCGCAGCCACTCTGCCGGGAACAAGCACCTGGACTGGAGCACGGCATTCATTAAGGCCTCGACACATTCGCCCTCTGCACTCTTTTCAGTACCTTCCTTTCTTCTCCTTACTCATTACATATATCCTTACTTACATCCTTCATGATTACTCATGTGCCTACTGGCAACGTGAGAAATGGAAAATACAGCATGCCCCGCTGGCCTAACAACTGGACCGTGATTCCAGCAAAACTCTCTTCCTCCATGGGCCCTTTTATCCTTTCTGCATGGCACATTTAATAAAGCCACAGGCACACCTTGGTCAGATTCCTCATTAGAGAGTATTAGGCACCTATTTTTCTGCACTGCATCAAAACCAGGGAGGCCACGCACAGGTGCAGTCAAGCTGAAAGAGTAGGTATGTTTTGCTTTAGATGAGAAACAAATTTTAGGGGAAGTTAACTGCACCTCCACAGCTTTGTAAAATGCAAGAAGCCTGAATCTTCTGTGAAGCTGAACTTCAGAGAAAGTAAAGACAGAGTATACACCAGGATGGTTTTGAGACTTGTTAGTGCTCTCTTATCCTGTGTAATTACTCATTCTCAACCACAGCATGGCAAGGGAAGGAAGGGAGAAGGCATGCTAGTCGATCATTTTACAGGCCTGAGGAGGTGAATTAACATTGAAATTCGTATTCTTGCAGAAAACAGAACAAAATTACCATGTCAGCTTGGCATCCTAGTTTCTAGTAAAGGATGGACAAACTAAAGGTCTTACTCTTCACAAATGAAAACCTAAAGTGGCTGTCACATTTCCTTCAGATCCCGGTTTCTGTATCTGATCCATCAACAGAAACAGCAAGATGCATAAGATGCATGTTGGGTAACTTGTGGGTGATCAGGAAGATGCCAGCAGTCATCCTCCCCACAGGATTTTCTAAATCAAACATCTACTATCCTCCAAAGAGAAAGCTGTGTCTGGAAGGCTGGAGGGATTATAATGGCTATGCCATACTGCACTGGGTAATGCAGGACAATATAAACATTTCCTGACCACGTGAAGGAAAAAGAGAGATTTATAACCTTTACCTACAGCAAGCTCAGCCCAATGAGCTAAGGATGAGATGACCATGAGGATGTTTCACAGAGCATCTGCTTTCATTGGCTAGCCAACTGAAGTAAATTGAAGTATTTACCTGGGTACCCCATCCAGCCTGAACTTCCTTAATGGTAAAGACCTGCCTTGGCTAAAATGATGTGTAAAAGTAACATTAAGAAAAACCATATATATACACATACAGCTTCCCTGAAAAACGTGAAGAAGAGAAGATTGATGGTGAAGGATGTCATTAGTCTTTAAAAAACACAGTCTGCAAAAAGCTCAGTTAAAGGAGTGAAACACCAGGGACTCATCGAGCCAAAATCAATACAGCAGCATTTAAAAATCCATTTCCAGTTCAGGATAAACCTATTGCTGGATGGGAAAGGAAAAACCATCAGCAGTTGCACAGAAAGGACTAAAGCTAACTGTGGAGACTATATTCTGAGAAAAGGGATGACTTGGAGCATAAATTGCATCATCCACTGAATCAGTAACCATTCAGCAGATTGATGCAATATGCACACATCAGAGGATGGAAGAGCACAGAGCTTCAGCTTGTGAGACTCAGTCTTCAAAGGCAGACAAGCAGCTCAACTTGAACTCTCAGGCAAAAATCAGTGGCAAAGGCAGCTAGTGCATTATTTGGATCTGAGGAGAACACTACACTGAAATGGGTAGGTGATCTGACTATACACAAGAGTAGCAGAGATACTGGTACTCAAGTCTGGGCTCAAAAATTAAATGGAAAGAATGAAAGGGGGAAAAATTAAAAGCAAGGCAAACAATTAAGAGAGCAGGAAAAACCCCACTTGTAAATGTTGAAATACTCAAGACATCCTAATAGTTATAGAGAGGGCTGAAAAGTCCCCTTAAAATGTTGACTACATAACCCACACATAAAATTGTGGCCTCTGCAGTCTTGGTGACCCAGGTAGAATATAAGCCAGTGTCTGGTGGTGGAGGTCAGCAAATGGCAAAGGGGAATTTGATCAGTGCAATTTTTTTATGTTTCATTCAGCAGCATCTTTGAGATCTTGAGTAAGCAATTTTCCAACCTTTTCCTGGACTGATACATAGACATAGAGCTGTAACAGGGGACTAAAGACATCATCAGGTTTTTTTTCACAGCAAATCATAAATTTGTAGGGGTTGGAAGGGACCTCAAGAGATCATCGGGTCCAACCCCCAATCCATCTTTCATGGATTCCTAAACTTGATATTTTTCATTAACTTCAATGTTGGCAGGTAGTGATGTTTAACTCTGCTTTCTTTTAAAAATTAAGAAACCCCCCAAATAACCCAAATATTTCACCATTTCTCCAACCAAAGGGGACTAATGTAGCGTAGGTAGTAATTGTGATGACATTTGAGATTATCCTATAATCCAGTTTCAACCTTCCAGCTGGAAAGCGGAGATGGGATGGTTTGAAATCTGTGAAGCTGTTTTATTTTGGAGGCTTAACAGGCAAATAAAAGGCAGTGTAGGCTAATGACACCAAATTAGCTGGATCTGGGTTTTATTTGTGTCCTCTGTGTGCTTAGTCTGATACAAACAGTGAAGCAAACTAGAAATATGTGCTGTCTGTGCAAGATGGACTGGAATTCTGTCCTTGCTCATGCCTGATCTGTTCACACAGAAGTCGGCAGGATCAGCAAAAGAAAGAGAAGTTCCCAAGACAGGAGGTATTTAGCAACAACAACAAAAAACCCTAAAAAATTTGATCATGAAGGAGGAAAGGTCACAGGGAGCAGAGTATGCATCTTTATATTCTTTGTATCCTATTGTGGTGTGTGACTAGCTCTTGTCCACTAACTTAATCAGGAAGACATATTTTAGTGAGTGACAAGTAAGAATGAATACAGTCAGCCTTGTTTTCACCACAGGACACAGAGATTGGCTTTGGATGTCTTTTTGAAATATTCATTTGCCAGGCAGAATGGGAGCCTGAGGGCAGGAGGCTTCAAAAAGAAAAAACCCAAACCCTATGTATCCCAAAAGTCATCTAAAATATATGGCTACACTGTCAGCTAGAGCAAATGAATCTAACTCCACTAACGAGAAGGAGCATCTATAGTATAAACCAGAGGAGGATCTGTCCATGACAAACTGAAATTGTGCCCTTGGTCACATCTGATGTATTCACAAAAATATGCATGCCTTCTGGGGCAGATTTTACTATCTGCTCAAGTTTGTTTGGGGAGTATGTGCAGCTATGTCAGCTGGGAGAACGAGGAAGGGCAGAGGGAGTGCTCTGGCATAAGAAGTACTACATCATCTCAGGGAGCAAATTCCACCCTTAGTTGCACGGAGGATATTTATCTCCTGAGGAGCAATGCTCCACACCATCAATCCAATGCCCACTCCCCAGCACTCTTGTAGGAAAACTCCTGGCAGAGCCACGCTCTCCAAACATTGTGTTGGCACAATATAGGAGCAACTTTGCTGAAATAACCATCACAACCATCCCACGGTGAAGCTGAGCTGCCTGCAAGGGGAACACGACTCAAAACAAGAGAGATTTTGTCTGTCATGAGTGGCAGCGTGCTCCATTTCAGAGCAAATTCCTTGTCATTTATGCATGCAGCTCTGTGTGGTTTTAACCTTAGCATAGCCACTGGTAAGTCAATAGTCACAGAACGGGGGTGAGGGGAGAAGGATGATTTATTTTTCCTTGTTGCTGCTGCAGAGCAACTGCATATTTTCCTTGTCAACAGCTGTGGTTCATACATGCTATAGAGATAGGCAGAAAGAGGAAAGAAGCCCCACCCAATAAATAAGATGTAGGACTCTGAGGAATTGTTATTACATGCTGAACATGCCAATATAATGCTATTCACAGTCTTCTCTCTAGGACGCTGGAGATTCCAGGGTCCTTTGTCAAAAACAGTTGCTCTTTCCCCAGGAGCCTGTGCAAACCCTCATCTTCCTGCTGTACAGCCAAACCCTGATGGAGGCTTCAACCAAGGCAGGGTGAACAAGTCCCGTGTGTGCCCCTAGCTGGAATGGCTCTGCTCTTCACACCAAACTATCACATGCCTGTCTACCCTCTTCCTTTGTATCCTTCTTCCATGCATCTTTTCTGCTGCCTTGCATGGGACCGCTGGTGGCAGTGACCCCTTCCCAGTCCGTCTTCTAATGCCTCCCACACATTTCTGCTGGGAGGTTTTACTGACATTATAGTCCACAGGGACATGCAATCTCAACACAGACAGGTGGTGACACTCCTACTTGCTTTTCCCCTTCTCCACAAATGGCATCTTGTTAATGGCTTAGGATATGGCTGAGGTTCAACAAAAGCACGTGGAGAGTCTGGCACCTGGGAAGGAATAACTGCTGGAATCAGGACAGGCTGGGGGAGGAGCTGCTGGAGAGGAGCTCTGTGGAGAAGGACCTGGGGGTCCTGGTGGGTGACAGGGTGGCCATGAGCCAGCAGTGTGCCCTGGGGTTGAGAGAGACAATGGGATCCTGGGGGGCATCAGGAGGAGTGTGGGCAGCAGGTCACAGGAGGGGATCCTCCCCCTCTGCTCTGCCCTGCTCAGGCCCCACCTGCAGTGTTGTGTCCAGTGCTGGGCTCCCTGGGATCAAACAGACAGGGATCTCCTGGAGAGAGTCCAGAGGAGGCTGTGGAGATGATGAAGGGCCTGGAGCATCTCCCCTGTGAGGAAAGGCTGAGGGAGCTGGGGCTGTTCAGCCTGGAGAAGAGAAGACTAAGGGGGGACCTAATGAATGTTGATCACTATCTGAAGGATGGGATGCAGGGGGACATGGCCAGCCCCTTTTCAGTGTCTGTGGGGACAGGACAAGGGGCAATGGCTGCAAGTTGGAGCAGAGGAAGTTCCCCCCCAAGCTGGGGCAGAACTTTTCCCCAGTGAGGGTGAGGGAGCCCTGGGCCAGGCTGCCCAGGGGGTGTGGAATCTCCTTCTCTGGAGAGATTCCAGCCCTGTCTGGACACCGCCCTGTGCAATATGAGCTGGGGAGCTGCTTTGGCAGGGGGTTGGACCCCATGGGCTCTGGAGGGCCCTTCCAACCCCTGTGATTCTGTGATATTAGAAGCTCCAAGAGGACAACTTTGGCTACACTCCCTTTCAGCATAAAGGTTCAGAACCAAAGACTGTGGAGCTGCTCTGTCTATCCCAGACACTTCTTTGTCACACTAAATAACCTCACCATCTGCAGCATCAAATTAAACATGGAAATCTAAACTGCTGTGAATATGATGGCAGTAAGAATACTGTTTCAGCTACCACAGCTCAGCTGATGACTATGATCACCCATTGAGCAGTGATCGCACCAACATTGTTCATCAAAAGCCTGGGATTTTAGGTCGCTTGAATTTAGCTGTAAATTCACTAAGGCCTCATTAGCATGAAAATACAAAAGCATTCAGACTGAGGCCTCTACCTCAGCTTTCTTCTGGGTAGGATAGCAAATATCATCAGCTGTCTACAAACACAAAACCCAAGTGCTGACCTAAACCTTCACCCAGCATCTAAAAATCTATTCAAAGGGGTATTTGCTTTACTTTAAAAACTGGCTTGAATTATTTTGGCACTTTCCAAGAAAGCTGATGTCACAGTTTCATGATAGGGGCTGATAACTGAAAAGTTTAGCAACATATATGGTGTGACCTCTCTCAGGTTGCCACTGCCTTCAGCACACCCTCCAAAAGCACTGAAACAGGCATTGGAACAGGCTGCCCAGAGAGATGGTAGAGTCACCCTCCCTGGAGGTGTTCAAAAAAAACATGTAGACGTGGCATTCCAGGACATGGTTTATTTGAGTTGGTGGTATTGGACAGGTGGTTGGACTTTATGATCTTAAAGGTCTTTTCCAGCCTCAAAGGTTCTGTAGCTCTGTGATTCAGCTCACTGAAGCATAAAATCATTTTTGCATACAAAAATACCTGGGCTGGTTCTCAGGAGACTGTGACAGTTACATCTGGGTTTGAATGACCATTCACTTCTGCTGGGGCCAAATCCACCTACTGCAATGCAAACGCACCCACCTACATTCCACAAGGGTTTCTTCAAACTGGTTAAAGTTTGGGAGGACGAGACATTAAGGTCAGTTCTTATAACACTATAACCACTGACTGACACTTGACACCTTCCAAATTACCTTCAGGAGCTGCACAACAGTATCACTCTGCACCCACTTTCCTTCTATTCCTGCTCTCCAGAAAAGTGCATTGCATCCTTCCAAATAGCCTGAAGGTTGATGCTGCACCCATACCAACGAGGAACACAAAACACAAGAGGATCCTACTCTCCTAGGCTAGGTGCTGAGCTATGCCTACGTGCCTGGAGCCAGATATTTTCCTGCCTGGCTTTCACAATGCCAGCTCCTCTTTTTGTCTTGCATCATGTCTTACACAAGGAACTGAATATCTGCTTTCATTCTCAAAGAAAGATCACCCACAGAGCAGGGCCTCCATGTGTCTGAAGGGAAGCTTTTCCCTTTCATTTGGTGGGGTTTATGAGGGCTATCTTCCAGTGCACACAGCAAAAATATGGCCTGACCCAAAGATCATTCAAGTCAACAGAAAAACTTCTCTTGATTTCTATAGGCTTTGGCTCTTGCTGCACTGGACAGCAAGGGACTGTAGTCTTTGTAATAAGGCACTGGGCCAAAAATAGGGTTGCACACATGACAACTCTCACCCCAATGCCATTCTCATCCCCCACCTGCTTCTACAGGTCATGGCTTTGTAGCTACAGGAAGATGTTTACATCATGGTCCTATTGACACAGGTCAGAGTTCAAGGAAGTCCAGTAAATCATGAGTCTAAATAAGGTAGGGCTGGAGCTGGGCAGAGGAGAGAGGGGAGGTAATGAGAGCAGAACCAGCTCTTTGAAGAAGAACAAATGTGAATGTTTACAGTCCCTTGGTGCATTCTCCCTCTGCTGAAAACATGTTCAGATGCTGGTTGGTTTATCTGCTTTCTGTGAAGTTGTGCTGAATGCCAAGGAGCCCTACTCCTGCCATCAACAAGACCTTAGCCCATCCTTCAGTTCACCCTGCAGAACTCTTCCCGCCGTGGAGGGAGGCCAGTGCGTTAGGCCTCTCTTTTCATGTGCTGTACCGAAGAGGCTGAACGAGGCACTGTGCATTCCCAAAATGCTGATGAAATCAGACATAGTCCCAGCACACAGGGGGATTCTTCTCAAAAGGGAAAAAGCAAAAAAAAAAAAACCCCACAGGACACCACAAATCCAGTTAACAAACAAGAGAGAGTATATTTTTGCCCTATACAGCAGTACGCAGTTTAACAGCCTTTCACAAAGACTCATTTATCATTAATCTGTAAACGACTCCTCTTTCCCCAGCAGAGTATGTGTATGATCCAGCTCTGTTATACCACATTCCTAGGTTTTCTATGCAGTTCAGAGGATCTCAAAGCTATTCCCACTGCCTGTGATTGCTGCAGTACCACTTCACTCTGTCACTCACTGATTCCCTCTGCCTCATTAAGGCTCAAGGAGTGTCTGGTGAGGACATTTAATTAAAAGTGAGCACAAACTGATCATGAGGACTTGTGAGTCTTTTGTTCATCTGTTTGTTGATTACTAAATGGTAAACTCAAAGGACTGAAAGGGAAAGTCCCCAGCAAAATGAGTGGAGGAAGAGGAAAGCGTTAATGTCCAGGTATGGGACACGGACTCAGCAAAATCAGATTTCACACTGAGGTCCATGAGGTGAGGGTGGACACTGTGTTTCAAATGCCAGACCTTTCTTCATTTTCAAACCAGCCCATGCCTGAAAGTTTGCAAGATAAGGTAGTCCTCTAAACAGGAACAGGCTTCTAAAGGGAAGTGGCATCTGCCTGCTGTGCTCTATCCTCTTAGCAAATATAATCCATCCTGCCTTCACATGGCCTCTTCTGATGCTCATCTACACTAGAAATGTTATACTTGCATAGCTTTAGTGCCAGACCCTTCCCTTGCTCAAAAAGACATAGAAAATTATCATATGTACAAAATTCTGCTATTGGTAGTGAAAATTGTTTATTCCAGCTGAGCATCTGCTCCTAGGCTTCATTTAGCCTGAAACAAAGTCCCAGCAGAGATTCATACAAAGAAAGGGAGCCCCAGGTAAAAGAGCTTCCTCGATATAGCTTTGCCTGCTACCACTTTTACTAGATGGCTGTTTCAGTGAAGAACAGAGTATTAGCCATGTGTGTAGCCTCCCACTTCTGTAGCTTTCAGTGAGATCTTCAACTTGTCTTGAGCCCCTTTGAGCCATAAACTGCAGAGGCAGCTACTGCATTTTGCAGCAGACAGCAGTGGCTGAACTCTGCTGCTCTACAGTCATATAAATCCTCAACTGCAGAAGCCAGAGGGCTCCTCTCTTGAGACAACCACAGAAAACTACGTGGGTACTGAGGGGAGACCTTGTCACTCTCTACAACTATCTGAAGGAAGGCTGTAGTGAGGTGGGGGGTTGGTATCTTCTCCCAAGTAACAAGCAATAGGATGAGAGGAAATGGTCTCAAGTTCTGTCAGGGGAGGTTTAGATTGGATCTTAGGAAAAATTTCTTCACTGAAAGAGTGGTCAGGAATTGGAACAGGCTGCAAGAGAGGTGATGGAGTCACCATCCCTGGAGGTGTTAAAAAAATGTGTAGACATGGCACTTCAGGACACTATTTAGTTGACTTGGTGGTATTGGATTGATGGATCTTAGATAAACTTGATGATCTTAAAAGTCTTTTCCAACTTTAAAGATTCTGTGATTCTATGATCAGACTGGCCTTTCCCACGTAACATATGCATGTAGACATTGTAGCTGAAGGCCAAAATAGATCATAGAAACATCTGTACTGACCACCCTCCTATCACATGGCATGACAGGTTGCCTATATTCTTCAGTGGAAACACAAAAGTCTTTAGTTAACACTGTTCCAAATTTTCAAGTGACTACATCAAGGCCCAACCACTGACTCCCCTGCCAGACCCTGATGCAGAAGAGGGTTAATCCCTGAGGTAAGTGCTAGTGCTAGCAATATCCCTGGCTGCAAACACACACAGAGAAGTACCATGAGAGAGCCATGCCAAAAGCCCCTGAAGAAGAAATTTCTGGCTCCTACTCTGTCAATGAAATGTTCTCACCATGTGAGAAAGACACAGAGGACAGACACTGAAACCACAATGCTGCCTCAGAAATAAGACAGAAGACCCCCATTTTGTTGATATGAGCTACTGGATTGGGCTAGAAGACATCATAATATGAATTATTTTGTGGCACTAACTATTTTCCTTATTCTTTCTTGACTTGCATTTGTGTACCCTGTGAATTTTAACCACATAGGATCACAGCCATTGCAATGATTGCTGGTTTTGTTACTGTTTATTTATTCTGTAGCTATTTCTCAGGGACTCCATTCAGGCACAAAGTGCAAGGTGACATGGATATGCAAACAGCCTTACTTCTGGTTTGTAGGCTTTGACTCTTTATTATTATTATTTTCCTGTTAGGTACATAAATATAAGATGCAAAGGTACCAGTCATTCTTCCTGGCGCCTGCCTGACCACATGAGTGATAAGCAACACAGCCCAGGGTACTGCTTTTAGTAGGGGACATGCTCAATTCCCTCCTCTGGCTACCTGGAACAATATACTTCAGCCTTATCTGCACAGGAGAAAAGCATCATGTTAGCAAACATACTTGTTAGCACAACATTCAATAGAATTTGTCCTTTTGAACAATGATTATCACTTTTAAAAACACATTAAGTGATCTTAGATACTTCTCAGAAACCCAAGTTAGTGACTTGCTAAAGCATTTAACTGTGTCTTGGCTCAGACTGTCTGGAAAGTCAAGGACAAGCTTGTCTAGCTCTCTACCTGCAAATAACTGTCTTTCCTTTTTTTCCAAAAGCCTTGGTTGCAATATTTGGTTGCTGAATTCTCTGCTGCTTTCTGTTCCAGGTACTCTGAGGCACCAAGCTGCTGCAGGTTAGTTTTGATGACCCTGAACGAGATGCAGTCCAACACAGGTCTGAATGAGCATCCAGCATCTGGTGGTTCCCTCTCTGCCAGGGCTGAACTCCACCAGCTGCAGCTGTTCAGACAACTTTCCTAACTCCATCCCATGATGCAACGTCTCCTGCTCAGAAATTACTCAGAAATCTCCACTTACAATAACAGCACATAGGAAGAAGGTTTTAGGACACCCAGGACAAGCTGGCATAAATACAGCTCTGTCAAAATACGTGTCGTCCCTCTGTGGGCACACTAATGTTCTGACTGCCATGTTCCCAATGAGCACCAGCTGCAATTTGCTCTGTATTTTGAAAATTACATGGGGCTCTCAAGAGCCTGGCAAATTGTCAACACAGCCCCTCGCTGGGTGCAATTTAACTGTCCTTAATCCAAATGGCATAAAAGGAAACAGTTACAGAAACTCTGGAAATAAAGGAGGACGTTGGGTTGATGGCTTTCTAAATATTGCTTTAGAGCCTGGGGGTGCCTTCTTTACTTCCAGGCAAACTTTAAAAGCCTGAGCTGCTGTCACTTGCCAGAAGAGCTAGTTTAAATGATATATTGAGAAGATCTTGTCAAAGAAAGTTTCCTTTAAGTCAGGGAGTTAGGTCCTACCTTGAAAAGGATGTCATTTCATACTCCCTTGCTTAACTTTTAGCTCTTTCCATACACATACATTTTTAAAGGAGAGAGATGACTGGACTACCTCCTAACCATCATAAAAACCTTGCAGAGAAAATACCAGCTTTGTGCCTAGTGAAAAACCAACGTAGTATTTTCCTGGCACTACACTACTGACTGATCCAGTCGTTGTTATCTTTGCAAAATGCTCAAGCTATGAAATTCTTCATTGGGAGGCAGTTACCAAAAGCTTTTGGGCAGAGTCTGGCTTATGGGATTTGAGCACTGCTTAACATCTCTCATGAGAAAGATTAAGATGAGTTTTCTTCTTTTGCAGGAGTGCAATCAAACTGAAGAAAAAACCTGAAAGCACGAAGAAAGAAGGAAGTGAACAGAACAACTAAGCTACTGCTACTGAAGTGCTCTCCAAGCATCTTTAGCCATCAAACATTTATGTGATCCTGTCTTCCTGGGGATGAATTACATAATCTTTCCATGAGTCTTTACCAACTCTTACATCTAGGATTCATCCCTCTTTTGGGCAAAATATAAACTCAATGTGCTGATTATTCATCATCATTAAAAACCTTGTTGCAATTTTCACAAGAGCTGAGATGTTCTAGCTGAAATTCCAATTTGTGTCATTACTGTACACTGCCTACCTAAAAAGCTCCCCTCAGTTTGAACCACAGAAGCCTTACACTGTAATACCTCCTCACCAGAGGAAAACAGCCTTTGTTCTTCACTGTCTTGAAGATTGTACAGTCATTTGCACCTGCCCAAAGTGGATATAAACCACAATGTACACACACTGTATTTGAGTACACCGGGTAAAGCATTGAGACAATGGGATCCTGGGGGCATCAGGAGGAGTGTGGGCAGCAGGTCACAGGAGGGGATCCTCCCCCTCTGCTCTGCCCTGCTCAGGCCCCACCTGCAGTGTTGTGTCCAGTGCTGGGCTCCCTGGGATCAAACAGACAGGGATCTCCTGGAGAGAGTCCAGAGGAGGCTGTGGAGATGCTGAAGGGCCTGGAGCATCTCCCCTGTGAGGAAAGGCTGAGGGAGCTGGGGCTGTTCAGCCTGGAGAAGAGAAGACTAAGGGGGGACCTAATGAATGTTGATCACTATCTGAAGGATGGGATGCAGGGGGAGATGGGCAGCCCCTTTTCAGTGTCTGTGGGGACAGGACAAGGGGCAATGGCTGCAAGTTGGAGCAGAGGAAGTTCCCCCCCAAGCTGGGGCAGAACTTTTCCCCAGTGAGGGTGAGGGAGCCCTGGGCCAGGCTGCCCAGGGAGGTGTTGGAGTCTCCTTCTCTGGAGAGATTCCAGCCCTGTCTGGACACCGCCCTGTGCAATATGAGCTGGGGAGCTGCTTTGGCAGGGGGTTGGACCCCATGGGCTCTGGAGGGCCCTTCCAACCAGGTGGGGCCTGAGCAGGGCAGAGCAGAGGGGGAGGATCCCCTCCTGTGACCTGCTGCCCACATTCCCCCTGATGCCCCCCAGGATCCCATTGGCTCTCACAGGTTGGGGTCCAGTGCTTTGCATGCTCTACAGAGAAACCATTTCTGTTTCAGGGAATTCCCAAAGAGCAAACCAGTGGAATCTGGGCACTTGTGTCAGTATACCACAGTTTCCTCTGGGTGTTTTTCACTTTCCCTTGGTTGTCCACTATACTATTGTGGGTGCTACAGATAGAAGATTGTGTTGGATGAGGCTACTTGAGTCTGACCTGGCTATGCCTGTGTTTTAATACCCTGTTCCTAAAGCCTTATCTGAGGAAATTAACTCAGCGACAGTAGGATGTTTATCAGTGATACTAGAGATACTTTTAGAGCACAGTGTCCAGCACAGATTCTAAGCAAAAAAGACTCTTCCAAAAAAGCAAAGTCATAGGAAACAGAAGTTATATTTCATTTCTGGTAATAAAGCTATAAATGCTGTAATATTCTAAGATAAAACTGCTACTGCCAGAGGGTCAAAGAGATTTACAGCACCTCCAGTGCATTGAGACACACTTAACAGATCCTTCTGGGTCCTTAATTTAACAATGAAACCACAGAAATCCCATTGCATGTAAAATAAATTTGGACTAAAACAAACCCCCAAACAAACCAGAATACAAATTAAAGTGAAAAATATTCACCATAGTCAGGGTTGAGGTTAAACAGTAGAATATTCTAAATTATTAAAAGACTGCATCCTTCACCTTTGGCCAGGTCTGTTCCCACCTGTGTCTTCTTGCCTTCACACTGAGATATTATAGCTTGCTTTCATACACATTATAAGGCTGCATGGTTGGCAAATTTTAAACACACATTATCTTCCATAATGTGTTGGAGAAGTTTCCTGATAGATCAACACACCTCCTGTCTGTGTGCAGGAGCACACCCACCAGTCACTGTTCTCCATCACATAGATGCACTGTCAACAGTAGGAAGCCAAAGCCAAATTGACAGGGGATAGAAAGTTCTTTCCAGTCTGTCCACCTCCAACGAGCAGAATGAAACCCAAAAAGAAAATATTTGGGTTCTGTAGCAGGAAATCAGAAAAAAAACCAACCCTCCCTGGCAGAGAAATAAAATCTGTTAATAAGGTTTGAAAAAGAAGGACAGACTCCTGATTGTGACACTGGGACATGTATCACAGGGGGACAGTTTCCAGTTCCAATACAAACTTCCTTTGGGACTTGAGGCAAGTTCCCTCACACCAAAATAGGACAAGGGCTGTCACTCATTATTTGCCTATGTAGCTGACTTAGCCTCTAAGATCACAGGGGTGAGATCTATTTCTTACTGCATGGTTGAGAAATGCCCAGCACGATATGGCTGTAAACTAAAGTTGCTGGGGGAGGGGAACCTCACTCCATCCCACTCCTCCCAGTTTGATGCCAGTGCCAGCAACAGATGCCCAGATCCAGGAGAAGGATCATGGGTCAGCAGGTGAGCACCCAAAGGTGCAGCACTAAGGAATTCCAGCCACTCCAGCCAGTCAGTCACCTTCAGCACAGGCCCAACTGAAATGGCTCTGTGCAAACACAGGTAGCGTGGGGAATAAACAAGGGGTTGGAGACATGTCCACACCTGCAGGGCTGTGATCCTACTGGCATCATGGAGATGTGGTCGGATGGCTCCTTTGGATGGCTCCAGGCTCTTGAGGAAGGACAGGTGGGGGAGACATGAGGGGGTTTGTCACCCTCTATGTCAAATGGCCAGCTGGAAGGCATGGAACTCCATTTGGGGATGGGTGAGGAGCTGAGCAAGAGTTCATGGATCAGGATTAAAGTGAGGGCAGGGACATGGGACAGGCTACAGGCCACCCTACCAGAAGAACAAGCAGATGTGGCCCTCTACAGATAGATAGGAGAAGCCTCATGTTCACGAGCCCTGGTCCTCAACCTCCCTGATAACTGTTAGAGGGAAAACACAGCGGGGCATAAGCAACCCAGGAGGTCCCTGGAATGCATCAATGATAACTTCCTTCTCCAAGTGATAGAGGAGCCAGTGAGGAGAGGTGCCATTTTGGAGCTTGTTCTCACCATTGAGGGGCTGGTGAGGAATTTCAGGCTCAAGGGCAAACTTGGGTACAGTGACCATGGAATGATGGAGTTCAAGATCCTAAGGGCAGGAAGGATGGCACACAGAAAGCTCACTACCATGGACTTCAGGAGAGAATACGTTTGCCCCTTAAGGGATCTGCTTGGTAGAGTACCATGGGACAAAGCCCTGGAGGGAAGAGACTAATTAGTATTCAAGGACTGATTCCTCCAAAATCAGGAATGATGCATCCAAACAAAGAGGAAGTCAGGCAAAATGCCAGGAAGCCTGCATGGATGGACAAGAAGCTTCAGAAAAGACTGATTCTGGGATGGGACAGACAAATATCATAGCTGTGAGTGAGTAGTAGACTCCTGGGATCTGACAAGTGGACATTGCTGCCTCAAAATCCAGGATAGCAGGATGGGAGCAGAGAGCAGCTCTGGATCCTGCTAAGCTGTTCCTCTTTTATAGTTTCTGTTTTAAATGTCTCTGAGATGCTGCTGGGGGCTCACGCTCTGCCTCCAGAACATGGTACCCTGAGTGACTGATGCACCAACCACATCTTCTGGCCTGGATAATACCATTTCCTTAACCCCTCACCAAGGCTTTCTCATATCGTGTACCAGCCCCCTCAACTCAATGTGCAGATTTCTCTGCTGGTGTTTTCTCTGCTTTTACAGAACAGGTATAAAAGGCCACAGAGAAGATAATGTCATGAGCCCTGTTCTCCTATACTGTAAATCTTCCACACAAGATTTTCCCTCTGCAGGAAGCAGGCTTCAAAACTGGAGAATCAAATTCAACCCTGGCACATTCCCAAGCAAGAGGACAACTCTAGGTTAGACTGAAGCCCAAGGGACTGCACAAAGCAACATCCTGCTCTTTAGCAATGTGTTCTTGGCCATCACACTACCACACTTCAACTTAAAATCCTGCAAAAGCCTCTACTCTATCAAGTATTCCTGTGTCATACCAAAATGTAAGTGACAGAGAGAGGTAAGTAGAGAGAGAGAAGGAGGGGAACAAATCCACTAAGGAAATAAAATGCTGTATGCAAAACTGACATAAGCATTCAAGTGTACCTCAGTTTAAAAACTTGACCTATTTTCCTTTTCAGTCCTATCAAATCACCTTTCTAATCACCTGCACTTGTTATTTTCCCCCAAGGACATGAAAACAGCTAGTAAAACATCTGCTTGAGGAAAAGGGAAGTGTTGCTGGTGTAGACATGAATTGCTGAAGAACTGGAAGGCAAGCTTGAACCATGGCTTTCCAGCAACACTGGAGACACAGGTCTGAAAATTCACTTCCTTGCCTCTCTCTTTACATCTTCTGATTGAGCCACTCCATGCTAACCTTTCAGATTACCAGAGCCCACATTTCACTTAATTCCTTAAACAGGATAATCGTAACGAAACCCTGAGCTCAGCTGCTTTTGCAAGAGCCTGACATCTGCCACTTGAAATAAAGGGACTACTTTCTCAATTCCTACTAAACACTTTCTGCAAAGGAAATTGTTTTAGCAGAAGCCATACAAATGCTTGAACCTTTTGCAAGCTGTGAAGATCCACAGGAACTGAAGAACTTTTCTCCCATGACTACTGCATTGTTTTTACACAAGGAAGGATGAACAGGAGGTCAAAAGCACTGCAGGAACAGGAGCCTTTGGCCAACTTTGTGTGCTGAGGACTAGGAAGTCCCGCTAGGAATTTGTTCTGCGTTAGACAGAACAATATGGTCTCTTTGGAGTGTTGGCAAATCCTGCCCCACCTCCTCAACAGTGGCACACAGGCCCTACAGCAAGCAAAAACTGCTTTAAAATATTTCATCCTGTGCTCTGGCTAAAGCATTAAACCAGGCTTCCTTCCACCCTCTAAAGCTCGTTGGGAAGGAAAAAAAAGCCCCAAGCTAGCGCTCTGCAAAGACAATATCCAGAAATGGGTCTTTGAATTCTCTCACATCCAGGTCAGACAGAAGCAGAAATGGGTTGGGGTTTTTTTTTTCTGCCTCAAGAACTACACATAGAAAATAAGAGAACAACTATTTTTAAATAGCCATATGTAATTTAAAGGTGACTCGCCCCCAACGATGTTCTGAGGCCTTATTGGAAACCCAATTAGAGAACTGCAAAGCATTATTGGCACAGCATTATTAAAGAACGGGGTGAAATCATTCCAGAGGCAGTGAGGATGGAAAGGAAGAGGATGCTCGTGCTCCTTCACAATTACATCTCCAGACAACTCTTTTGCTCTAGATGAAACTCCCCACTCTGCATCCCAGCAGTGGAGGCCCACGGTGCCTCTCACACTGGAACTGCTAAGATTCATGTTGAATAATAGTGCTTTTGTTTCAAATGAGCTCCAATTCCCATGGTTTCTTTTGAGATCTCCCTCTCCCCCTTCACAGATTCTATATTTTGCTGACTTCTCCTTATATTCAAGTGTCAGCCAGCAAAGAATTGGCAACAATTGTGGGACAATTGCTTCTTCTCATCTCCCTCTTGCAGGGAAGAAGAAGAATTTAAAGAGACAGCATGCATGAAGCAGTGAAGATTAAACCATAAGCTGCCCATTTTCAGAGAGCATGAAACTCTGAAGGGAAAGGCTTGGAGGACTGGAGAGATGCAGCACATCTCAGTATGGAGATTTTTTTATCCTGCCACCTGAAGTGGCTGCATCACAGGGCTCTTAGTGACTCACGGTCAGATGCCACCCCCACAAATTTAGTCAGCCCTCCCTAGCCAATGGGGGTGTGTGCAGGAAGGGCTGGTGGACTGAGGCAGTCAAGTTGGGAGAGCACCGACTTGAAATTAGGAGAGATCCATAGGGCATCCCAAGTGCCTGTTGTGGTTTAACCCAGCCAGCAGCTAAAACAACCACACAGCCATTCACTCACTCCTACTGACTGGGTGGGATGGGGACAGAATAGAATAAAACCACAACAAACAACAACAAACAAAAAACCCCCCCACCCTCCTGGGTTGAGATAAAGACAGTTTAATAAGACAGAAAAGGAAGATGAAGAAGAAAGAAGGTGCTAGAAAGCAAGTGATACACAACGCTATTTCTCACCTCCCAAACCCAATACTCAGTTCCTAAGCTTTGCCACCCACAGGCCAGCCCCCCATTTATATATAGAAAGTGATGTCATGTGGTATGGCATATCCCTTTGGACAGTTTGGGTCAGTTTTCCCAGTCATTTTACCCACCCAGCTTCTTGGATGCCCCCCACATTCTGGTGGGTAGGGCAGTTTGAGAAGCTGAGAAGTCCATGACTGCTTCCTGAAAACAAAGACATCAGTGTGTCCACAACATTATTCTCATCCTAAACCCAAAACACAGCACTATACCAGCTGCTGGTAGGAAAACAAACTCTATCCCTGCCAAAACCAGGACAGTGGGATTGTGCTGCCACCCCCACTAGAACTCAGAGTATGGTCAGAGCATCCTTGATGTCAAACTGTTTAACATGGTGAAACTTTCAGGACCAGGGGTTTGCTATGAGTGAACTCAAATGGCAAGTGATTTTTCTTAATTTGGTAAAAATGATAAGCCTCTTATATTTTCTCCCATAGCATTTGCAACTTGTTGAACACAACTAAGGTCCCCCTGGAAACAGATCTGGTATCTCTATCACTATACTGTTTGACTCCTCTCCTTGGAAACATGAATACTCTTGTTGTCTGCTTTTATTTGGGATTAAAAAAAAAAGTTCTCAGGAAGTTTCTAATGCAGTCCTGCATTCCACAAGCTCCTAATCAGTCTCAGCCCTCTAAGTATCCTCTGTGGGCACACAGAAGACCCATTCCTGCTCTGGATGGAGATCACCTGAGTTAGATGTCCCTCCTGTATCTGTACATGATCAGAGGTGAAGCACTATCTCCACAGTGCACAAGGGGCATGTGTGGTGGTTCAACCCCAAAGAGTGGGAGCTCACTCCCAGAGGAGAAACAGACAGAACCTCCCTGGGTTGGGACAAGGACTAGCAAAAGCACCGTGAGAGGGAAACAACAATCTACACCAAATTTTACTGACACCCAGTGATAACATAGAGTACACTACTGACCTGGTGATAACACAGTACTGCCAATGCAAGACCCACCCCAGCAACATTCAGACTGCCCTGGAGACATCCCAGAGCACCCATTCCCCAACCAGCCCCTTTTATGGGGAAGTGATGTCAAGTGGTGTGGAGGCAGCCTGGCTGACTCAGCTCATCTGGGCTGACTCAGCTCACCTGGGCTGACTCAGCTCACCTGGGCTGGCTGCTTGGGGAGGCTGACTCTGGCCTGGCCAGAACCAGGACAGCATGGCAGAAGAAGACAGGGTAAGGAAAACTGGGATTCAAACTGGAAGGGCACATACAATGCCCAGGAGGCCAGTGAAATGCTGACATAGGATGTCTGCCGCTTTAGACTTTATAAGCATGAATTGTGTCCTGTCTAATCTTTCACACAAGAGTCCCTGGGACACACAACCCGTCTTATCCACATCCCCATCTTATTCTCTTCCATCTTTCCTAATGCCATTAGACCAAATGGAACCCCAAGAGTCCCTAGAAGCAGCCTTGCCATTGCTCTGGTACGAATACAACTGGTTGCACACAGGAATGAGAGTTTAGCCTGGAGACATAAACCCACATATACAGCTGTGTACGGTATGCTGAAAGCTAACCCAGCACAGAGAGCTGCTTTTATGGGCAGGATTTGTTTTTCCAAATGGGATTTATTTAAAAGAAAATTGAATGGTTATAAAGAGCTCACTCTAACAATAACACAGAAAACGAGCCCAGTGTTCGCTGCCGGCTTTGCTACACGGTGCAGTTCAGATAGAGAAATCTTCTTCCCAGGGTCCTGCCCTGCAGAGCAAGCCCTGGGGAAACAGCTGGGTGAAGCTGAGGCAGGAATTTCTCTGGGGGGAGGGTACTGCAATGCCAGCATGGGGAAGGGACTATGGGAACACCTTGTTTCAATAACCTGTATCAGTAGCATAACAAGGCTCTAGGAAGCAAACGGGAATTCCCCCTCCAGGAAATTCTTAGCACTCCCCATTCCCCATGTCACTATCTTCATCATCAGGGCCAGGACCCCTTTAAGTCCAAAGGTCACTTGTGTTCCCTTGATGCTCCTGCCAGCTGTATAAAATTGCCTCTGCACAACTTTGCTTCAATTCTGATGGCATTTAGGAATTAACCGATGGGCACCACAGCAGTACGCATCAATAAAAGCCTGACGCTTCAGCACAAGGTGTCCATAACCTGCCCCACCGAGTTCCTCAAAAATCTTAGGACCTTTTGACCATCAGTCTCCACAAACCCTCTTCTCTATCTGCTTTTCCCAGTGCAGTACAATGTGCTGAGGTTTCCTTTGTCTTGTCTGTCGCCTTTAGTACGTGTCCCAACAGACCAATACAGTTCCCTAATTGCAGTTTATCCAACTATGTGAAGAACAGAAACAAAAATAGCCATGACCATTAATGTTTCTGATACAATTTACTTCAGAACTACAAATCTACTTCAGTGACTAATTAGACAGACCATTAGCTGTCTTTAATCTGGGGCACATCAAAGACCCTTCTTCTCCAATTAGGCAATGGGTTTCCTCCAGTCCTGCCCAGGACAGCAAGCCATGCACTGTTGCACAGATGTTTTCGAGTCACCAAGTGGAGTGGGTGCAGGGACAAATTTTACAGCTCTTACTGGAAACCTATTAAGGTCATGGTATTGAGAAAGAGCACAGTATGGCCTTCATATTTTAAGCTTTGGAATATCAACCCCAGAGTTATAAGATTATTTATACTGGAAGCTGTCTGCTAGGCAGCTGCCAGGGTAGAGATGATCAAGGGACTGGCTGGCCTAATAATCCTGACATTCCCCAGTCCATAGTCTGCCCATAGCCTTCCACGCCACAGTCAGCAGATAATCCACTCCACCAAGAAGTCCTGATGAAACCCCAGATGCAACTAATTTTTTTAAACCTGCCCCAACCATATTAAAATCCAGGCAGAGAAGCAGCAGCTGGTTATTTTGCTGTTAGGGACTGAGATCTGGAGACATTGATTAGCCCTGGGAGAACTGTTCTTTGAGCCTGTCCAATGCCTTCCCAGATCCTCCAAGACCTCCGCAGACTTTTTCTTTCCAAAGAGATATCCCCTTTGCAGTCCACTCCAGAGAGGCTCTAGTTTTAATTCAAGTTAGGTCCTGTCTCCTTCTCCCAGCACTCCTACATACCCAGCGCTGCTCCAGCCTTCATTCCCCAACAGCCTGGGATATCACCTCCAAAGCACATTCTAGCATCCTTTCCCCCTCTTGTACTCATACCCAGCAACCACCCTGCACCCAAAGCAGTTGGATGCGTTGCCTCTATCTCACATTAGCAAAGCTCCATCTTCTCTCCAGCAAAGATTGAGGAGATGTACTGATCACAACTGAGACTGAACATGCCGACTCCAAATCTAGCAGACCTCTCTCTGCCCTACAGCTATACTAAAGGAATTCAGATTTCAACAGCCATTTCCAATGTACCTCCTTGCCCTCACATGAGGTACGTTTCTCCTGCATCAATTGGCTGTGCTGACATCCCAAGCTCATCTTGCCATCCAAAACATGCTTACTTGATTCTCTCCTGGCTTATTTGAGGATTAATTCACTCAAAACTGTGTAACACCTTGAAGAGGTAAGCCACTTGTGCAAGTGGTAAGTTTCAGTAGGGTACATTAAAGAAAAGTGAAAATTAAATGGGGTATAAGAATTATGCAACGTGAGCAGTTTTTAACACCTCTGTAGATAACCTGTATTTCTTTTGTCATTACATGGGCATATTTTCTGAGAGATCCAGAGTTCCCTGGTGCTAAGGAAACCATGTCAAATAGCTACCACTGTTAGAAAGAGGAATTTCCCTTACTTAACCTTTTGAGGAACAAGAGGCTAAAAGAAAAGGTAAATTGTAAATCTTTCCCATTTAGAAAGTGGGACCTTTTCAACAGCATTTTCAAGGAAACCCTACTGCCAGAGTGTTCCCAGAATTAAGGTGGAAAACCTGACACCTTTAACAATTTCCTGCCACTGTGTAACTGTCAGCATTGCATGGATTTTATCAACCCAAAAGTTACGTTTCAAGGTTAGGAAACCTTTGCATCCACATGCTTTTGGGTTGTTTTTTTAGACAGTTTTCTTTCCTCTGCAGCCCCACGATACCTGTCTGAGGAATCCCAAGAAAGGCAGCACTGGTGTTTTATACAGGTTCTTCACAGAATCACAAGGTTGGAAAAGACCTTTAAGATCATCAAGCCCAACCATTCCTGTCCTGTGCTAAACCAGATCCCTGAGCACCTCATCTACCCTTTTTTAAACAGATCCAGGGAAGGTGACTCAACCCCCTCACTGGACAGCACTGTTCCTCTTGATGCCCCCCAGCATCCCATTGTCTCTCTCAGCCCCCAGGGCACACTGCTGGCTCATGGCCACCCTGTCACCCACCAGGACCCCCAGGTCCTTCCCCACAGAGAATGCTTTTTGCCTTTTTTATTTTTTATTACTTTATTTTTACAACAGAAAGAGCAATTGAGACGGAAGGCATTCAGTTCAGCTGTCTACTCTCAGCCCTGCAAAAACCACAGGGCACTCTCTGTATTTCCACCTCCACCATGCTGGGGAATGACATCACCTCTGCTCGAGGGGGCTGGCGGGCCAACAAAAATAACTGTTACTGACCAAGAGCGCTATTGCAAGGAATATTTTTGGAACCATGCTCTGCATTCCTCTGAGTCCCCTGCTTCCTAGTCCAAACATATCATGGCCTAAAAATTCCTCGCATTTTCTATGCAGTGTTTCCTTTGGGTTCGCACAATGGGGCAGTTCTTCTGCTCAGCAGAGCTTGTGTTCTGGAAAGGGAAGGGGAAAAGGGGGAAGAAAGGAAAAAAAAAAAAAGGGCTGAAGCACTAAATAACCCTAATGGCAACCACAGGGGCCACCACAGAGTTATTTTTAGGTCAGAAAAGTGATGCAGAAGGTAACCGTCACCTCAGGTTTACCTTCCACTGCCCTTTGCTGAACAAAAGGCCAAAGAGCTCGGTGGTTTCTTCCATGTGGTGGTGAGGGGGACTCACCTCTGTCTGTGGCAAAAACCCAGGTAGTTAGTGAAATATTACATGGAAGGAGGAGGCCAGGAGGATGTGGCATCTCCCTCTGACAGCACCGTGGGCACTGCAGGGGTAACACAGCACCAAAGCCTGCTCAACCTCTGTGCTCAGCTGCCCTTCAGCTCCAAGAGGCACAAAACAACAGGGGAAAATTCCAGGTGATGCCTGGGTGTGCACCAGCCATCGTTTCCCTGCTCGGAAAGAGCAGGAGTCCCCAGCAGGGCCTGACCCGCCTAACATCCCACCCAAGTGACACTGTACCAATCCCTTCCATTCCCACGTTTATCCACATGTTGACATAAGGTCATTCTGGAGATTTTCTTAAGAGCAAACAAATGATTCTGGCAAAACGTGTATACCTAAATATATTCCAGCCTAAGCCAAGGAGTGGGAAAAACTCTTATTCTTTCATCACTATGCTTTTCTACCATATTTTTTCTTTTTCTTCTTCACTGGAAGAAAGCCATTTTTCTTATTATCAAGGCAAAAGTCATGGCTGATCATAGAATCATAGAATGGCATGGGTTGGAAGGGACCCCAAGGATCACAGAGCTCCAACCCCCCTGCCACAGGCAGGGACACCAACCTCCAGGCCTGGAGCTACACAAGGTTGCCCAGGGCCCCAGCCAACCTGCCCTTCAACACCCCCAGGGACGGGGCACCCACCCCCTCTCTGGGCAGCCCCTTCCAGCCCCTCACCACTCTCTCTGCAAAGAACTTCCCCCTAAGATCTAATTTAACCCTTCCTTCCTTCAGCTTCACTCCATCCCCCTTGTCCTGCCAGTCTCTGCCCTTTGAACAAGCTGATTCCCCTCCTGTGTCTCTGCTCCCTTCAGGGACTGGCAGGCTGCAATGAGGTCCCCCCACAGCCTTCTCTTCTCTCACAAGAAGTTGCACGTACCTAAACAGTAGCTCAGTGTCAGCCCTGCTCTGTCACAAGCAGAACTATTTACCCAGTCTTGGTACAAATTTCTATCTGAATAGAAACAGAAGTTACTAAACAATACATGCTTTACTGGCCAATACTTTTTTAGCTGCCCAGATAAGAAAAGCAATGCAGAGAAGAAACTAATAGGGGGCATAAATAGGCCACTTATGCCACCAACGTTCTGCACAAGATTTAGAAACTCCCTTTTTTTCTGTACCTCTCTTACTCATCCAGTCCTTGATCAACTTCATCTGTTTAGACTATAAAGTCTGGGACTTGCTTTCTGCCGTGCCCTACTCTTCCCACTCATAGTTGGGCCTGGAAGCAAATGTTTATTAAAAATCATTATATTTTTAAAGGTATTTAGATTCCCTGCACGTCCACAAACAGTGCAGTTGCCATAAAACTGTTTTCAAACAGAGAAAGAGCAAAGAAGAGACACTCTTTGGGGTGTTGCAATTGAGAGGCAAGGAATGGGCTGGGGAAATCAGTATTTAGGTGGAACTAATTAACAAGACTAAAAGCTAAATGACAACGTAACCCATAGCCCCCTTGTGGGATATTCTAAAATGGCTGTGCATGTCTGAAGCATTTCAAGGACTTTCATTATCTGCTCGGTCTAGGGCTTTCACAGCTCCCATAAATCAGTATTTTCAAGCATGGCATTCAGCTTGTTGCCCCGCAGAATAATTCCCCACTCATAATTTCCAGAGATACAGAAGCTCACAAAATATGATCTCTTTTCCTAGGCTAATAAAACCCAGAAAGTATACTGTATAAATTTTACAGACCTCGGAGGTGTATCTTCTGTAGGAGGAAATTGGGACTTCAGGCTACTGTTGGCACCATAACAGAGAGAAAAATATTTATCAGCTGCTTTGGAAAACCCACCAGACAGAAGTCACCAGCAAAGCAAAATAACTGGAAACTTACCTGAATCTTTCCCCTCTGTGGAGCTCTTTGGTGTTATGGTTTCAGCTCGCAGGTTAATGCTTGTAGAACCACAAGAAAAAAGGGCCAAGCAGGAAGAAAAACACTTCTGCCTCTTCAAGCCTACCCCGAGCAGGCAACTCTATACTATCAGAATGCAAAGAGCGAGTGGGTCTCACTCACAGCTCCTCTGCACCGCTGTGCTGAGCCCTGCGCAGGGTCACCGGCTCCCTCCAGCTACGCCGAGCTGGGGGCGTTCAGAGGAGAGAAGGCGCCTGCTCTGTGCAGAAAGTCCTGCAGCACGATTTGGGGAACCTCTTTGTGCTCTGTTACTGAAAGGCACTGGCCCTTGAGATACTCCTGCGTCGCCCCGAGGTGTGCCAAGCACAGCGCTCATGGCAGCGTTGCTCCTGGCTGAATCGGGGACGGGAGATTTGAAACCCAAACGCCTCCTGAAAGCCACCTGGGTGCCTCTCAGGAGCTGCATCTGGAGCTGAGAAGGTCCGTATGAATTTAGCTTCTCCTCAAAGTGTGGGGAGGCAGGGTGTGAAAACAGGGGAGGGAAGTGAAGGAAAAGATTTGTGCAGTTTTCCCCAAAGAAACCAAGGTGCTGAGCTAATGCTGTTATACAGCTGCATGACTAGGCAAGGGGTAGGAAGGAGGACTTCCTGATTATCTGGTGGAAGTGGGAAGCAGCTGAATACTGGGGTCCCAAGGGAGAGTGACACTGTGCTTTGAGCAAGAAGCAAGGAGTTGCAGAAAAGGAACCCAGCAGAGGTGACCTGGACACCCAAAGTGGCACTAATAGAGATTTTGGAGATCATCTTTATGCTGGAAGGAGGACCTTTGCACCAGTCATATATTTACTTCTTTCAGTATAGTTTCTGCATGCTACAGAGCAAAATCCATGTCTGTTTGCTTGTAAGCAAAACCTCATGTCTCAGACAGGTGAAATCAGGCACCCCAGTATGTGCCTTGGATTCTAAGAAAGCTCCTACAAACCCCAACTCTCATTCAGTTTCTTTGAGATCAGAGGCAAGAATGATGTTCTACGGGCAGACCTGAGCAGATTTGTTCTCATACGCCTCAGTGGAAGGCTGCATCTCTAAAAGCAGTTATGGTTTTCCATGAAATGGGTGTTATTTCACCTCAGGGTGTCTGGATCCAGAAGGCCTGCCCACGGGGAAACACTTCTCCTCACCTTTCCTTTCAGTGATCCAGGACTGAGCAGCTTCAGAAGGGGGCACACGATGGTTGTGCGAATAAAACCACCAAGGCACCATCGTGTTTGTGCTCCTCCAATGACCTAGGAGGTCAAACGACTTACGGCTTTCACTTGTGCTTGTATTGAGCCAAAAGGCCCTTTTTACTTCCCCTGTGATGGCAGTTAGGTTGGATTGCACAAAGAAACCTGATTCCTGCCAGGGTAAGCAAGCTCTTCTTGGCCCTAGAAATACTATTCCCCAGGGCTTTCCATCTCAACCACCATTAACATGGATGGCACTGACTGTTCTCCACTTCAGCCAAGCCTCAGGGAAGTAATCCCTTGCAAAGGAGACAGGCAGGTAAGTGTTGTGACAGGCTTCAGACTTACTTCCAATATTATTAGCCACTTCTCTCTGTTTCTAGCAGATGAACAAACAGAATCCCTCCTTGGACTGGGGGAATGGAAGAAGACTGCAGTAACCTTGACAGTTTGGGGGGAAAGGGAAAGAGGAAAAACTACACTGAAACAAAGTTCCTCAGGTGGGATTAACCAAATTAATCTGAATTGTTCTGTCTTCACAGGAGAGAGAGGGAGCTACACAACCAGCTTGGTCCAGGCTAGTTACATGAGGACCCCATCCCCACAGTCCAGAGTCTAGTGGAAAAAACTGAGCGTCTCTTCAGCCCAGCCCTAGTCCTTGTTTCGGTATGGAGCAAATAGATCTGGCTCATGACTTTGACATTTGCTCTGCTATCATCATGAGCTCTATCTGATAGGATGACACTACTTAAGCTGTGGTAGCCAGAGGAAATCCAATGCTAAGGAAATGGACGTTCATTTAATGTTTATCTAGGATCTGCTCCACCGATGAATTCCAGATGTTGGCTTTAATTGTCGCATTCTGGTCTGTTTAAGCAGCAGGAGCTCCTAAGGCCGATTTGTAAATCAATCTGGCAGACTCATACTGAATCCCCTCCTTGCCAGCTTTACTAAGAAGATGCTCTTAAAATATTAAGTACTTAACGTGTCTGCAATGCAAAAGCAAGGAAAGACTTTTAAAAATCCCTCCCTGATGTGGGGTTGTTTTTTTTTCCCTTTGCTCCTTCCTTCCTTCATTTCTGTCCTGCAGAACTGCAAGACAAGCCATTCCC
This sequence comes from Hypotaenidia okinawae, assembly GCA_027925045.1. Taxonomy (NCBI): domain Eukaryota; kingdom Metazoa; phylum Chordata; class Aves; order Gruiformes; family Rallidae; genus Hypotaenidia; species Hypotaenidia okinawae. The sequence goes on from BSDF01000004.1 coordinate 36,503,525, forward strand.
CTCATCTGAGTCCAATGGGCTTTAGCTAACAAGGGTGGGTATTAGGATGCCTCCTGGCAGAGCACCCTGCTCCTCACTCATAAGCATTCCTGCTAGGTGACTCCACCGATTTCCCACCACAGCCAATGGCAACTGCACGTACAGACTACATCCAGCAACATCCTGAAATAAAAGCCTGGAATTTTCTTAAAGCAGGTTAAAAAAGTAATTACCACAACCTTTGAACTGTCCCAGGACCCAGCTTCCACGTCCTTATTAATTTGTATTTAGCTGTTACAGCAGTTTCAGCTCCTACCCAGAGGTGGCACAGAAATATCTTTCCCGCTCTGAATCGCTCGGCGTGACTCCACACAACAGCTGAGTGTGTCCGACTGGTGTCAGAGGGATTGCTCATTGCAACAGCCATCTTACCAGTCTGCCCTTGAGAACTGGAGAGAAAACCATGTTAAAAAATAGCTTTGGCTTAAGTATTCTGTCTCTCCTGACTAGGGCAGGCACTATACTCATTAAAATTGCTTTAGGAACCCATTTTCTCAATTTCCTTGCAAAACACCTGCTCCTGAGAAGGCACCTCAGCATTCAACACAGGTGAACCCTACTTGCATTTTCCCAGCAATGTGTGCTTAGCACACACATTTTTCAAAAGGTGTCACTGGGTGGTTAGGTAGGGTTTCAAAAGCTTTCAGCATGGGCAGTACTCATCCCATGGAAGTTCATGGGAATTCTTCAAAAGGGGCTGACTCAGCCTCGGCTGACTGCTTTTGAAAAACTCCCCTTTATCTTCCATCTTTGACAACCCCAGAGATAAAGTGCTCTAAGGTCAGTTTACCATCCTCCTTAAAAATTACAGACTTCTAAGTGGGGTCCACTTCTTCCCTCAATAAGAACATGAAAAGCGTTTCACTTGTGGTCTGAGTCATGTCCTATTTGAGGAAGGGTTTGAGAAAAACAATGGCTAAAAAGCCACCCATTGCTTTACATCAGACCAGAGACCAAAGTATCAGCAAATAACTGGTTGCATCATCTCATCCTCACAATGGTTTAACATTAAGAGAGCCAATGGGATCCTGGGGTGGCATCAGGAGGAGTGTGGGCAGCAGGTCACAGGAGGGGATCCTCCCCCTCTTCTCTGCCCTGCTCAGGCCCCACCTGCAGTGTTGTGTCCAGTGCTGGGCTCCCTGGGATCAAACAGACAGGGATCTCCTGGAGAGAGTCCAGAGGAGGCTAAGGAGATGATGAAGGGCCTGGAGCATCTCCCCTGTGAGGAAAGGCTGAGGGAGCTGGGGCTGTTCAGCCTGGAGAAGAGAAGACTAAGGGGGGACCTAATGAATGTTGATCACTATCTGAAGGATGGGATGCAGGGGGACATGGCCAGCCCCTTTTCAGTGTCTGTGGGGACAGGACAAGGGGCAATGGCTGCAAGTTGGAGCAGAGGAAGTTCCCCCCCAAGCTGGGGCAGAACTTTTCCCCAGTGAGGGTGAGGGAGCCCTGGGCCAGGCTGCCCAGGGGGTGTGGAGTCTCCTTCTCTGGAGAGATTCCAGCCCCGTCTGGACACTGCCCTGTGCAATATGAGCTGGGGAGCTGCTTTGGCAGGGGGTTGGACCCCATGGGCTCTGGAGGGCCCTTCCAGCCATATGATTCTATGATTTGAAGCTGGAGAAGAAATCTCACTACATTACAACAGTTAATCACCCAAAATAGTCAGGGTGAAGTGAGTAGGCTTGAAACTACCTTCCATGTCCATAGGACCACATTTAAGCAAGGCACAAAAGCAATGCCATCCCAATAAGCTAAATCCTTAACACTGCATGTCCAGCAGAGCTGGGGTGGCACCAGGTATCATGACACATCTGAAATATGAAAAAGCAGGCCAGGACTCCATGAAGGGAGTAAGCAAACTGGTTATTTCCCCACAGCAAACAGGATACCTGTGCCAAGTGTCAAAAAAGCTGGTATCTAGCTCCAGCTGTCAGTAAGAGAAGCAATAAAATACTGTAAAAACAGGCTGCAGCAGAAAGAACAGGAATGATGTGCAGGCAACTTGTTGGCTTTAGTTCCCCATGTCCAGAACTACTTCTGTGGTCTGTAGCACAGGAGTGAAGATGAATACATTTGGCCCCAAACACAGAAGAGTGCTTTCTCCAAATACCAGGTGGGAAGGATCTAGTGAAACTTTAAAGGGTTTCACCTTCAGGACATGCCAGCATGGCCTTGGAGAAACAGAGGTGCTGCCACAGGATCCACAGTATTCCCTCCCTCACTGCAGATGCTGAATGGTGGCAAAAATGTCACTTGTCAGCAGTCTGGTGTGCAGCTTGTCCTCCTATGAAGTGCAGAGCTTTCAACAACAAAAAGGGCCAAAAATTCCTAAGAAAAGCTGACATGGGTCAAACAAACAAATAGCAATAACCACATGTAAGGCAGAACTTCTGTACTTGAGGTTTAACAGTTTAGCTTACAGTTGAGTATGTCCATGATGCAGGCTTTGCCTAGAACAATGGTGAAGTGTATCCAAATCAGCCTTGGCAAAGGGATAGGAGACACACAGGAGCACTGACAGTACCAGGGATGTCGGGTGGCCAAATCCCTGTGTGATGCAATTCTATCAATCTACCCTTGAAAGCTGTTGCCCTTTTGTCTGTTTGTCATGGCACGGTTTCAAGGGGCCACCACAAAATTCTCTGTAATTACCCAAGGACACAGCACCCAGGGAACAATCTCTTTTTTTTTGAAGGTCATATGTTTTTGTAATAGCCATGATTACAGCTTCTTGGACACTTCCACAGACGCTCTGAAAACCGTCCCTGAGGAAAAGGGATGATAGAATCCCCAGAGATGAAGTCAAACAACCTGCCAATGTGAGCAGGAGATGGCTCACATCTCAGGAGCGTGCCTGTCAGGATGAGAGGAGCATGCCTAGCACCTTGCTTGCATTTCAAGCCAAAGGCACAGACCAGCTTCTCAAAATTCACCCGCAGTGTTACTCATTTCAGGCTACTGCATCTTCCACACCTCCTTGAAGGAAAGGGATTAACAAAACCACACTCAAACCGAAGCAGCTCACAAGAAACTTTGGCTGAAATAATGTTCTTCTTGTCAAATTCCCACAACTTTCTCCAGGGTTGGAGTTCCTCCTGCCAAAGCACACACGAGGGCTACTAGGAGAAACTGCAGTGGGCTTGCAGTTGTCAGGAGACACTGCAAACAGAGCACAAACACTGGGCTGTGCTGGGGATTGGGGTGGCACCATCTCTCTCCTCCACGAGATTCCTGGGATTGCTCCAGAGAGACCAGCAGGTCTGGGTATCCCAGTCCACATCTGAAGTGGATCCAGCTCCCTTCCCAAACTCCCTGATGGTGAATGAGGAGGTCTGCTACCAGCTCTTCCCTCTCCTGCCAGCTGCACATTCAACAAAGGTGAGATGAAGGTCCATGTTTACATCAGCAGAAAGGTCACAAGCATTTATTCTAGCTTGAGAAAAAACAACTTAAAACCAACGCACCAACTCAGATGGTTTCTCTTTAGGAAGTGAAACATCCAATCCTGGACCAAAGAAAACTCAGTGAAGAATTTGGTGGTGATGCTTTTTCCAAATCAAAATAGTTTCATGACGGAGGATTCAATCCCAAATATTTCAAAGCCCTTTGCTGACATTTGAGCAGAAACTGACTCAATACTGCAATTGGCTGGAAAACATTTTTCAGGGAAACAATGAATTGGAATTAAAAAAACAAAAAAAAAATTAAAAAATCCAACACATCTTTTGGATTAAACACAGATTTAGTTGCTTGGTTGCCATAAAGAGATCAGAGAAGCATACTTATTCTGCATTTTTTGCCTGATGACCTTGTAGTGGGTTCTGTAAGAAAACTATACACACACAGGAACACATATATCTGTAGCAAGATGACCAAAAAAAAAAAGAAAAATGAAAAGAAGATGGACATCAACTCCCTTTGTTGCACTGGATCACTGCAATGGAAAATAAAATCATTTTCCTCCCTTTAATTTGCATGAAATATTTGCTTTACAGGCCTGTTAATAATTTAGCTTGTTATTAAAAGGCATTGTCCTTACTATTTGTCTCCCTCTTGTTCTGCCACTTGCAGCAATTTAAAAGAACCCAAAAGCAATTGCAGACAGATGAGCTGTGTAGAGGACAGATGTGCTGACCCACATGGTGCTTTCACAGGCTTGCAGGCTGTGTTTAGGTTCGTCGCTTTTACTGCACGTTAAAGGAAGGTTCTCCTTAAAACACTGACTTGAGAGCTGCAAAATACATCATGGGAGTAGAGCATGAAGGGATAGAATCATAGAATCATAGAATGGCATGGGTTGGAAGGGACCCCAAGGATCACAGAGCTCCAACCCCCTGCCACAGGCAGGGACACCAACCTCCAGGCCTGGAGCTACACAAGGTTGCCCAGGGCCCCAGCCAACCTGGCCTTCAACACCCCCAGGGACGGGGCACCCACCCCCTCTCTGCGCAGCCCCTGCCAGCCCCTCACCACTCTCTCTGCAAAGAACTTCCCCCTAAGATCTAATTTAACCCTTCCTTCCTTCAGCTTCACTCCATCCCCCTTGTCCTGCCAGTCTCTGCCCTTGAACAAGCTGATTCCCCTCCTGTGTCTCTGCTCCCTTCAGGGACTGGCAGGCTGCAATGAGGTCCCCCCACAGCCTTCTCTTCTCCAGGCTGACCCAGCCCAGCTCCCTCAGCCTCTCTTCATAGGGGAGCTGCTCTTCTAATCCTCTTCGTGGCCCTCCTAGATTCTATGTTATCTGATTCTTTTTCCAGCTTGGAGGGGTTTTCCTTCTCCCCTCTTTTCCTTGGCTTGGGTGCGAGGAGCAGGTTCCACCCTGTCAGTATGACCGGAGTAAAACTGACATTTTATGAGTGGCAACAGTCCAAGGATAGTGGCTTATGCTCTTAACATCCTGACATCTCAACCTCTGAGAGCACTGCTCCCAGTGCCTGCAGAACACCTTAAAAAGCAGCACAAACTGACAATGAAAATAAACCACGGTTGCAGCGCTGCTAGAGTCTGGCAGCCCTTAACAAATACAGCAGCGTCTGGGTGTTAAAATACATAAATCTGTCATCATTACCAGGCTAAGGGGTCGTCATCCTATTCACAAAGTAAAAGAACTGTGCATAATCAGTAGGGCAGGGAGTTCAGAACAAAGTACGCCTTTTACAAACTCTCAACTGCTGATAGATGGATGTTTGCAAGGGACTTAATGTCTTTAACAGGGTACGTTTAAGAAGGAGTGTAGGTTTCAGAACTCCTGGGATTAGTCCTTTTTTTTTTTCTCTTCTTTTCCAAATTTATTGCCAAAAGTGGGTAATGTAAACACTCAGGTCTTCTGACTACGAAAACCCACGTTGTTATAGAGTAAGATGAATCAAAGCATTCGAGCACAATGACATTATTCATCAGGCACGATGTAGAATACGTACCTTCTTTCATCAGACAAAAATAAATTGGATTTTAAAATAGGTTTATACACTAATTGCCAGCAGTTTTGCTGGGTTGGGGTTGGGGTTTTTTTTTTCCTCCTTTTCTTCATCTTTTTCTTCATGTGGATGCCAAAGACAGCACAGGAAACTTAGAGAACCAGACCCTACAGGAATGTAAGAACACACCTCTTCAACAGCCATACATTTTCACAGGCAACGTACCCACCATGTATGGCTCAAGAAGCACCACGTGAGTGATCAGTGGTGTGTATGTGCATTTACACATAAAGAGGAAGCCTCCAAAATCAACATTCAAGCTACACCTTATAAACTACCCCAACTCGTTTCTGTTCTTTCTATAGTAAGTCTGATACACAATGCCTTAACTTACAAGTGTGACTTTTGTGCATTTCTGAGTTAACTGGTATCAAAGGGAGCAAATTTTGGCTAAAAAACACTATCAGTAGTATTTACTGAGCAAACTGAGGACAACAGAGCTGTATGATGGCACTAGTGCTCTCTGGCTGAGACCTCCCAGTGATGCTGTGCCGGTGGAGTTCAACCCAGCTTCACTGGTTCACTGGGTCCACAAGGCCATGCTAAGTCCTTCACTCCCAGCCTTCAGCAAGATGAGAGACAGAGAACAGGAGCCAAGGAAACGCTGTTAGGAATAGGAGAGGACAGTAGTAATTGTAGGAAAGTTAACAGAAAGTTCAAGGCCAGGTTGGATGGGGCCTTGAGTAGCCTGGTCTAGCTCCAGGCCTGGAGGTTGGTGTCCCTGCCTGTGGAGCAGGGGGGTTGGAGCTCTGTGATCCTTGGGGTCCCTTCCAACCCAGACCAGTCTGTGATTCTATGATTCTTGCTACTCAGGGAAGATAGTCATCTTGGATGGTTGGCAAGATGGTAGATAACTCAAAAATAGTGATGACCAGGTCTACACTTAGCATGGTGGCTTCTCATTACTTGGGGTGCTATTAATTAGAAGACAACTCTGATTAATAAAGTCAGATGCAAAAGATGGTTTTAGCCTCAGACATACTGATGAGAAAAACCTGACATGTATGCTGCAAACTCATTGGGATCAGAGGCTAATTCTATTAATATCATTTAACAGAAGGAAGCCATAAATTGCTCAGATCAAACACACACTTTTAACATCAGCCTGCCTGGCTTGATGTACTGCTTTCATTCCCAAACAATACGCATGCAGCAAGCAGAGCTGCAGTTTGCTATCTGCACAGGGGTAACAGCAGCTTACACACACCAAAGCATCTGCAAAGGATTGTGGGCTAAATGCATCCATATGTCTTGCACGCCTCGAATTTACACTGGCTGCAGCTCTGGTGTGCCACAGTCTACCACAGGATGGAGTATGGGGGAAATTATATATCCATACATATATGTATGAATTTCATGCTTACATCCATGGAAAAAAATCTTTTCATTTCCTTTAAATTGTGAACAGGTGTTGTCACCTTCTTCACTTGGCTTCTATGCTACAGCTTCACCAAGGGAAAAAAAAAAGAAATCTACCCAAAACAGTGAGGCTTTTGTTAGCCAGAACATGATGTATTGATAAGCATACTGTAAAGTTTGTTATAAAATCAAATGAAACTAATAAAACCTAACAAAGATCTTGTAAAAACTGTGGACATTATACAGCATTAGCGCTGAGCTACATTATAGGTCTGGACTTGGAAGAAACGAGACTGCTGCCCGGTTGTGATGTTTTCCAGCCTTTTCCACCCACTCACTGAGAGCCATCAGTCATATCACTCCCTGCTATGTTTTTGATCAGTCATTGTTCAGATAGTTACAGCTAATAATGGCACTCACATCATCACCTCTTTATGGAGAAAGAGCTTTTCAAGAACAAATTATTATGGGTCCACGTGACCTCAATCCAGTGTGGCACTCATCAAGATGACTAAATCTAGTGAAATCATTTTTCTGCAGCAATCCAGGAATGCTCATCTTTTCATTTTGGGCTGTTTCTCTCTCCTCCTTTCCTCTTTCAGGAGAGTGAACGTTTTCCAAGACTCAACATGTTGCATAGGAGGATGGAGAGTTTGTTGGACTGGGATTCCCCAGATGAGGAGGAAACGAAGCACCACTGAAATTCAGTGAGTAGGAACACCTGATTGCTCTTAGTTTCTTTTAATATGTTTGTGCTGTCCCTGAGCAATGCCAGGTTTGGTCAGGGTGTGTGTCTTTAGGCCTATGCTAATAAACACTCAGAAGGAAGAGCCCTTGCTTGGGTGAGGGCATCATTAGTCAACGATGAGTCACTCCGGGTGGAAAAGGAGCTTCATTTCCAAGGGAACAGTTTTTAGCTATGAGTTTGCACCAAAACATGAAAATACTCCCATTTTAGGTACCTGGCATCCTATTGGCTTCTCTAGTCAGTGGAATCAGTTCATACCAACTGGAAGACTCTTTCCACAGGCTGGCACGCAGGACCCCATCAATTGGCAACACCACTAAGATAGGTCTTGCTATGAACCAAAGCACCTCCACAGAGAGGTTACTGTGACCTGGTGACACCACACCACAGGCTGACAAGAAACCCTTCTGCAATGACTGCAATCGCTAGGTCTTGAGTAGTAAACTAAGACTCCCCTTTTTCTGCTCAGCTCCCAAAGGCCAAAAACAATCTTAAGCTTTAATTAGCAACATAACCATTACTAAGCATCAGTGACTATGGCCAGATCCTCATCTGGTGTTAATCACGCTGCGTATGCACAGGAGGCCACCAACATAGAATCAGCTGCTGGATTGGGTCCTTAACAAATTCAACATTAGAACTTTGTTACTGTTTATTGTCACAAGGAATTCTTCGTTTCCATATAACAACTGACTAATCTTCATTAGTCATGATTATATGCCCTGTGATTGTGTTAACGGCCCCGAGCTGGATGGGCTGCCTTTCACACTTGGTGCTGAAGTAACTGCATGGATTGCTAACTCCATACCTTGGCCAGCACAGGCTGTGCACACCACCTTCTTCTCAAATACAAATCCTGCACCTTCTTTTGTTGTTTTTTACTTCTTTTTTTTTTCAGTGTTGACTCATTTCAGGTTTTGCTTAGCATTAGCAGTCCCTTGCTGCATGCACTGCTGACTCAAAGTCGATTCACATCATCTTGCTGAGCACATCTCCCTCCGGTCCCCAGAGTTTAACAACAGGCCAAAACCCAACCAGAAATGAATGTGTCATGCTTTTCCAAGCTGGCTGGTGGCACCTGACTCTGGGCTACAAATGTTTTCTCAGCTTTTGCACTTTAAATGAGGTCTGAGACACGGATTGATGACTTCATTGTAGAACCGTTAATGCAAACCATATTTTAATGTACTTGACTTCTTTTTCTCACAGTATTTTCAACTACTATGAGCAGAAAAAAGCACATTAGAATAAATAACCATTCAGACATGGCCATGATTTATTTTTTTTCTGGATATTTATGCTGACTGCTTAAAAAAAAAAGGTTATTTTAATGCAAATTTTTCACACGTGCCTGTTATCAAAGAGAGCTGTCTTTGGACAAGCTGTAAAAAAACATAAAATAGCAGCTGGCTCAGCAGGAAAAAGCTATTTTAAAGATAAACCTCCCCATGTCAAGGAAGCTTCTCAAAGCAATCAATTGCAGCAGACAGACAGCAGACATTTAATAGGAAATTTCATTTCTCTGAAAACAAGATGTAGCTTAAACAGCCCATCAGAGGTTTAGGACAACAAACTACACTCTTCCTCCTGCTCTCTGCATCAAGATTTTATTGCTCTGCAGCTCAAATGGGGCCAAGTGGCTTGGTCACTCAGAGGGCAAGTCACCAGAGGGGGTATGAAGCAGATGAATGATGGATTCTTCACCAAAATCTTTCTCCAAATAAACCCAAAGAAGAGAAGAAATAATTACAGCAGTCAGAGTTATGGGGCAAGAAAGAGAAACACTGGAGCAGCTGTTCCTTGGACTTAAATGTTGATCTTTTTTTGATGGGGTGCTGAGATGTACCCAAGCAAGATCTGTCTTTGGCAATCTGCAACCTCCATGTGAAAGAAGAAATCTGTAGTGCAGAGACAAACCTCAACCTGTGGCTTCCTTTTGTTTTGCTACAATGGTAACGAGAGAAATGCATGCAGATGCAAAGGCAGTGACAGTTGGATCTTTCAGCACTTGATGGAGAACTGATGCAAGGTGAAGGATTTACCGGCAGCGCCTGTAGGAACAGCCCCACGTGTTGCAACGCTGACACACCTTGCAGGATTTGGCCCATAACACTTCTGCAAGTGAAAAGTCCTCTTGTGTGTGTATTAGTGAAAGAGGTCATTATGCTACAGCATAAATATTTACTAACAGTCCTCCCCACAGCTGTTCACCAACAATTTTCCTTTCAGAGAACACCCTGACTCCTGGAGCAAGTGATGCTGTTTATTATTGCAGAGAGTGATGGCAATGGGGGTTGTCCAGCACTTCCTTGCTATGAGGCTTTTGTTTTCAGCTATTTATAAATCAGTCACACCTCACCCAGTGAAGGCCTGATGGCTCCACAGGTTGCAAACTCACAGTTTCTTCAGGCTGGTCACAGCTTGATACAGGTTTCAGTTACATCATCATGTGCTACTTTTTTTTCTGCAGAATCTATCTCCATCCAGCACACAAGGCAGACAGGTTTCAAATAATGACAGGTCCTTCTCCACAGAGCTCCTCTCCAGCAGCTCATCCCCCAGCCTGTCCTGATTCCAGCAGTTATTCCTTCCCAAGTGCCAGACTCTCCACTTGTTTTTATTGAACCCCATCTGGTTTCTCCCTGCCCAGCTCTCCAGCCTGGCCAGGTCTCTCTGGATGGCAGCGCAGTGTCCTGCCTGTCAGCCACTCCTCCCAGCTCTGGATCATTGGCACTTGCTGAGGGTGGATGTTGTTCCCTCATCAAGGTCATGGATCTACTCTGCCCTGCTCAGGCCCCACCTGCAGTGTTGTGTCCAGTGCTGGGCTCCCTGGGATCAAACAGACAGGGATCTCCTGGAGAGAGTCCAGAGGAGGCTATGGAGATGCTGAAGGGCCTGGAGCATCTCCCCTGTGAGGAAAGGCTGAGGGAGCTGGGGCTGTTCAGCCTGCAGAGAAGAAGACTAAGGGGGGACCTTATGAATGTTGATCACTATCTGAAGGATGGGATGCAGGGGGACATGGCCAGCCCCTTTTCAGTGTCTGTGGGGACAGGACAAGGGGCAATGGCTGCAAGTTGGAGCAGAGGAAGTTCCCCCCCAAGCTGGGGCAGAACTTTTCCCCAGTGAGGGTGAAGGAGCCCTGGGCCAGGCTGCCCAGGGGGTGTGGAGTCTCCTTCTCTGGAGAGATTCCAGCCCCGTCTGGACACTGCCCTGTGCAATATGAGCTGGGGAGCTGCTTTGGCAGGGGGTTGGACCCCATGGGCTCTGGAGGGCCCTTCCAACCCCTGGGATTCTGTGATTCTATGATACTCAGCATTTTGTTTCCTCCTCTTTGGCCTTAGGCTTCCTTTTAGAGCACACTGTTAAGGAAGTTTTGTTCTGCAGTAAAGAAACCGCAGGTTTCAACCCAGCATCCAAAACCAACATAAAGTTCCTTTTCACACCTGTAGGTTACAAATCAGCTCTTCTGAATTGATTCAGTTGGAAAAAAAAAACACCTTAAAGACAAGATTCTCATGAACATCACTGTACAAATGACTTTTTGGAAAGGTACAGCACATTTGTTTTGATGAGCTACAGATAATTCTCTACAATAAGGAACCATTGTACTTAATGACTGCAACGCTGATTAAAGAGAAGTTCCTCTTCCAGCATTTGTAAATCTGTCTGCAGCGTAATTGGCATCCCAAATGTTGTGGTAAGCCACAAAAACTATTAAGACTGGCTAGGAAAGGAAATTATAGTTTTGACTTATATTGGTTATCTGCTTTTACTGGCTTACATTTCAGGCAGGAGTGTATTAGAGAAGGATTCTTTGGATCTTTGGGATCTGGGCCCCGCAGTCTGAGAAGATGGGGAAATAAGCAGGGCAGAAACCAATTGCTACCATCTGGGTTGGCAAAACCTTTGTCTGAGGAGAAAGATCAAAAACTAGAATAAGGGAAGCCTCCCAACACAGCAGCGGGGAGATGCTAAATGAGGAAGAAAAGACTTTACCAAGTGTTAAGAGGGAGGCATAGTCTTTTAGGGTGAGATTAAAGAGGTTTAGACTCAACTCTAAGCCACAGCTCGTGTTTTCTGTGGTCTCTCTCTTTGCCTTAGTTACCGCCTGTAAAATCACAGTCATCTGTCTCATCCATGCTTACAGACTGAGTCGTCCTCCAGCCTGGCAGTGGGTAGGTATGTCTACCAGACACGTAGAGGCAGACCTTAGTTTACCCTGCTCGTACACCCAGCTGGCTTCTTACAAGTAAAATCTGTCATGAAACCCACAAAGAGACATCCAAACAAGCCTATACCAGAATTACTGCACCTCACAGAGACCAACCCACAATGGAGACAAGGGAGTTCACCTCTGATAAGTCTGCCAACATACATCACTGATGGATCCACTGCCCTTTCTTATTCCTTTGCACAATGTCACAGATTTGTCCTGGCTTTCCATATATATATATGGAATACAGAGAATAATAGGAGTGAATAATAATAATTGTTACATAGAACTGAGTGCAGACAGACAGATTCAGGCCAGCAGAACCTCAGTCTCAGCTCTCTGTAGGACCTTGGGTAAACTATCACCTTATCCTGCTGTGGTGTGCACATATCTAACACAGGTGTGACACTGCTGTGGCAGAGCTCACTTAAAAGCATACAGCACAACTCCAGAATCTTTCAATAAGCTACTGTAGAGACCCCAGGTATTACTGCTTAAATTCCCAGTGTGCTTTCATGTCAAGATGGATTTGAAGTTTTCAAGTCCCAACGCTTAAGGAATCATTTGATGCTGTACTAGATTTAATATCTTAACCACCTTGCCCGGACCTTGACACCTGTGTGGTTTTACATGTTTGGTGTCAGCAGTAAAGCTGGAATAAGAGGGGGTTTTCTCCTTTGAAGGAGTGGGAGAAGAAAGGGGCCATATGGTTCAAAAGGCCACTCTACCTAATGAAGTTTGTGCTTGTTGGAGCACAAACGAGAGACCTCCATCAATTTGATCTTCATCATCAAAACTGACATGCAGTTGGTCTTAAAACACTGCCTCCTTCTCAAGAATCAACAAAGGATTGATTTGCTCTCAACCACAAGCATTTTCACTGAGACAAACATGAGCATCTGGCCAATGCATTAAATGTCTGAATCCTTTGAAAGAGTAAGGCAGTGATACCTTGTGTTTACTTGCAGAATGACAAGACAGACACCAGGGGAACATTTGTCTTCAGAGGAAATTGTACTAGTGAAAAGCAATTGGTTTGAAACATTATGTGAAGACATCTGTACCACTGGAGACAAGGGACCTAAGTAATCCATCAAAAGTGGTCTGAACAGCAACAACAGTGTACAAGGGTACACTCTGAGACAAGAAGGAAGGTGCAAAGAGCCTAAGAAATACTGGGTTTAGGCAGCGTTACAGCAAGGTTGACCAGAGATGAATGACAACTCATCCCATATGTCCCAAAAACATTTAGTTTAAAGTTACCATTTTCTTGGCACTTGGTGATCAATATTTGTTTGCACAGGGCTCAATCTCACAAGCACAGAGGCCAGTGGGAGCTTGCCATTTCCTTCCATAGCTGCCCTGTGAGGCTCCAAATAACTAGTGTTTATGCCCAGGGCTTTTCAGTGCCAAATATAATGAACACTATTGTTCTTAACACAATTAAATTTGATAATCCAATTTCCCTGAGCAACTGAATTGGTGTTTTTGCCTCAATCTTTCCTGAATTCTAGTCCAACTTTTACCCTGTGCCTCCTGGCTCTTCCCTTTCATTTGTTTCTGCTGCACTACCAAGAATAGTTAGAGCCTTCTTGGGCTCACAGATACCTTGATGCCTCTTTTCTGGAATAATGGGAGCTGGCTTGGGCCCTAAGTTTTACAGAAGATACTAGAGGACACACTAGATCAAAGACTTGGCAACCTCCACATACTGCAAAAGCACAACCACAACTGTAGCATGTTCCTATAGAATTCCTTGCTCCACACCAGTCTGGAAAGCACATTTTAAAATGAGTCTCTGTAGCCACGACTCTTTCCAGACTATTTCCACTTCACCTTCTTCACTCAGTGTAGCAAAGAAAGATGGATGAATGTGGATAGGAAAGAGGTGAAGGATGAACACAAAATCCACTAACTATGTAAATTATAAAATGGCTTTTGAGGCTTTATCCTACTTGTGCTGCAGGAGTCACATAGCAGGAGAGTTTCCCTCACCTAAGCATCTCTTTCCTGATAAGATGCTTACATTTCTGATCTCTCTTCTGTACTGGCTCTGCAGCAAAGTGCATTCTCCAAAAATCACCCTGTTATCGGGTGATAATCCTCCATCAAGCAGCACCAAGTGTTTGCTTCGTGCTCAGAGTCCACAGCAACCCTCCTACTTTGGTAGGAGAAAGAAGAAAAGGAAATAAAACAAAACCAGGCCAAGTGTCAACCAATAGGCAGCTGGAAACTGCCCCAACTCTGTCCTCACTTCCACTGTCCAAGAGAAACAGAACTTTGTAGACCAGATACTGGGCATGTGATCAAGCAATAAGGTGAGCAAGATACGTGATCACACTCCCTACTTTATAACCCTCCCCTTTTCTCCCTCAGCATCCTCCAGGATGCCAAATTTCATCCAGCTCTTTCCCTCCTCACAGCCAAGGACCAACGAACAGACTTCTTTGGCAGCCACAGCAGAGGAATCTCTGAATACCCAGATAAGTGTCTTTGGGGGTCTCTGGGAATTCTCAGCCCAGTAGGAAACCTCAAAGTTCCATCACCAGACCAAGGAAGCCCTTTGAAGCTGGTCAAAAGCACAGCCAGTGAGCCCATGGTCACCAAGATGGCACTGAAGCTTTTTTCATCCTGGCTTCACCAAGGGACTTCTCAGGAGCTGAGCATCCCTGGGCCACATGACATCTCTGAGCTTTGTTTCAAACTAGGTGGTGTTATTTCTGAAGACACCATGCTTTGCAGAAGCTCAGCACATGGATCTCCCAGCTGTGCTTTTTTTTTTGTGTGTGGGTGCCTTAACATTTGTTTTTGAGAACTGTCCTGTCCCAACAGCAAACACAAAGATCAGTGTGACCTCTCCTTATCACACAGCCTTTCCTGTGTGGAATTCATTGTGATCTGGACCTTAGTGACTGTTGCATCATCTCTGTTTATCTGTAACCTTTGGCACTGTGTAATCTTATCTGCCTGCTGCCACAGAAGATGTGCAGCAACACAGCCAGCTCTGGCAATCCTCAAAGCCAGTTAAGAGGGGAGCTCAGTAAACCATTAGCAAAGCAAACCAGCAATCCCTGAGAGCTACACAGAAATCAGCTCGCTCTCTCCTCCACCCCAAGACCAGGTGAGACCTGGCTTTTCTCCAGCCCTACTCACCAATCACAATGAGGGTGTAGTTCACGTTGGTGCTGCCGAAGCCGTTGGTGGCTTTGCAGATGTAGGTCCCCGCGTCTTCGCTTTCCACCTCCTTGATCTTCAGCCCTTGCTGGAGGATGCGGAACCTCGTCCAGCCGCTGTGGATCGTGCGCCCATCCTTCATCCACATGGTGAGAGGTGGGGGTCACCCTCCACCGGGCACAGGAGCTTGATGGTCCTCCCTAGCCTCACGGACTGCCGGTGGATCACTTTATCAGCAATTCTGGGGGGACCTAAGAAAGAACAGAGAGAGGAAGAGCTGTTACTGCTTTCACTAGTGATACAGCACTGATTTTAAGACTAGTCATCAATCAAGGCATTAGACTGACCACTATACAGACATATAGTGAAAGGTGTTTACCAAAAATAGGTCAGATAGAGAAGGAACTGGTGGTGTCTGTCAGGCAGAGAAGGACCTGGGGGTGTTGGGTGACTGCAGGCTGAACATGAGCCAGCAGAGTGCCCAGGCAGCCAGGAAAGCCAATGGCATCCTGGCTTGTGTCAGAAATAGTGTGGGCAGTGGGTCTGGGGAGGGGATTGTGCCCCTGGACTGGGCACTGGGGAGGCTGCACCTCCAGTGCTGGGTCCAGTTCTGGGCTCCTCACCATCAGAAGGACATGGAGGGCCTGGAGCCAGTCCAGAGAAGGGCAACCAGGCTGGGGAAGGGGCTGGAGGGCAAATCCTCTGAGGAGCAGCTGAGGGAGCTGGGGGTGTTCAGCCTGGAGAAGAGGAGGCTGAGGGGAGACCTTCTCCCCACCTCCCCTGCCCTGCCAGGAGGGTGCAGAGAGGTGGGCGCTGGTCTCTTCAGCCAGGGGACAGGAGATGGGACAAGGGGCAATGGGCTCAAGCTGGGCCAGGGCAGGCTCAGCTCAGCTGGGAGGGCAAAGTTCTTCCCTGGCAGAGTTGTGGGGCTGTGGCACAGGCTGCCCAGGGAGGGGCTGAGTCCCCTTCCCTGGGGGTGTTTAAAAAGGGGAGATGAGGTGCTCAGAGATCTGGTTTAGCTTAGGATGGGAATGGTTGGACTCCATGATCTTAAAGGTCTTTTCCAACCTGGTGATTCTATGAAAAATCACTTACAACCAAGGCTAAAATCTGCAGGCAATTGCAGAGAGATAGAGCAACAAATACTAGTTTGTGTGAGACCTAAAGCTGTAGCCTTGCCATCAGCAGTAGCTCACAGCAATGCACCAGGGAAGCCTGGTTCTGAGTCTCTTGCTCTGAGTCTCAAAGCACCCCCATCCTACAGCAGGGAGTTCAGTACATAAACTCCTCAGCTGTGTTGGGTAAAGCAACCGTAGTTGTTTTAAACTTAACACCTATCCTGAAGGCAAAATTAGGAACAGCGCTGGTACTTTAAACAAAACTCTGCCCCCTCAAAAAGTTAGAAACCTTTCATGTTGCATGTACAGTAATTCCCTTTAATAGTCACCAGATGGGCTTTATCTGAGGCACATAAGCCTGCAGTTGTTGGACATAAAGCATTCATTGGGTAGCGCTTCACTGAAAGATACAGCACAGCCTGACATGTTAACACTGTTATAGTCCAAAAGAGGATATTTTTATAAACTGCCTTGGCAACCCTGCTGGTTTGACCCGACTGACAAATATTTGTTCTTAGTAAAAGGTGATAATTTAATGCAAAACAGAGTGTCCCTGGAATGCCACAGAGCCAGCACGCCGCTTGCCACATGATAACAAGCTGGGCTGGTTCAGCCTGGAGAAGAGAAGGCTGTGGGGGGACCTCATTGCAGCCTGCCAGTCCCTGAAGGGAGCAGAGACACAGGAGGGGAATCAGCTTGTTCAAAGGGCAGAGACTGGCAGGACAAGGGGGATGGAGTGAAGCTGAAGGAAGGAAGGGTTAAATTAGATCTTAGGGGGAAGTTCTTTGCAGAGAGAGTGGTGAGGGGTTGGAACAGGCTGCCCAGAGAGGGGGTGGGTGCCCCGTCCCTGGGGGTGTTGAAGGCCAGGTTGGCTGGGGCCCTGGGCAACCTTGTGCAGCTCCAGGCCTGGAGGTTGGTGTCCCTGCCTGTGGCAGGGGGGTTGGAGCTCTGTGATCCTTGGGGCCCCTTCCAACCCAGACCAGTCTGGGATTCTATGATAACAAGATGCATTTGGACAGGCCAACACTCAGAACAAAGAAGTGATAAAGAGAAGTGATAAAGACTCCAACACTGGTAATGGTCCTCTAAACCAGAATTTCTTCCCCAGGCTCTGGAGAGTTGAAGCAGAGGATCCTTTTCCTGCATATGCTTCTTCTGTCTTTTTATTAATTGCGCAAATCCCCCCTCCCCAAACTGAAATAGCAATGGTCTTCCCAGAATAGCCTATTAATGGGTGTGATAATAAGCACTGTGCTCTTGCATAAGGACAAAGTGTTTTGCTAAGGATTGCTGATGCTGAGTTGCACCCAAAAGCCACAAGATGTTTGTGGGATTTGGAATTGTTCCTTCATATTCCTGTTCCTAGTGTTCTGCAGGATTGGACCCATGTGGACTGGTCTGCAAAGATCACATTTGCACTTCCTTCTGACTAATTCCTATTATTCCAATGTCTGCCTGAGCTTTCCCCAGCATGACTAAGGCAGTACATAGAGTCCAGCTCAGAGCTGCTGTCCAAGTTACTCATGGGGAATCACACCCAGGAATTTCACAGCTTTGCTGCTCAAGCTGAGATAAGAGTCATGAACTAGCTTGAAACTCATTAATTAGTTTAACTAAGGGCTTGATTAAACCAATGGGTCTGAGATACACTCAGATTCTGATAAACTGGTGAAGACCCAAAGCAGGGATCTTGAGAGCACCTATCCTGAAAAAGTCCCTGACAAAGACAACACCCATCTCCACACACTTTCTACAGACACCTGTGGGACAGCATCTAGAGGTGATGGTGCCCTCCCAAACTCCAAGGGAACTGGCAAAACACCAAGAGAACTCCCACCTGTCCAGATCTTTCTAAGCACTACAAACCTCACTGTTAACGTTCTTCACCTTGATCCCTAACCTGATCTGTGGAGGCAGAGATAATCCCTAGATCCTTTGTAATGCTGATCTGACACAAGCCACACTGCTGAACCTTTTAAAGAGGAAATCAACCCATCGGAAGGGGTTCTGTGTGTTGGCTTTGACAAAGCAGAATTCATCAATACTAGGTGAGAATCCAGCTCCAAATTGTGCTCCATTTCCCTACCGGGTGCAGCATCTCACTCAGCCTAAAGGAACAGCAATGTCCAGACAAGTCCACGGCCTTGTTGAGATTCTGGGTTGGCCCTTACACACACCCTTTCTGACCTAGAGCCCTACCAAACCAAGTCAAACTTTAAGAGTAACTTCATTGCAATCTACTTGTGAGCCAGGGTACTCCTCCATGCTAATTCAGATGGCAAAAACAGTTCTATAATTAGTGCTGGGGGAAAATGTTTGGTGCAGGGCAAGCAGGGACAGTGGAGAGAGAGCACTCTCCTCCCTACTTGGAAACCCGCTGTTGCTCCTTCAAAATCCCTTTCCTTCCGACATTCAGGTTGACTCCTGATGAATTTTGAGACCTGGAGGAATCAGATAGTTTCCCAATCACATCATGTGCCTCACTGGGGCAGACTGCACAGGCGTCTCTCCTGATGGCACCAGAGTTGCCCCTGAATCTGTCACATGTTTGGGTCAGCGGTAAGCTTGGTCTTGCTAAATGCCATTTTCCTTTGATTGACCTTTCGTTCTGAGGAATTGTTGGATCACTGTCTGTCACAGGATCTATTCACAGACCTTTATGACATTTAGAAAAGGGTGAGTTTCTTGAAGCCTTTCTGCCTGAGAAGAAAAACACTAGCACGGTTCTCTGCCACCCTCCATCAGCTCCTCCAGCCGCTTTCTTGGGATAAGGAATAAATAAAGTCCCACCACTCTTTTTCCTGCTCTAAACTTTGCCGGACACAGCAGCGTGTACAATGAGGTACAGCCTCAGCACATCAATGTTAAAACCTTTCTGTCCATTAAGAGAAGAAAAGGCTGTGGGGGGACCTCATTGCAGCCTGCCAGTCCCTGAAGGGAGCAGAGACACAGGAGGGGAATCAGCTTGTTCAAAGGGCAGAGACTGGCAGGACAAGGGGGATGGAGTGAAGCTGAAGGAAGGAAGGGTTAAATTAGATCTTAGGGGGAAGTTCTTTGCAGAGAGAGTGGTGAGGGGCTGGAACAGGCTGCCCAGAGACGGGGTGGGTGCCCCGTCCCTGGGGGTGTTCAAGGCCAGGTTGGCTGGGGCCCTGGGCAACCTTGTGTAGCTCCAGGCCTGGAGGTTGGTGTCCCTGCCTGTGGCAGGGGGTTGGAGCTCTGTGATCCTTGGGGTCCCTTCTAACCCAGACCAGTCTGTGATTCTATGATTCTATGTAAATATTCCTACTTTATTACCCATGATTTTTGCATTAATGACTTTTTGCACAAGCAGTACTGCCTCTCTGGAATCAGTGCCTTCATGTATGCCAGAGGCCCTGGCAAGCCAGTGATAGCTGGACCTCCTCAGATGGCTACAGCAAGAATAAAATGTTGATATCATCACGGATCTCTGTCTCTCTATCTAATGTAGAGGCATCCACTGGGTCTTATTTCACTACATATGTGTACAGCCCTGCCTTGGGACTGCAACAGTGACAGGTGAATGCTTTTCAAGTCAAGATACACTTTGGCACATCTCACCCCTCCACGTTGTCAGTATTTGGAGGGGAGGTGGTGGAGAGGAGGCAGTGTGTTTTGCAAAAAGGCCCTTCTGCAGCATCTCCTGGGCAGTGGGTGCTGCTGCACCGTGGCATACTGCAGAAATCCCATACTAACCAGAAAGTAATGTGTTCCCCCTCTGAATCCATACATTAAGTTGCCCAGAACCCCTCAGGTTTCCAGGGCTTCTCTATGGCAGTCCCACCTTCTATAGGAACCAAGCAAAAAGATGTAGCAAGAGCACCCTACTTATGTGTACCACTGGTACCAAAGGGAGCTCCCTAGCTTGCCGGACTGGCCCACAACATGCCAGGGGGTCTCAAAGTCCCAAATAGCTTCCAGCTCTCCCCAGACATTGATTTGGGGGTGTCCCTTGGCGGTTGCACCCCACAGCGCTGAGGCACACGTGCACTCACAGCTAAGTGCAGCAGCATGGGAGCAGAGCCCAGGGCACAGCCAGCGGCCGTGCAGGCTGGATACATCTCTACAGCTGCTTAGAGAGGCAAAATCCCAGGAAAGCACCTGCTGCTTCACCTACAGCTGCCAGCAAGGTAAAAGCAGGCTGAGCCCTGGCTGCTGTGCCTTCCCATCCCTTGCTACTGTGCCTTCCCATCCCTTGCTGCTGCTGCCAGCTTCCATCCTGCACTCTAATGCAGCATTAAAGAGTAGACACAATTACACCATCAGCAGCCAGTGTGATGATCTCAGCTGTCCTAGACTCCAGCTTTGTGTTGTATGTGAGCAGAACTGATCCACTGTATTTTGAGAGCAATATCCTATAGCTGCTCTTGGCTTGACTGTGGGTTATGTATTAGGGCTGCATAGCAACACTGTAAGGGATTGCACTGAAACCTGAAATCAGTTTGTTAATCCAGATTGTGAAAATCATTAACTCATGTATCTACCAGTTCAAATTTTTAGTGCAAATAGATCATCTTTCTGGCTGGGGGCGGGGGGCAGCCATCCCATGAATTGCCATGTGCCTACACCCATGGAGCCAAAGCTCCAGACTGGATCCTTTGAAGACAGAGCAGGAGAGAGCAACTGCTCTCTGGCCTGGGGTGTAAATACTGGGGAAGGTGTCCCTGTGCCATACCACCAGTCATTCCTTAGCCACTACGCAGCGATTCTTGAAAAAATCAGCCTGTCTCCTGGAGACAGAAATAACTTCCCACAGCATTTTGCCATGAGATATGGGAGAAGGGGCCAAATCGAAGGCCCCAAGTAGAGAGTCCACCAAATGTGATGACACTGAAGATTTTTACACTTTTTTATAGTTGGAGCAGGGGAGGGGGATGGTGGAGGGAGAAAACAACCACTATTTCTTGCTTCCACTCCTGCAATTTTCCATGAGGCAATGGCAGCTCTCTACAGCCACAGGGCACTGCCAAGAAACACCCTGTTGAGCCCCAGCAGGCTGGGAGGCTGCAAGTTTCCTTTATTACCCTCCCCCTGCCCCCCCCACCTTGTCCTCAATCCAATTAGTTTGAGAGAACCATTTCTTCCTATTTCAGCTGAGGGGGAAGGGTGGGGTTTGCCATCCGTGGATGTGACTGGGGAAGAAGTGAGGGGAATGCAGCTGCCTCCCCCCGTGCCTGGTTGTTATTCTTCCTCCAAATACAAACTAAATATAACTTTGCCCCATAACATTCAAATCATTTTAGTTACTAGAAGGGATCATGCCTGGAGTTCCAAGGGCCAGGGTGCAATCAAGCTTAAAATACAATTTAAACCATCCAGACCCTGCATTTTCCACAAAGTTATTTTCTTGCTTGTAGTTTCCCCATCTGCAAACACAGAAAGAAAGCAACAACTCCAGCCAGATGCCAAGATTTCTGCTCAAGATCATGTAAGCCCAGTCAAACATTAACAAGGAAATGCTGTGGTCACCTCATTTGCTTTAAATATTTCTGCTCATATACATGCAGACAAGTGTGCAGATTTATTTGCCTCATTTACGAATACAAGCAACTGGAATCTCCATTCTGTTCCATTATATAAAAGACAGATCCTACACCTGTCTCACTGAACAGCTGGGCAATTTTCAATTTATATCCTGAGATACTGCTCTCCACTATCCTATACCACAGAAAAGCCCCACTTGCTGCTCTGCTGCTGACACTGCTTTCCAAGCATTCCTCCTCTCTCCCCCGGTGCCTTGGAAGGGGCTGGTGGTTGCCACTTCTTGGCAGGAGGAGTTATGGAAAACCCATGGAAGCCTCTTTGCTCTACCAAACAGCTATTTCCAGGAAGCAAGGAAAGCAGTTTCTTGGAGCGTATTTAAGACACAACCATGGAATAGCCTGGAGCTTCCTGTCCATATTTCTCCCAGTCAGGAACACACACACATGTAGTTATATTTTCCTGGGCTGCACTGCAAAGTTCACGCACCCATTCAACTCATACATGTAGTAAACATGATTTATAGCTCTGTGTGAAAACCCTCTAGATATATGGTGTTTTGATAGTGACTCGAACCTAGAGCTATAATTTAGTAACACCTAGCAGTGAAAGCTAAATGATTTCCCACTCCACATTCCTAACTTTACATGAACCCCTTTTACTGCTAACATGGGGAGGAGATACTGCTTCCCCAATAGTTTGGACTTAGCCTTGTTATTCCTTCAACTACACTGCACACTAACGTCAAGCTTCACATATGGTGAACACACCAGCACTGACCCATGTCCTGTGAGACCATTTGCCATGATACAGTTCAAAGTGAACTTTATTAACACATTAAACATAATTACAAAGAGGAAATTCCAAGGAAGGTCAACCAGCCCGGACAGTTTCTTGGAATGGAAAGTAATTTATAATATCCACATACTGTATTGTAAAGTTTATAAAGAAGTTAAATAAGTTTTAAGAGCCCCCTGGGTTATGTATATTTTATTATTTAATACCAAACACGTTCACTTTCCATGAAGATAAGATTGCTTTTGAAGTGCTGTGTTAGCAAATTAGCAAAGTCATTTACCATGAAGCACCCAAACAACCCATCAACACATGCAAGGAATATCAGGGACTGTGGTACCACAGACAATGTGTGTCCCAGGAGGAGAATAGAGCAAAGCTGAGAAATCTTTCCTTGTGACAGTGAGATGGAGTAGTTGTACAACAGCCACTGACCAAATCACTCCTTCACCTCCTTCACCAATACTTGAAGCAACATTTGGTCTTCACCATATTCATTAGTGTGGAATCTAATCCTCCAAAGTCCTTAGTGGAAGGATGGGTCACACCAAAGTTGATTTCCTTTCCCTTCTCCCATGCTTCAGAATGAACATGGATGGCTGGAAAGGAACATCTAGAAGCCATGGTTTAAACGTGCATCCAGAATTGGCTAACTTGGGGTATCCATTGCTAGAAAGCTGGGTTGGACAACTGCAAACTCTTTCCACAATAGCTTAACCCTCTCTGCAAGACCAACATGAGGATTACACACTTACACTCTCTGCACATCATTATTATCATTCTTTGTATTAGTGTTCAAGCTTTAATGATGGATCAGTGGAGAGAAGCCTGGCTATCCTGGGGTCTGGACAAACACCTACCATGGAGGAAATCCCACCACAAAGGGCTTACAAAATAACAATGGCACGAAATTCTATTTACAGGAGGAGGTGTTCTGAAAGGGAGGAACTACTGGGTCTCCACACAGTGTGAAGCCATTACATGGAGACCAGAACTTATAAAAGAGAGAGAGAAAAGGATATATGCTTTGTCCATGTATACCATTAACTACTGGAATAAGGAGTTCAAAGGACTGGTGAATCCAACATCTTTTCCTATTTTCAAAACAAAACAGTAGGCATTTCCAAAAGGTATGCATTAGCCCAGTAAAGTAGGGGCCAGTGTAAGGGTAACTGGGCCAAATGCTTTGGTATGTGACATGAGAAGATGAGATTAGATGAGCTAATGGGTCCTTCTTGGCTTGAAAACATAGGCGCCCACAGACAAAAACAATGCTTATCAAAAACAATCAAAAGATTTCAGAAAAAAATAACCAACAGCATCTCTGTAGAACAAAGACTCTTAGGGAGGAACACAAAACCACCACAAGTATTTGCTGACCAGTCCTGACGACTGGTCAGGCTTAGCTTTGGGAATAACGGACTGGTTTGCAGGGAGCAAGTTCTGGGCTTGGGCTGCACAGCTCAGCCCAACAACCTGATGGAGAAAACAGCTCTGTGGATTCATTTTACAGCACCTGAAGTGACATATTTTCTCTTTCTTCCCTACCTCTGTGGTAGGAGCAGCTTTTCCTGATGAAATGGATATTTATTGATAGCACAAGAAATGCTTGCCATATTTTTACATGAGTAATAACTAGCCCCTTGGGTGAAGGCTGCCAGTAAATTTTCTACTCTAGATGTTCCAAAAAAAGAAAAATAGAATATTTGGGAACATGTTCCATTTAATTAAGCGCTCTGCATACACATTTCAGTGAGATTTAATAAAATAGTTATTGTATGTTAAACAATTGGCACTTGATTATTGCAGACTTATTGCAGTTAAACAACAGTAGATGAGATATGTATCTCTTACATCGTTTTTAAATCCTTTGAGCATATGTTTTCAATAACCAGTTGGTATTTATTTAACATGAAATTACCATCTTATTAAATTAAATGTGCATGGGTGACATTCAATTTCAAGTGTTGCTGAACATTTTTTCAGCAGCAAAAAATAGTAACTTTATCCCTTAGGTTTTGAGGTAGCAAACGCAGAGGAGAGTTAGGATTACTTCAAATTACTTTTGAAGAAACAGAGATCATATGCTAGAAGGTTTCTCTACCAGTGTGGAAAAAAGAAAGATATTATTTATTGTTTCTTAAGTGCTGCCAGTGGGCTTAGTGTGGGCCAAAAGAGAAGAACAGTATTTCTACTCTAAGGTTAAACCACCATGAGGAGTGTTCTTCAGGCGTTGGGATTGGGATTGGCACTATTTAACTCAGCCAGTTTGCCAAACTGTGTGGTGGGTCGACATGCTGGAGGGAAGGGATGCCATCTAGAGGGACCTGGACAGGTAGGCCTGGGCCTGTGCCAGTCACATGAAGTTCAACAAGGCCAAGTTCAAGCTCCTGCACATGGGTTGGGGCAAACCCAAGCACAACTACAGGCCTTGAGGGGGTGGATTTAGAAGAGGTGGTGGATGAGAAGCTCAACGTGACCCAGCAATGTGCTGGAAGCCGAGAAAGGCAGCTGTGTCCTGGGCTGCATCAAAAGCAGCGTGACCAGCAGGTTGAGGGAGGGGATTCTCCTAACCATCTACTCGGCCCTGGTGAGAGCCCCCCAGGATTACTGTGCCCAGCTCTGGGATCCCCAACACAGGAAGGATGTGGAGCTGTTGGAATGAGTCCAGAGGAGGCCACAAAGATGATGAGAGGGCTCCTCTGCTGTGAAGAGAGGCTGACAGAGTTGGGCTTATTCAGCCTGGAGAAGAGAAGGCTGTGGGGAGACCTTAGAGCAGCTTTCCAGTACCTGAAGGGGCTACAGGAAAGCTGAAGAAGGACTGTTTCCCAAGGCAGGGAGTGGTAGGACAACAAGTAATGGGCTCAAGGAGCTGAAGGAGGGAACAATTAGATGAGATATAAGGAAGAAATCCTTCCCTGTGAAGGTGGTGAGGCCCTGGCACAGGCTGCCCAGAGCAGCTGGGGCTGCCCCTGGGTCCCTGGCAGTGTTCAAGGCCAGGTTGGATGGGGATTTGGGCACCCTGGGCTAGTGGAGGGTGTCCCTGCCTATGGCTGGGGAGTGGGACTGGATGGGCTTTGAGGCTCTGTCCAACCCAATTTGTTCTATGATTCTGTGATTCCATGAAATCTATACTGACCGTGCAGCTCAGGTAAGCACTTCAATGGATGACCAGAAAACATCTAGAGCAAAAAGTACCTCAAAGGTGTGTACCCACACAATCTACCTTTTTCATTCCCATTTAAGAGGGCAAGCCCATCTGAATAATGGCATTGCTCACTTGCTTTTTCAAAAGAAAACATGTTTTCAGCTTTCTGAAACCAAAAGGCTTTTGGGGTGGGGGGGTAGCCTCCTGGGTGGGTTTTTTTTGCTTGTTTGTTGGTTGGTTTTTTTAGCCTCCTGTTTCCAAGAAGGATAAATTGCCTAATTTTGAAAGCTAGAAATCCTCTGGCTTAAGGGAGGCAGGAGGATCCAGAATCCAACTGAAAAATCCCACCCCATAGCCCCAACCTGCTCTCACCAAACCTAAGCCAAACCCCTAGCATCTCCACCAAAAGTCACAAAGGACCATTCCTGCCCACATAAGGCATTTGTTTGCTTCCCATAATCTCCGGGAAACAATCCAGTCAGGCAGCCCTGAATTTCCTTCTGGGGTTAATCTACCCCAATTTTAACATCAGTTCTGTTGTACTCTGTTCTTCCAACTGCTTCCCAACCATGCAAATCCTGCTTCATGAGCACAGTGGGTTTCCAGCCGGATCACTCCCCATTCCTAAGACTTTCAGCAAAACAAACCAGACACTCTGCAAATCTCAGTTGAATTAACTTATTTTGTAACAAACCTCCCCTTCAAGCCACCAGTTGCAATCATATTCCAAAACCCAAGGCTTCAAAGACAGGCATTTACTTCTGAACCAGTCTGGTTTGGGTTTGGTCCCTTTCTTTGTCCCTCCTGCCTACATGTAGCATCGTGTCACCTAAGCATTTTATTTGACCAGCTACTAGAAAACGGGGTCCCCAACTCATGTTTGGTGACATGGATATTCCTTTAACTTTGGCAGTCAATCTTTAACCTAGTCTAAGCAAGCACAAGGTTTAATAAGTAATTAGCTGTTTCCCTTATAGACAGATGGGTGTGTGAGAACTGTAAAAGCAGGAAATTTTAAGTGTCATGGTTTATGTCTACAGGGAAACAGAAAATACGGTGGTTGACTCCATG
The DNA here is from genome assembly GCA_027925045.1 of Hypotaenidia okinawae. Classification (NCBI taxonomy): domain Eukaryota; kingdom Metazoa; phylum Chordata; class Aves; order Gruiformes; family Rallidae; genus Hypotaenidia; species Hypotaenidia okinawae. The sequence continues at coordinate 36,530,166 of BSDF01000004.1, forward strand.
CCATACTCAGGAACCAAGTGAACAAAGACCTTCAAGAGTTGGTTTGCCTTCCTGCTGGTCCACAGCAGCAAGTCTTTGGCCATACACTAACATGGGAGCCTTTTTCATTTGTATCAAAGACTTTGGTTTTCCTCAAAATATTCTTTAAAATCTTTTTCAACCAATATCTCTCTCTGGGATGAAATTGGAGAAGACTTTAAACTTTTCCATCCAATGCTTGTTCCTACTGGCCAAGATTTAAAAAAAAGGTGTGTACACCCAAGATTTAAAAAAAAAAAAAGGTGTTATTAGGGTATTAAGGACTCAAGGAGAAAAACAAACCTCAAACACTCACTCTCAAGCAGAAGACACTGCCAAAATACCCACCAGCTTTTGCTGTTGGGAAATTAGTGGCCGTGCCCTACATGGCACGGCTGCTCTCAGGCTTCTCTTTGCTCTGCCCTTATCACTGGGGGCTTCTAAGTTTGATCACCACAACAACGTGGTAATAACAACTGCTTGTTGGTGACCACATTGAGATAAACACCGTGGTATTTAAGAACTGAAGATATTTTTGGAGGCTCCTCTAGAAGAGAAAGTACTGATAGCTGAATGGCTGTGTGGTATGGAGTGTTTTCCAGAAATGTTTTTCTATCAGAAAATGGTATTTTCATCAAGAACCAAGACAGACCAAGTCTGGTTTTCTCTTTTACTATTCCCTTTTTCAGTTTGAGAAACCTTATGCACCATCATTTTGGCAAATTAAAATGAAACACATACAAGCAAAAAGGTTGGGATTTTGAAAGTCTATTGATTAAGCAATGGTCATCTTCTTGTAATGGGTTGCTGTATCCCTGTAATAGGAAAACAGTTTTGATTCTGGACAGGAATAGATTAAAATAAATTTTAAAATCACATGGAAAAAATATATATACACATATATGATACTATAGATATATATATATATAAACTTTGTCTTGCTCAAGAAGAGATTTTTTTTTAAAAAAGCCTCATCTTGCTCCAAAAGAAAAATGCAAAGCAGAGCTGACTTTTCACCTTCTATGACAGCAGCATTTTCAAATTCTGCATGAAACCATTCACTATTACCCTACCAAACCCTCCAGTTCATGGTAGGTATGATGGAAGTGCTCTATCCTTCTCTTTCCAAATTTACTGTCTTCATAAGGATCTACCTTACACGAGTCTACATCAGTTTTAGGTTGGACCAGGGTGTGCTCTAAAGTGACTGTTTTTATCATCCCCACCAGTTATACTTTTGTTCACATTATGAAACACTTTTGGTGCACATGAACTTAGCTGCTTTTATATGAAACTGAGCTGCAAGGTGTGCTCCACTTCAGGTGTGCATTTAGTTCATAGGAGCCTACTAGGGCTATTCTGAAGTGAGATACCCCCTGAAACAGGGGGCTCAGGTCCTCAGCACCAAAAGCTTTGCCTAATTTTACCAATCCCCCCAGCTCCTACTGGAGACACAACCAACAATTATTAGCTGGGTCCCCAGTAAAACAAAAGCACAAGCTGTGGTCAATCTACCACAACCAGACAGGAGCTAATCCAGAACAAACTCCCAAAATGCCAACAGTTCTATAATGCGCACATCATCTCCCCAGCACCAGGTATTTCATTTCAAAGGTTTATTCCTGTTGTGCCACCTTAAAAACTAACTTAGACATGGCTACACATCTCTTCCAGGAGGGGAAGCTACTTAAATGCATCTTAAAAGAAAGTGTTCACAAGGTTGAGTCAGTGAAAACTTGCATTTAAACTCAAAGAGATGCCCAGTATCCTGCATGTGGACAGGGAAACCATCAATGAGTTCTTACAGCATTCACATCTGGTCCCTGCTCCCCAGACATTGAAGCACATGTTACCTGATGTAAAAGCACAAGGGACCCAACAGTACTGGTGGGGCCACACAGCATGAAACCTTCATACCTCCAGAACACTATATTGTCAGATCTCATATAGGAAACAGCCTCAGCTCCAGGCTGTGCCCTAAGGACAGCAGTAATACTTTCTTCAGATGGATCACCTCTGCTCCAGTGCCACAGCACGGTGTTAAAACATGCACTGAAGCCTGCACAAGCCTCTGCACAAGCAACCCTCTGGCTCTGAAACCTCGAGTTATCATTGGCACCCTCTGAGGGCTCAGCTGGTGCCTTGGACAGAGCCTAGTCCAGATTTCTGCAGCTCGCCTGTGACTGGGACGGCTTCAAACAGAACCACTTCCTCTGCTCCTCCCTTTCTGCATGCTGGCTTGCTCTCAACAGTGTTAGTGTACTCTTAAGTGGCCTTTATTAGTTTTTCTAGTAGGAGATAGCAAAGAGTTGTTGTCTTAGGCTCACTACATCTAGTCACACCGCCATAGCTTGTGCCTAGGATTGCCAGGTGCTTTTACACATAGTCCCAGGACTGTTCATCTTCTAAGATCAGGTGAAATCAGTGCATTTTGTCTGGTACATCTGAAGCCCTGCTGCATCCCTTGATGCTTCAAAGCTGCTTCCCTTTGTCTGCAGGAAGGTATTTTTCCTATACCTCTACGGCACACCACCGTAGCTTGCCTCAGGATGAAAGGTATTACCCCAACAACAAAAACTAACAGCAGGTATATTCTGCATAAACTGAAACACTAAAAATAAATACATTATATATATGTATTTATATATTTTATATATATGTATTTTATATATTATATTTATGTATTTATATATATTTATGTATATATATATATATACACATATATACATATATATATATGTATATATATATGTGTATATATATGTATATATATACATGTGTGTATATATATACATATATATAAATAAAGTAAGTCTATTTAAATTCCAAAAACTATCCAAGGGATGTGGAAATGGGTCTCCTTTGCTGAAGTTCCCATATCACCTGCCTTTTATCTCTATAAATCCACATGAGTAGAGGGATGGGGCTAATTATTATCTGATACCCAAGCAAACTACCAGCCCTCTGTCATTGACACAGCCTGAGCCTGTCACAGCCGTCACTTGATTTGACCTGCCCAAACTGCAGCAGCTACAGAGTGTACAGGGGCTTTGCTGACATGGGTCGCTCTGTCATTTCAAATGATGTCACTCCACTGGCAAGCTGTGCACTGGTGTGGATTGTCGTATCCATCAGGTAGATAGAACTAGGCTGGAGTATCAATTAATGTGTGCTCCTATTACCTCACAGCCTGGTAATGCGCCGTCCCAGCTCCCCTCCTGCAAGTGTGCACAGGGTAGGGGGGAGAGAAACCTGGAGAGCATACCAGCTATCTAGGAAAAGCTGGAGAAATATTGTCCTGCCACGTGATTACATAGCTGCTTTATCCCCCCATCGGGTGCGTGTACCGACACACGCGCATCACCTCAGCTGTCAGCAGGAATTCCTGACTGCAGATTAAAGCCTCAGTCACAGCCTGGCTGCTCAGCCTGCCCTGGCTGATGCACATCAGAGCAAAGTGTCCACTGGCATAAAGGTCAGCAAGTACCCAGTGATAGAGAGCTGGGAGGAGTGGCTGGCAGGCAGGACACTGCACTGCCATCCAGAGAGACCTGGCCAGGCTGGAGAGCTGGGCAGGGAGAGACCAGATGAGGTTCAACAAAAGCAAGTGGAGAGTCTGGCACCTGGGAAGGAATAACTGCTGGAATCAGGACAGGCTGGGGGATGAGCTGCTGGAGAGGAGCTCTGCAGAGAAGGACCTGGGGGTCCTGGTGGGTGACAGGGTGGCCATGAGCCAGCAGTGTGTCCTGGGGCTGAGAGAGACAATGGGATCCTGGGGGCATCAGGAGGAGTGTGGGCAGCAGGTCACAGGAGGGGATCCTCCCCTCTGCTCTGCCCTGCTCAGGCCCCACCTGCAGTGTTGTGTCCAGTGCTGGGCTCCCTGGGATCAAACAGACAGGGATCTCCTGGAGAGAGTCCAGAGGAGGCTATGGAGATGATGAAGGGCCTGGAGCATCTCCCCTGGGAGGAAAGGCTGAGGGAGCTGGGGCTGTTCAGTCTGGAGAAGAGAAGACTAAGGGGGGACCTTATGAATGTTGATCACTATCTGAAGGATGGGATGCAGGGGGACATGGGCAGCCCCTTTTCAGTGTCTGTGGGGACAGGACAAGGGGCAATGGCTGCAAGTTGGAGCAGAGGAAGTTCCCCCCCAAGCTGGGGCAGAACTTTTCCCCAGTGAGGGTGAGGGAGCCCTGGGCCAGGCTGCCCAGGGGGTGTGGAGTCTCCTTCTCTGGAGAGATTCCAGCCCCGTCTGGACACCGCCCTGTGCAATATGAGCTGGGGAGCTGCTTTGGCAGGGGGTTGGACCCCATGGGCTCTGGGGGTCCCTTCCAACCCCTGGGATTCTGTGATTCTCTGAGCTTCTCTGCTCACAGGAATAGGAGATTTTATTGCTGAGGTGCCTTGAACTTGTTCTTGAGAGAAGCCACATCAGAAATCACTCTGTGCTGTACGCTGGCATTTCTAGGCAAGGAGTCCAGAGGTCAAAACCCAAGGTCAGGAAAAACAGCAGACAGGCAAGACCCCTTGCTGTACCTGTGGTTGGATAAATCAGTGCTTGCCTAATCAGTCGCTAATCCCCTAATCTTTATTGCATGTAAATTCCAATCCCTTCCCAGTGGCTGTGCCATGGTAATCTCCAATCTGATTGCAGTGAAACCCCATGGGAACACTCACTGATAAAAGATGGAAACATGTAAAATCAATTTACCATATTTCACAAACAGCCCTGCACACCCCTTCAGTGACCAAAGAACCACTATCAAACACCAACAAGTAAACTCTGTGAAAAATGCTTTTTATCCAATTTTAACTATTTGTGTCAAATATATTTGTGGGCTTTTTGTGCCCAATGGGACTATATTGTGCCAAATACACTAGGGTGTATTTGACTATTTGACAAAAGGCAAAATTCACTTCTGAAGTGTGACTCAGGGCATTGTTTTACATCCAGCAAAGGGTCAGTTGGCAACTAAGGCAGAAAAGGCAGCCTAAGTGAGGTCATAGTTTAAGGCCATGCTAATAAAAGTTCCAGGGCAAAAAGGCAAGGGAGACTCACAGTTTACTAGCAGGAGCTTAGAGTCTGCCAACCATCTCAGAAGGTACAGCAGGAGCAATGCTGGCATGGAGTAGTTGGCCAATGAATTTGTCATTTGGTGTTTACCTTGATATGAAGCAATAATCATTTGTAGGGCTGAGCGAAATGCTCCAAATTTTTTGGCCCTGAGCTTAATCGAGTTTTGGACTGAAATGGCCCCAGCAGTAGGGACCACAGCTCTGGCCCACCAGGAACAGCCTGGGCTCCATCATGACTAAGCACACTGGTTCTTAGTTTTGAAAACACCAGAAAATTGGTAACACTTAAAGAATATATCAGATCTTGGCAAGATCTCACTCTCATATCACTTTCCTACAGTGGGTAGAAGGGAAGCCAAAGCCCCCTTCATGTAACCCACCAGAAGATGGAGAAAAATACTACATTAAAAGAAAGCAGAGGCAAGTCTAATTCCTGTGCTTCATTCATTGAGGGGAATTTGCCAGCATTCACAATTTCATTTTTTAAACCTTGTGATATTAGGTGCTGCTCTCTTCTTGAAGTCTTTTTTTTTTCCTGAAGGAGCTTCTCCTGTTTATTTGAACATGGAAGGAAATTTGTGACCTTTGTCATCATGGGGAAACACTAAATGCTCTAAAAATAGGAAGCAAATAAAATTCAATTTGTGGCAACACTGATGCTTTTTAAGCCAGAGTACTGGTTTTCTGGGGTTTGACCTGGGGAGGAACAACCATTCATTTCAGTACAGGCTGGGGGATGAGCTGCTGGAGAGGAGCTCTGTGGAGAAGGACCTGGGGGTCCTGGTGGGTGACAGGGTGGCCATGAGCCAGCAGTGTGCCCTGGGGCTGAGAGAGACAATGGGATCCTGGGGGGCATCAGGAGGAGTGTGGGCAGCAGGTCACAGGAGGGGATCCTCCCCCTCTGCTCTGCCCTGCTCAGGCCCCACCTGCAGTGTTGTGTCCAGTGCTGGGCTCCCTGGGATCAAACAGACAGGGATCTCCTGGAGAGAGTCCAGAGGAGGCTGAGGAGATGATGAAGGGCCTGGAGCATCTCCCCTGTGAGGAAGGCTGAGGGAGCTGGGGCTGTTCAGCCTGGAGAAGAGAAGACTAAGGGGGGACCTTATGAATGTTGATCACTATCTGAAGGATGGGATGCAGGGGGACATGGGCAGCCCCTTTTCAGTGTCTGTGGGGACAGGACAAGGGGCAATGGCTGCAAGTTGGAGCAGAGGAAGTTCCCCACCAAGCTGGGGCAGAACTTTTCCCCAGTGAGGGTGAGGGAGCCCTGGGCCAGGCTGCCCAGGGGGTGTGGAGTCTCCTCCTCTGGAGAGATTCCAGCCCCGTCTGGACACCGCCCTGTGCAATATGAGCTGGGGAGCTGCTTTGGCAGGGGGTTGGACCCCATGGGCTCTGGGGGTCCCTTCCAACCCCTACAATTCTGATTCTATGAATCTATAGAATAGAATCCTGAATACCCAGGATTAGCAATAGGAGTGTTTCCCACAGATGTATCCCACGTGATTTCTTTAAGCATCTTTATGGCATGCATTAACAAAAAGCTACACTGGCTGTGGGATCCAATAGCTGTAGGATCTAACATAGCTTATGCTCCATTCTCCATACAGGAGATTATAAGCAGGTGTCTCTCCTAGAAAAGCTGGTACGTTACAATCAGCAGGAAGCTGGCTCATATCCCCAGATGTTTGTCATTATGGGAGGGGAGGGGAAAAGAGGGACTTCAGGGTCAATCAAACCACGCTGCTCCCCTTGCGGCACCTCCAGTCCAAGAGGGACTTCAGTAGCTCATTGATAAAAGTTTTACAAGACCTCTGCTCCAAACAGCCCTGAAATCAAAGGTCTGTTTACTTAGCCTTTGCTTGCTGGGCTTTAGGATAGTGCAGGGAAGATCAAAGCAGAGACCTCGTTTAACATGTCCAAGTACACAACCAGCAAGTCTGTTTATGTTGGATTCCTACACACTGGAGTGTGCTGCTGTCTGTCAACACTTCAGGCTCGTTTTGGGCAATATTGGGTGAGCAGGGAAATATTCAGGAAGGCCCCACAGATTCAGGTCCTGCTGAAACAGAAGTGAAAGTCAGAGCAGGGAGCTCTGCTTCTAACTGTGACTGCTGAGATCAACTATCAGCTCCTCGTCAGAAAGAAGAGATAGACCTGTGGTGCCTGCTGAAGGGCTACACCATCAAAATGCACCTCAAGCCTGCATGAAGAGATGGAAAAGACAGTTTTGGTTCTGTATTATTTGGGTCCCAACTGTTTTTACTGCTAATGCACAGTAAGCCAAATGTCCTTGGCTCGGCATGGCTAAGGGATGCCAGGCACCCTTGCCCCTCATGCACAGAAAGAGGTACAACAAAGATTGGCAGTTCCCATTTTCCTGCAGGCTCCCATGGATGCCTGTACAACCCAACCCTGGGGATGCAGCAGTTTGCAGTGGCAGGCCATTTACTCACCCTATGCAGCTGCTCCTTCACTCCCACTGCTGGGGACTGCCAACCAGAGATGGTTTTGCAATTACCCAAAAATGCAGCAGGACTAACAAAGGTTAGTTTCCAATACCCCTATATTCTGCATCTGGATTTCTCAGCTCCTCTAAGGGGAAAGAACATGCTGACACCTTCATTTATTCACTTGCTTATTGCTGGTGCATTCATCTCCCTCTAACATCCAATGGCCTCTGCCTCAAGCATGGAGGGAGTGGGGTACAGTGCTTCTACAGTCACTCCTGCATACGTGGCTTTCCATTTTCACAAAGCCTGTAAGAATTTATTATGTCCCACACTGTTCTTTCTCAGATCCACCTGAAACTGGCTAATGGGCTCAAAAGCTATTGGAAGGGATGGAGATGGATCAACCCTCAAAGTAATGTCGCCACATGGATCTCATGTCCTTAGTACACCAACCTAAAGATCAGCCAGACAGGGGTAGGTACAAAAAGGGCACACAGACAGAGAGAGAAGCTGGTTACTTATTTAGCTTGGAAGTAGGACTCTGAACATTCTCTCTGAAGATATAACCCACATCTGGTATCACAGTAGAACCTTCATCAGAAAATCAAGATCACAAAAGCTGGGATGGTTCCACTTTTTGCTGATTTCTTTTCTTTGTGCTTTTGTTGAAGTTTCACAGGAGAAAAACCTTCTTGTGTTTTGCCCAGTGTTTCTCAGAAGGAACAGAAAGCCAGGTCCTGCAAAATGTAAGGCACTCTGTAACCAACATCAAGAAACCAACTCTACCAGCAGACAGCTTGTTCTGGAGCTGCCTCTTGCAAAATGCCCTGCAGCTCCTGAAATACCTGAGAAGGCGATGGGCAGAGACAAGGCACTGGACTACACAGCCCACAGGTGATGCCAGCACAGGACTGGGATTCAAAATACATGAGATATACTAGTCCTCTGTCTCCCACGTGCTTTCTTGCTGACCTCAGATCACCTCTACTTCACCAGACAGGAAACTGAGTCATTTTATTCAAAACACTGCATATACATTTTGAGATCCTTAGCTAGTGGATCCCACAACAGCACTCTTGGAGCAGAAACTGAGCTGTTTGGTCTGAATTAGACCAGTCTGCCATTTGCCTTTGGAAAATAAAGCATACAGGTGACAACCAAACTAACAGTTACTATAGCTGGGACCTGACAGGAACCAGCAATGCAATTCAACTGTACATGGGCTTTGTTCCCACCACTATCCATGATGCTGATCAGTTCTAGGTATGTTTAGGGCAAAATTCTTTCACTCCTCTCCACCTGAACAGGCTACTTCCAGTGGTTCCTCCCCGGTCTTGCTGTCTTGCACTGATGGGAGGAGCTCATGAGGGAGTGAGCACCAAAGGAGTATCTGCTGCTTCTTCCCTTGGCTTCACAGAGGGGTGAAGAAGTAAAAACTTTATAAGGAGTAAAAAAATTCTAAGGAATGTGGGGAGAAAACCCTACACACTGTAAGGTGGAGGGGCCCTGTTAGTTGTCCTTCCCATCCATCTCACCACACTATAAACAAGACAAACACTTTAAAGCAGAGATAAGGAAAAGGTTAAGAGATTTTCTTAGATCCTTGATTCAAGTCAGGTATCAAGGGTCACAGGGGGGACTGAAGTGTCACCACGGCACACAGGGCCATCTCCCTCTGATGGGGCACTGTGAGGACAAACATCAGATTGCCAGGCACCCTGTGATGATGGAATGCAGATGGATACCTAGAGAGGTATGCAGATATAAGCAAAAAGGAAATCTCACTGAAGGGTCTTTCCAGTCTTTCAAGGGGAACGTTTCTTCACCTTATTCTACTGCCTCTAGCCAAAATCCTCATCCACACTCCTAAACTGCTCCCTCCTCCTGGCTCTGATATCCAATCCCTCCATACACTTGTAAGACAGTTATTGTCCCCTCAGGTGTCACTTAGCCAAGCCATACATATATTTACAAGCAGCTCTTGTAATCTTCTCACATAAATCAGTCCCCTCAGTTGTCTGAGCCGACCAGCCAGGCCTGTCTTCTCTCTGCCTGGACGAAAACCTTGCCTGTCTCCCTGACATCTCCTGGATGTTGAGCTGTCAGCTCAAGCTCAGAGCTCTTAATCTTCCTCCCCACCTCCTTCCTTAATTGCTGCCGACACTGCTACCCCTCCTGCCGTATTTTTGACTTGCCTCTCCCTCCAGCTCTCCCCACCCTGGCTGGGACCACGAGCAGCAGAGTCTTTCTGCAGCTGGTTGATAAGCCCCAGCCTTGGCTGTCCATGCTCTGGCCTGCAGTTTTTATCCAGGCTCCCATCACATTTCATCACAACTCCTGTGCTCCAGCCTTGACGAAACACACTCTTGCCTCACTCACAGTCATTTTTTCCTAGGCACCGCTCTGGCTACATCTGCTTCTCTTCTCATCTAGCTCTCCCTTCCCCTGCCTCATCCAACGGCTGCTACTTTTCTTCACTTGTCAAGGCTCCTCCAGGCCTCTCCCCACTGTTCCTATCACCTGTTCCCTACCAGACTCTCACCCTCTTCCAACTGGACCAGAAGTCCAGGCTCTCTCTTCCCTTTTTACATTTTTCAAAGGAAAAAAACCAGTGCACTCTGCCAAGCTGCCTGCCTTGCAGGGGAGCAGCTCCCATCAGCATTGGCTGAGGTGCCCTGCTCTTCCCCTGCACACTCCTCCTTACAGCTTTCCTGCACCAGACACCCACCACCACCACCGGTCAGCCGCTAAACCTGACACCTCTGCTAGTCCTCACAGCCAGCACCATCTCACTGTTGCTTTGCCTCACCCATCTCTCCACCTTCCTGCAATTGTCCTTCATCCTGTATCCCTGAGTAGCTCTCTGGGCACAGCCAGCTGCCTCTTGAGCTCAGACACCACCTTGGACAGCAGGGTTGAAGGCCCCGAGCGCAGCAGCGACACACACAAATCAGGCTAATCACACCAGCTTCCCTAGCACCTCTGATTATCCTCATTTCTGCATCCACAGCATTAAAGTATAATTGCATTTTAACAAGCTTCATTAGCACATTGCCTTAGTCAAGCTTAACGCAGCCCAAGCACCCAAGGAAACCTCATGGTGCTTCTTTTCTGCTCAATATAATTTTCAAGGCTTCTGTAACCTGATTTGTTAGGAATAACCTCAGGGCTATAAAGCTTTTCTTCTGCCATCCAGCAATTAAGGAATAATTTGTCACGGAGTAAGTCAAGCTGCAGGGCAAGGAAAGCCCTGTGCAATACAATGAAGCTGTGTAAACCGTAGCCCTCAGTACAGGAACAAAGCGAGCATCCCTCCCCTCCTCCTCCCTTAGCCAGGAGCTTGTGCTCCACAGCAGCTCCTGGAAAGGCTGGGCAGCCTCCTGAGCAGTGCAGCTCCTTGGCCCACAGGCAAAACTGCCTGTTTACACCCTGCCAGCATATCCTAAGTGGGGCTCTGTGCCTTTTTTTTTTTGGACATTGTAGGGAAAGGTAAACAGCAAGTTGCCAAACCGTGCTGGACTGAGCATTAAGAAATGGGCTGCAAGGCTTTTGTTTTAGCAAGTTTTATGAAGCTCCAAAGGCTAACTGAAAGCCTTGGAAAGACAAACGTTAGTATCTTAAAAATAACTAATGAGCAAAGGTAGGTGATCAGTTTCTAGCACTCTAGATGCCTTGATCTCACCTAAGTTGTGTGACACTGCTACCCACGATAGGCATGAGGTGTGGTACCCTGGAGAGACCAGGGCAAGCAATATTGCAGGGTCAGCTTGTGACCCTGGGCAGTGACTCCCAAGCAGGGACACACTCCACATCTCAACCATTGTTTATGGTCCAATAATCACTGGTATAGCCACAGACAGATGCACATATATCCCCTGAGGAGAGAACAGCCTCACAATAGAAAGAAGGAAGAGACAGTTCTGTCTATAGAGTTCGATGAGTATTTCTGTCTGGCTCAACCTTTGCTGGCTTTAAAGTGGCTTAAAACTTTCTCCAGTGACAAAAAAAAAAAAGGTCAAACCCTTTCCCAAGCATTCCTGGAAAGATGCTTCCTGTTTTGGTGGAGTAGAGAGGGTATTTTTATATAAAAAATGATCTGACTATGCTCACTGTGTATTGAGCCCAGTCACAAAACCAGAAGCAGTTTTGCAGATGGAGGTTGTTACCTGATTTTTTTTTTCCTTGATGTCCATAGTAGCCAGATTAAGGAACTGCTAGAAAACCTCATCACTGTTTCCAAGACCATACGTAGGAACAGTGTGGCAGGAATAGAAAGCTATAGAGTATCAACTGCTACAGGGCCCCAGACAGCTGTCTGTGAAAGCAGAAAACATGGGGTTAATGGTTCTTTTCTATTTTTCTTTTAGTACTTGCAGACAACTGAGGACTGGCATGGAGATCATTGATCACTGCTGGAAATTCTGCATGCAAAGAGACAGCCTGATCGTGTGAAGTGTGGGCAACACTCAGTTCTTATTAATTTAAAGGGAGATCAAAGATGGCCAGCATTTTGTAGGAAATCTAAATCTAATGGACAGGTAGGTTCCCATCTCACTAAAAAAGGGTTCTCCTCCAGCAAACCCCTCTCATGTCTCTAATTTTTCAGCATTTGCATATAAAGAATTAAAAAAACAAAACAAAACAGTTGCTAACTATCTGACATTACAATAGTATGTTCTTCAGGCATAGGTACTTTTCACATCCTACTACCATTATTTTAGCATTCAGAGGTAGAGGGAAAGCTTCACCCATCCCCACCTTCCTCCCCCTTAACCAGACAAATAAGGCATTCAGCCTGTCTGAATTTCAATTTTCATTGGAGTTGATCCAGCAGCCAGAGCGCATTGCTAGAAGCCAAGGTCTCGCTTCCTTCAATGCACCTCCTTCATCCTGACTCCCTGCTTTTGTGCTGCTTTGGTAATCTCAATCTGTGGTCAGGGATAGGATAAAATTTCCACTATTTCCCCCCCCCCTCAACTGCACAGAACAGGGATTGCTCTTAAATCAGAAGCCCTGCACCCTAAACCTCTGGTTAAGTACTTAACTGTAGTAGGCAAGTCCTGGAAATCATTGTAGGCTTTATTTTTTTCTTTTTTTTTAGATATAGGTCTGAAAACCACAGAAGTAAACCAAGTTCTCAGGAATATCAAAGGTACCCAGAGGAAACTGCGAGATGGGGGCACACAGAGTGGCTCCAGGGCGCTTTTTGGGCTGATCCTCTGGAGTAGATGGCATTACCAGGCCTCATCAAGAATGTGAAGTTTCCTCTCTTATACTCTAGGGCACGAGAAATTACCCCTGACTTTCCTGGAAGCATTGAGAGCAGACAGCAACTGGAAGTCTTCTTGCAAGCAGAAGTCACATTTCTGTCATTGCCTTGGTAAATGACCTCCACCTTCCTGGCAGGATGGGGTGGGCTCCCACATACCTTCTACCAATGTTTGTGTTGTCCTCTCTCTGTGTTTTCCCTTCCCCCCCCCCCCCCCATTCCTTCTCCTCTACACAAATAGTAATCCAAGAACCATGAGCAACTCTTTGCTTGGCTTCAGGTCTCTAAAGTTACCTCCAATTCTCCAGCACAGTTTGGGGAATTTATTTATATTCCATGTTCTGGAGATAGACCTCGTGTCTTGCCAAGGGCTCGCATGGGTCTTACAAAAGGAACACTGACAAATATTTATGGAACCTAAAGTGAAACTCAAGACACTGTTAAAATAAAGTTTGCCTTAGTGGGGTTGGTTTTTTTTTTTTTTTTTTTCCTGAAGAATTGACCTGGCTTTCTTGGCAGAAAGACTAATCCAAATGCAATTGGTATCTTAACAGCTCATAAGAACCACATGCTTCAAATAAAGCCATTACTATCAGACACGCTGAGTGGTTCAATTAAACAAATATGAAAATAGACACTTCATCCTGCTTTAACTAAGTGGGATCATTTCACTCCTGAATCCAGACTGACAATGAAAATGATATAGTATTATAGGGTAGCTTTTTGATCCTGAAAGATCCTGAAGGATTATGCAAGACCCTGCTTCACACACTACTGAGATGCTGCCACTTCCAGGGAAGGACACACGAGCTGTCCTGCAGCCCTGAGGAATGGCACATGGCAATTTAGATGGAGAAAGATGGAAAAGAATTTCACATTCAGCTGAAACTATAGAAGGGAATTTAGGCAAGCAGAATGGAGATTGTTTAGACTGGAGCACATCCAGCACAGAGGAGGTATAGTACTCCAGTGTTTTAAATATAAAGTTAAAGCAAAGCAATAAAAAAGTTCTGGTTTAAACTATCCAAAAATCAGAATTTAGGGCAGAAAGTGATACTCCACCTTGAAGGTGAACAGTTTCATTCTGTCCACTTCATTTGTGCAAGGGAAGATCTCTGAAAGGTGGGCTTGTTCACTCTTCCCTTCAGGAATACAAGAATATTTCGCTTAGTTGTCTGTTAATATAAGGCTGACAGAGGATGCTGAATGAATTAAAGGTTTCAAAATGCTTTGACTGGTAGTCTCACACACTTTATGAGAAAGAAACGTTGGTTCCATCTGCATCTCACAAGGGATTTGCATTGACTGCTGCTGGCATCTCTACCCTGCTAAACATTAGCTGCACTGCAAATGTGCAGAGGACAATTGTGGAGAGGGAGAGCCACTTGTCCAAAGCTGCCCTGAGAGTCTGCTGAGGCAGCATCACAAATTTTTTCACCCCCCAGGTGCTCTACTGTGATGACCAGGTGGTGTTTTCCCTCTCCAGGACACACTCCATCCTGTGAGACCTTGACCGTGCGTAAGGAGCTCAGCAGAGCCCAGGGGTTTCAAATCTTACATTAATAGGTGGCCAAGAAATCTGCAGTGAGAAGCTTTTGTGGAAGAAGGGAAGAGAAACTGCTGGTCTGTGCAGCAGCAGCATGGCAGATCATGGGGAAACGGGTAACATCCATTATTTTAACAAGCCAGGGACACAGTGACATAACATGAAGTCATGTGGGGATGCACCAAACAGCAGCAGCAACTCAAGGGGTTACAGCAAGAACTGGGACTATCTCCCCATGAAGAGTTCAGCCTGTGGATGTACTTATGGAGCTGTGTAGGTAAGTCTGATCAATGCAAAAGCCACATTTAACTCATCCCCTTTCCTCCCTTCTCCCCCACCATCCCCAGCAAGAATCCTACTGATTCACAAAGACACATCTGAGGAGTCCTGTCATTATTACTGCAAACACTCCCCAGTGTGAAAGAAATACCACTGTGCAGTGAGAGTTTTCTACCTGGCACAAAGACTTGAAGAGCTAGCAAAAGCCTCCCTGCAGAACAATTAGCAGAAAGCACCAATCTTACAAAGCTTCTCTCTTTTTTTTTTCAGTTCATTTAGCCTGAAGTAGAGCAATCAAGGCTCTTCTGGCAGCATATCACATCCTCAATATGTAACCACTTAAAGGCAGAGGACAGCTATTGCAGAGATGTCCCAGGAGAAGAAATCATTGTACAAGTGAAAGGGGTTTCTCTGCAGAGACTTTTAAAAGAATGTGAAGCTGCTTTGCTTTTTTTTTTTAACCCCAGGACTGGACTGTGAACCTTTCTTTCACTAGTGAGCAGTTGTTCACACACCTAATCCTCTGTGATTTAAATTAAACCCCTCAGGCAGATAATCACGTACCAGGAGGAGGAAGGGGCTGACTCTGTGGTCCTACAGCCTCCAGGTATGGCATTACTTTTTCCCTGGAGAGGAAGGGAATGGGAATAAGCAAAAGGAAAATAACCAGTCTTAAGAGATGAGCAAAGAGGAAGAGAGAAGTTGTGTGTTGTGTGAAACAGAAAACTTCCAGTCACTCTGCAAACTGCCAAGAGCTCAGCCAATTCTCTTAGTTATGTGTATTTTAGGGGGCTTTCAGTTCTCACAGAACTCTCATCACTGGGAAGAAAGCACATCTATACCAAGACTGCACATTTCCCTGCCATGCTGGGAAACTGTGCTCACAGATGCCATAGGAGGAGGATACAGAGAGATCAGCCCTGTTCAGCCCAGGGTACCCGGGCTCCAGACCCCTGAGGTAAGTGCAGAGGAAGGTGGTTAAGCAGGTAAGGAAAGAAGGTGCCTGTTGTGCCAACTCCGGGGGCTGAGGGGTGGTTTGGAGTGAGATCACCACCTTAGCCACTGTTTTGGAACCAGAAACCCTCCACTTTCACTTCTTCTCCAGCAACAGCCAGATTGGACTAATGGGCAGCAGGCTGAGCTGGAAAAAACTCTGCAGCAACCTTAGGGCTGCAGCCTGCCCAACCCCTGGGACTGGGGATTTCAGGTAGCGGTCACTTGGCTGTTCTGTTCCTGTGTGAACACGCTGCTCACAGGGAGTAAGCCCACGCAAGCCTGGGATGTTAAAACACACCCAGCATCAAAACCTCATGGATTTTGAGTGGGTATTTGCAATGTCATTCCTCAAACTGCTGTGCAAGGGCTGTGGGCATCTGCGAGCTTCCAACTGAGGCACACACCCACGCGGGCAGGGTGATAAGGGCTTCTGCACAACCAAAATGTGTGCCTTGGAGGACCTCTGGCTGGTGTCCACAGTGAAAAAACCAAGCCTGGCAAAGACTGTATCCCCCTCCCACCCTCCCAGTATCATTAGGACTGTCCACTGCACTCTGGCTGATGCTGGTGCTGATACACCTTTCCTCCTACACGCAGCGCAGCAGCACTGCTGTTGTCTGCACAGACTGAGTGCTCCTGCTAATCCTCCCATGAAACTCCTCTGACTCTGGAAATGCCCAGCAAGCTGTAATAAGAACAGTAATATAATAGAATATATAATAACAGTATATAATAGAAGAACAGTGCCTGCTGCTGGGAATGGAGGCAAGGTAGAAACGACAGAGGGAGAAAAGGGATGTTTAAAATAATGAGGCAAACGACTGAAGATAATAAAAATTATTTAAAATCTAAATTTTTACACCTATTCCAGTTTTTTGTAAAACTTGGCAGCTTGTAGCTAGTCCTTCTGTGTATGTATATACATGCACACAGGCAGAGTGCACACAAGAACATGCATGTGTGTGCACATACCCTAGAAGCAAAAACGCTTGTATTTTATCACACAGCTCTGCAGATCAGGACACAGCATCACCCCACACACAAAAACAGGTGTGTGGTATCACAACGTATTTCATGAAGGGAGAATTGGGATAACTCTGTATTTATGAAACATATGATGCTGTTCCACGGCCATGAGAGCTCTCCCTCTCTCTCCATATCTCAAGATACATGGCTATTTTACCACATGCAGAGCCTACTTTCTGCAGCAGCATGACATCACCCGCCTCACACTCAGAGAATAATTATGGCCTTGTCTGCACCACAAAAAACAACCCCATAATTCAAAAAAAAACCCCAAAAACCCAGAGGGAAAAAAAAAGGCACTGTTCAGCCAGTAGCAGCAACAGCAGTGCTGTAATGCAAGACCAAACTCAGCTGTTTTGGGTAGTGGATCAACTAACTCTGCCTAGAGTGGGGTTAAGACAAAACTCTGGGAAAAACTCCCCCAGCCTGCCCGATTGCAGCAGCCAGGAGGAAAGCAGAGGGGGAAATGGTTTCCCAGTCCCTGGGGAATGTTCTGAAATCTCAAAAGGAAAATTCTATTCCAAAGAGAAGCAACAAATTAGAATGAAAAGTAAGAACCTCAGCGTTTTCTCCACATGCTAAGCTAAGAACTTTTTTCCTATCTGGTCAAATGTTATATCAGCAGTTTGGGAGTGTTTTGTTTCACTTCTGGCAGTTGCTATTAGTTTTAAATCTTTTCAAGGTTTGGGGTAAAAGAAGTGCCTTAAATCACAGATCAAGCTCAAAACTTTCCAATTGGACAATTATTCTTTTCATTTGAAGGAAAAGCTGCAGTCACAACCTCCCTGGGTGAGAGACAATTTTATTCCTACTGTTCTTTATTTGTACAACAATTAGCCTGTCCTGATCCAAGACAAAGTCCCCCAGGCACAGTTGTGAAACAGATGATAACAGCAGCGTGTTGGGTTTGGGGTTTGTTTTTTTTAAACAAACCTGATGAATGGCCAAAAACCAATCCTTTCCTTAAAAATTTCAGTTATGATGAGCTAGCATTTTTCACCCCAAAGTTGTTACCTCCGAAAACTCTCAGCTAGGCACAATGATGATAGAGGAGCTTCCTAAATTTCCATGCCTCACAGCAGTTCATGGGTGTTAATGTTATTCCGTGGTGCTTCTGCAGCTGTATATTGGCACAGCCACTGGCTACTCTGCTTAAACATGGAATACTTCAGGTTTCATGCACGCAGGACTTTTAAAAAGGGAAAGTAACTCCTTCCTCTACAGGGCAAAGTGAATGAAAGATGAAATCAACTGAATTCTTTCACACACGGAGCCAATGAGCCATAACACAGAGCAG
This sequence comes from Hypotaenidia okinawae, assembly GCA_027925045.1. Classification (NCBI taxonomy): domain Eukaryota; kingdom Metazoa; phylum Chordata; class Aves; order Gruiformes; family Rallidae; genus Hypotaenidia; species Hypotaenidia okinawae. The sequence continues at coordinate 36,548,117 of BSDF01000004.1, forward strand.
CCCACTAGCTCCCCGTGTCAGCAAGCAAGGAAGAAATGCACTGAGACTTCGTGCCAGAAGCACCTAATCATTTCACACACATGTGCTGATGGATGAACACATCAGTAGTGGCTCCCATTCCTTCTGCAAACTCCCTGTCTCTCAATTCCCTGCCAGGGCAGGTGAAACGCTTGTGAAGTGACCTACTCTCTGCAAGTATCTGGGAGGCCACCTTGCACAGCCAGCTATCTGCCATGGCCTTCAAGGTCTTCCATTCCTCAGTGCAAATTACTTTGGTCATTCAGATAAAAGCAGAAGGAACTGAATCACAGAATCCCAGGGGTTGGAAGGGACCTCCAGAGCCCATGGGGTCCAACCCCCTGCCAAAGCAGCTCCCCAGCTCATATTGCACAGGGCGGTGTCCAGACGGGGCTGGAATCTCTCCAGAGAAGGAGACTCCACACCCCCCTGGGCAGCCTGGCCCAGGGCTCCCTCACCCTCACTGGGGAAAAGTTCTGCCCCAGCTTGGTGGGGAACTTCCTCTGCTCCAACTTGCAGCCATTGCCCCTTGTCCTGTCCCCACAGACACTGAAAAGGGGCTGCCCATGTCCCCCTGCATCCCATCCTTCAGATAGTGATCAACATTCATAAGGTCCCCCTTAGTCTTCTTCTCTCCAGGCTGAACAGCCCCAGCTCCCTCAGCCTTTCCTCACAGGGGAGATGCTCCAGGCCCTTCAGCATCTTCATAAGATGAAAAAGCAGCTGTGTCTGGAATTCCCTGAATTTCATTACCAACCACCAAGGGCTTAGCCAAGGCCAACCTCTGTGGCTATTGCAGAGCCACGCTTTGGTTTTCAGGATGATAAAGGTTCACTGGCTGCCACCACTGTGCCTTGAGGGGTGTGAAATGAGGGCAATGAGGAGCAAGGAAACGGCCCCCATGGCGACACCGGATTGAACTCACACAGACAGGGTGGCTGTCACAGCATCCCCGCTGTGACACACACTACCACGGTACTTCTGCTGCTCTTGTAGAGCTTAACCTATGTCAACTGCCTTCTGAGACATCCGCTTCAAGACCTGACAGTGACAGACGTGTAACGTGGTTTGGGAAGGCGTGAGACTGGACGCCTGCTCGCCCTTACCGCCTCCCTCCCACATCTACCCACTTTGCCTGCTGCTGGGTTACGTCAGACCAAAAGCTTCTCATGGGGAGGAGAATAACAGCTGGTTCTCTCAAACCATCTCACCCCGTTAAATAGCGGTCTGCAATACATGCTTTTCTTGTTGACAAGGCACGAGGTGGGTGAGAAGCAACCTCACCCTCCCTCGGCCTGTGCTGACTTCACAAGAAGTCAAATGAAGGAGGAGGGAAATGAAGGAGAAGGTCCCTCTTGTCACCCATTGTTCCTCAGGGCAGAGCCAGCCTTGTAAATGTTAGTGCTTATGTAAAACTCTTTGAGGTGCCAACTCTTTTCACCCCGAGTTAATTATACTTAGTATGTTTCCATGAAGTCCCAGCCTCTGGAGTCACGGATGAACCTTAAGGAATTTCTGTAGCTGTTGTGGTGACAAGCTATTGGAAAGCTCCAGAACTGGAACCCTCAGCCAGAAAACAAGTGTCCAAATGGGGATTTTAAAATACCTTTCAATAACCTCCTGAGTATGGGAGACTGAGTTGTGGTTCTGGGAAGGGCAACATTACACCTTTACTGTCTGCTGCAGGACTTGGATGAGATCAGGTATCTTCTGTAACAATTTTTGGTCCCTGTCTCTGGTGTGGACTAGAAGGTCCTCAGCAAGTAGCAGAGGATGTCTGCCTATTAAACACGCATTAAATTAATAGAATTACAAGTGCTTAACAGCCTTCACAGATCAGGACAAGGCCACACATTAAGATGTCTAAGTGGATTTAAGCATCTATCATTAAACATGTGAGTTTGAAGGCTTGCGCCCTAACTCCTTAGTGCTATTTCTTCCCTGTGAAGTAGGTCTAAATCCAAATTTCCATCTCACTGCAGCATCAAGAGGTTATTCTAGTGCCTGTACAGTAACCTGAGATTTAATGAGAAGTGCAATGCCAGTGTGATAATTAACATTTAGTCAGTAAGGGCAAGCTCTTGGAGGAGGATTTTGTTCTAGGGGCACACCAAGCTAATGTCAGGAGAGCAAGGGAGGCTTGAGCCATGTTTCTGAGCAATTCCTAGGCAGGGACCCAAGTACAGCTCCTCTAGCAAGTGACCAGCTACACCGACACAGCCACTGCAGTGGCTGAGATCCACAAATGGGCACTTGGGCAGGTCAGGGCTTTAGCGGTTAAAGCTGACACAGGTCACTTGTGGACATGTCAGCTGTACTTACTATGACCATCCCATCCCTACCCTCTCCTCCTAAAACATAAGCCAGTGGCCCTTCTAGAGGAACTCACAGAAGGGCAATCTTCTGATGTTCACAAAGCAAAAATACAGTGTGCACTGAGGGCTATGGCAGGGATACATCTTCCTCTCCGACCCTTCTCACACCCCTGTCAGCACAGCCCAGGCTCCCACAGCTCCAGGTGCTCTTTGCATTACTACCATTCTCCAGAAGAGTCAGCTCAGCAACCCCCAAGTCCACCAGCTTTTAACCAGGACGTTCTACCTGTTGTTATGTCACAACATACAAAAGCCCCCTACGCTCTGAACAGAGCCCTCGACTTTTCAGCCACACAGCCTGGTCCTGACACAGCCCCCCTCCACAACAGTCACCTGTACCTTGTTATTTATTGACAGAGCCACACATTTTCTGCCACATATGTTGCTCCTTGGAACACATCATGGGGCCATTCAGCTCCTTGCCAAGTAGACCTCTCAAATACATAGCATGAAATGGAAAAGGGCCCTTGTAGTTGTGCAGTGTTGTGCAGAGGAATGTTTCTTCCCTGCTACATATTGTACCTAGGTACAGCAGCAGTCGCTACTCACAGGGAGTCAAGGACAATGTGGTGACAATGCTGTTATTACCCCAATGCATGGGGAGCAGGGTTGGGGCATGGGTCTGTTCTCCAGAGGACAACCCAATGGCCTGTGTGCATCAGGGGACAGCTCACCCCACTCAGCCAACAGCCATGAGAGGACAGAGCTTCAGGCCTGGGTTCATCCCACTGGTCTGTGGACACTGCACAGGGGACACTGCGCTCTGCTCTGCAGGTTCCCTGCTCTGGGATGTGAAACTACTCTGGAGGAAGGGCCATAATTTGACCGAGCTGGCAGGCACTGCTCCACAAAACTCAAAACTTCAGGCATTAGTCATCTGCAAGCCCTCACATGACAGCAGTTCAGTTCAGAAAGGGAGGGTTTACTTTCCCATCAAAGTCCCCACTGATAATCAGAAACCTAAAAAGCCCTTACAGAGGTACCAATCTTGGCAGGACCAACCAGGCTCCTTCCACTGTTTGTGCAGAGCAGGAGGCAAAAAGCACTTTGATTTTATCAATCATCTTCATTAGGTTCCCAATAGGGAATAGCAAGGGGGATTTTCAGTAGCACGGGATGGCCTGGCAAGCAGGAGTAGTGCTGAAAGACGAAGGGACTTTTGCTCCTCAGCCAGCCAAAAACTTCAAAGGCTTTTTCATTCAGTTCCTCTTACTGTACTACACACATACTCAACGGGTGTTAAAGTACCACACGCCTTGGTGGAGGTCAAAGCTGCCTGACTCATGCCACAACTGCCTGATGCAAACCCCAAGCAGGCAGCTCTCTAAAAGGGTTTTTTTTTTTAATCTATAGACAATGTATGCTGAAACTGCCATGTGAGATGCTGTGAAGCACGTTATGCAATGCAAGAAGTCAGATGTGATTGCAGCACAGCCATTTCCCAGCTGCCTGCATTTTGCTCAGAAGATACCAATTTGAATCAAAGAACAAACTGGGGGTGAAAGTCTATCAAAATTAAAATAATGTTTAAAAAAAAAAAAATTAGGACAGAAAATTATGTTTCCCAGAACAGTCACAGGCTAGATCACAAAAATCTCAGTTCAAATTTTGTAACAAATCAGTGAGGACAAGATTTAGGTATTTTCTCACAGCTCTAGAGCACACATAGCCTCTACGTATTTCCTCTCTTGCTGGCCTGAAGAGTACTGACTTTGTTATTATGAAGAGCTCCAAGAAGTAAGACTGGAAGAGAACCACCTCAAACTAATCTGGTAAGAACTACCCTCCCATCCACCCCAGTGACTTCCTTCCCATAGAACAGGTTGATGCAGGGAGCTCCCTGCAGTGCCAAGTCTCAGTTAAGGTAGGATGCAACAGGTAAGTGTGAATCTGCAAAGAAGGGGTGAGGCAGGAAGAGGGCTACTATAACTTTACACCATGAAAGAAACATCATAAATAAAGCAAAACACGTTAAAATCCTTCCTAGGATTTTTGTTGTTTCCTTTGTTTGTTTTTCCCTGAAATGCTAACAAGAAGAGAAATTAAGACACTTAGTTGTGAGCTTTAAGTCCATAGCTGCTTTTAAAAAGGTAAATTCACTCTCCTCTGCTCTCAGTAGGTTTTTACTGGGCACTTGGAAGATGCTGTTTTCAAAGCCAGGACTCAGGTCAGTTAATTGTTACACCTCTTTGTGTTGCCTTTTCTTTCAAGGAAAAACAGCTAAAGGTTTGCAGGAAGGAGCCTCAGGGCTGCAACAGATGTCAGGAGCCACTTCCTACAAATTAGAAAAGGAAAGTAACCCCCTCAGGTTAATTATGGGGAGAGGCCACACACCGAGCTGTGCAATGAGCCTGTGGGTTGGAGAAAAGGCAACTGCTTCATATTGGGTTTCAAGAGACAGAGCATGAAATCTCTCGTGCTGACTACATGCTTTCACACTGCAAGAGCAATGCCTTCTCCTCTGGGGAGGACACAAGCCACACTGTCTGGGGCAGGCAGCAGAGTTAAGGAAGGATATGCTTACATAGTTTGACTACCCTGATGATATCTCTTAGGGCGGATGTCCTCCCCATCAATAGCTACCACAGCAGGCTGCTCTCCCTGGCTCATGGGGCTTTGCACCTGCCTCCCTATTTACACAGGTGCAAGGTAGTAAGAAAGCCATGGCCTAAGGACTAAGGCGTAAAGACTGGGGACTTGGCTGACCTGGATGTTGTTATTTTCCTGGTGGGATGAATAGGCCAAAGTCCTTTCATCTTTCTCTGCCTCATTTCCCCACCTATGTAATGGAGACGGTGTATTTATCTTTTCTTTTTTATAGAGTGGTTAGATTTTTCACTCAGGGAAACCACCAGAACTGTCCCCTAGCATCATTACCAGAGAGCTCTGGGAAAGCACAGGTTATGGCTTCTCTCCCTCTCCTCCTTTTCTTTTCCATTCCCTCCCCCCCCCAACAGGTTTCTTCAGGCTTGTCTGAGTGCCCATGTTTCATGAAATTGTTTCTGTAGGGGTCAGGTCACTTTAAAAAAGTCCCAGATGCTGTTTAAAGTAAATTGGTGGAGCTAAGCAATTGTAATTCAGCCATAAACCTTTGCTGAAGAGTCAGTCCCATGTTTCCTTCAGCTAAAATACACATCTATGGTCGGGTTAGCATGACCTGACAACAAGCCCAGCAACGATGAAAACAACAGCTCTGAATGAGCCAACCAGTAAGGTTTATTTTAGTAGGGGTGGAAATAGCGTGATGTTTACTTAAAGTATGATTTGCACATTGGGGGCCTAAGTGACAGCTAATGGGTTCATCCAGAAACAAGGAGGATCCTGGCAAAACTAGCCTACAGCTTCACCAGGAAAGTCAGCGATTTCATCTGAGGAGAGTTGAGTGGGATCTAGGCAACACTGCACAGGCATTAGCTGAACCTCCCCTACTGCCAGGATGCCCACCTGTAGCTGTTCCTGAAGAAGTAGGGATTAGTAACTGCAGGTTTGAGTGAACTTGCACAGTGACCAGGAGGAATGGGGAAGCTCAAGATTTTCGGTCCAAAAGAGGCATTCTGTTGACATGCCATTCAGTGGGGATAAAAACGTGAAACATTTGGGGTTTGTTCCAGTGCACAACAGTAGGATTTTTATCTCCAAAATAAAGCAGCAGGAGATAGACCTGCCATCCTTTGGATAGCTGTTATCACAGCCTCCTCCTGTAACATCTTCACAGCTGTGTGTGTGCACGACTCCTAACTTTTGTTGACAGTGTGCTCAAAACAGAGGCCGAGCAGAAAGCTCTGAATTGTCTCAAACTTCTCATAAAGCATGACCACTGCAGATTAACACACAGTTCCCTCACTGACACAAGCACCACAGATTTTGATCCACATCTATCACTTCCAAGAGCACAGGAAAATACTCACGAATACACAACTGGCTACTGGTGAAAAAATACCCCAGGAATATTTAATCTTTCTCATCTTTTCCACACCCAAAGACAAACAAGCAATCTCCAGACTTGAACTGTTGGTTTACACGTCATCCTACTTCCCAGTTCTTCCAACAAAAAGGTGCACCAAATCCACCCTGGTTTCAGCAGGCAGATTAGAGGCTAAGTAAAACTGGTTTTCTTGAGCAGGATTAGCTTGAGGTGCTTCTGAGATAATCTGTCTGCCTTCCAGGCACCCTCTAAATACTGAGAGGCACCCATTTGTCATCACCACTGCATTATCCTTGCAAAATGTATCATCCCTGCACGATGGAGCTACCTGATCCACAGGGTGGGAGTGTGCATGCCTCTTACCTAGTGTGCATATCTACCGGGGTAAAAATAGGTTGTGGATGCATATTTCAAGCTGAACACCAAGACTGCTCGTATATTGTAGGGTGACACATTGCTGGGCTCTGATCACCCTGTCCTAGCAGTGCAGGGTGGCACCCAGCTGAGCTACTGGCCACAGTAGGTCTTCACAAAAATGGGCCTTCAGCTAAACAAGCAGTTTCAATTTCTTGTGGCAAGTATGAGGGGCACACATGGTCCACCTGGGCAACTCTCAATGTCCTGTTAACTGCATCAGGATGGCAAGGCAGCCTGGAAAACTGAAAAAAATACAGCAAGTCTTGTTCATACTTGTACTAAGTTTTCTTGGGCTCAAAGGATTTCTCTAAGATTTAAACAAATAACAGGATCAGAAGGTTTTAAGAAGCTCCCACAGGCTCATCAGGAGCTTGATCCAGCCCCCAGTGCAATCAGTAAGTTTAAAAAAACCCAAAAAACTCCAATTTAAACACAGCTATCACGATTTACATCACCTGAGGATCCCTCACCCTGCCTTTAATGGGAACATGGGATGCTTGGCAGCAGTTCTGGCTTTTCTGTAGTAGGAGTGACGTTCAGGTATGCGTGACCACTCACCATCAGATTTCTTTACAATGACAAGCTTTGAAGTCAGAGTGCTTTGCTCTCCTTCCACAAACCATTTTCACTCAAAACAATAACTATTTAAATAGGAGCCTCACCAAAGCCATTTCAGATTTTTTTAATTATTTTTTTTTTACTCCTCTGCTGATAAAATATAGTCAGATCACAAAAACAGAGAGACCCTGCTCCAGCATATCTATTCAGCATAGGCTGGACATCCCAACGCTGGACCACATCTATTATTTTTCAGTGTGGTGAGAAGAAGCACCAGTGGCTTCACCCAACAGTGAAACACTAGAAAGAATAAAATCCAGCCAGTGACTCCTTTTGCTGAAAATCTTGTCATGCTGCTCACTCCAAAACCCACTAAAAGTTGTATTTTCAAAGAATCACAGAATCACAAGGTTGGAAAAGACCTTTAAGATCATCAAGTCCAACCATTCCCATCCTAAGCTAAACCAGATCCCTGAGTACCTCATCTACCCTTTTTTAATCACACCCAGGGAAGGTGACTCAGCCCCTCCCTGGGCAGCCTGTTCCAGGCCCCAACAGCTCTTTCAGTAAAAAATTTGTTTCTAATATCTAATCTGACCCTGCCAGGTGCAGCTTGAGGCCATTTCCCCTTGTCCCATCTCCTGTCCCCTGGCTGAAGAGACCACCGCTCACCTCTCTGCACCCTCCTGTCAGGTAGTTGTAGGTGGTAGAATCATAGAATCACAGACTGGTCTGGGTTGGAAGGGACCCCAAGGATCACAGAGCTCCAACCCCCTGCCACAGGCAGGGACACCAACCTCCAGGCCTGGAGCTACACAAGGTTGCCCAGGGCCCCAGCCAACCTGGCCTTGAACACCCCCAGGGACGGGGCACCCACCCCCTCTCTGGGCAGCCTGTTCCAGCACATCCCCAGCTCCCTCAGCCACTCCTCATAGGATTTGCCCTCCAGCCCCTTCCCCAGCCTGGTTGCCCTTCTCTGGATTCGCTCAATGTCCTTCTTATGGTAAGGAGCCCAGAACTGGGCCCAGCACTCGAGGTGCGGCCTCACCAATGCCCAGTACAGGGGCACCATCACTTCCCTGGACCCCTGACCTACTGCCCACACTATTTCTGACACAAACCAGCAGGTCTGCTGGAGGCTCGAATTGCAATTTGTGGACCTCATCCTGCCTATTCAGAGCAAAAGATAACACCTGCGGGAAGCAGGCGAAAGGTTAAAACCTGGTACCTCTGTGTTTTCATAAGCACAGGGCCTGGCACCAGAACAGAGGCCTCGAACAATGGCAGGAGCATTGCTGGTGTTTTCTTTTCCCTTAAAGTAACATTTTTGCTGCAGTGTCATCTTTCTGCTCAGCCAAGCAGGCCCTCTGGGTCAAATCAGCTGCGGGAGCCGTCAGCAGATTTTTTTTTCCCCCCTGGCCCTTTCAAAAGATCTTCAGGCATTGGATTAAGAAGCCAAATGGGTGCAAAAACAGGGAGGGGTGTGGCGGGGGGAAGCCATCAGACTGCCCACACATTTTACCAGTCAGGCGCTCGCATGACTGTGAAATAATCAGCATTCTTTTGGTGAAATGTAGCAGCTTTAAACCAGCAATCTGGCTTTGCTCTCTGGAAAACAGCATGCTTTGCTCAAAAAAAAAACCCCTTAAAACCAGGGTATTACAGCCTGACAGCTTCAAAATTCCTCAGACCTCCCGTAGGAATCACTCACAAAAGAGCAGGCTATTCTCCAGGGCTGGATGTTGGAGAAACAGGCCCTCAGATGGAAAACCCTCAGGGTAGGCATACTTCCATTTATACCACCTTTTATGTTTTGGCTAAGTGGTTTGTTCATAATTGTTGGATTTAGGCAAGAGAGGCTTCACCCCTCCTCATAGTTCCTGTAATGCAGCAATAACAGGCTGTTGGGTCGCTCCCCAAATAGAGAAGAGAGAAGAAGATTTCTTGAGCATGTTTCATGTGTTTTGGCAAGCAACAGACATGGACACAAACACATGGAGGAGAGTCCCACTTTCACAGCCTTTGGCACAAACCATACACGCTTCTAGGAGTCACCATGCACCAGCAGAGCAGAGAGAGAATCATAGAATCGTAGGGGTTGGAAGGGCCCTCCAGAGCCCATGGGGTCCAACCCCCTGCCATAGCAGCTCCCCAGCTCATATTGCACAGGGCGGTGTCCAGACGGGGCTGGAATCTCTCCAGAGAAGGAGACTCCACACCCCCTGGGCAGCCTGGCCCAGGGCTCCCTCACCCTCACTGGGCAAAAGTTCTGCCCCAGCTTGCTGGGGAACTTCCTCTGCTCCAACTTGCAGCCATTGCCCCTTGTCCTGTCCCCACAGACATTGAAAAGGGGCTGGCTAATTCCCCCTGCATTCCATGCTTAAGATAATTATAAACATCAATTAGGTCCCCCTCAGTCTTCTCACGACTGAACAGCCCCAGCTCACTCATCCTTTCCTCATAGGGGAGATGCTCCAGAAGAGGCAACCGAACAAACTTCATCCCTATTTGCCAGGGCTTCCATAAAAGCAATGGTATTCTTAAAACAAAGCAGTATTGTTAAAAAGAAACAGCATTTTTAAGAACCACTCCTTCCTTGCAAAGTTTCTTCAGGGGCTATTGGTATCCCAAATAAAAGAAACTGAGGAGTTACATATGGGTATTCCATACATAAGAGCTACCACAAGTCTCTGTGGTCATGGTGACCATCAACAGGTTGCTAGAAGTGATGAAGACAAAAGTTCAACTGCTCCTCATTTTGCTAAGGAGAATTGTTTGGGCTAAGACATGCCTGGGACATGTAACTATATTCTTACAAGAGGCAAAAAATAGGAGCTGAATTCAGGCAGAAAAGGACATTTTCTTCAATTCTTTATTTCGCAGCCTTCACACTTTGTTTCATGTAATTTTGTATGTTTTTAAAAACATTTAGTGGATGGATAAGTCAATGCCAACTCCTAGTACTTGTGGAGCAGAGGAGTTGAACTAATCACCACTGCACATCAAATAACAGATTATGGACTTAATTTCTATTTGTGTGGTACTAAAAGAGTGACCTTCAAGCTTACGCCCTCCCTGCTGCCTGTTTCTCATGTTAACTTCCTTTCTTCCTGTAGTGAAAGACAGATAAAATCACTTTTAAAATGAGATGGAGGCCTGAAACGCAAATCAGAGGAAGAAGTCATCAGAAAGGGGTCTTCATACAGATTTGGTAGGTTATCAGGTCTTTACCTGCCTGGTAATCAATCCTGAGGCCTGATCAGCTTCAGGGGACGGTCTCAGAAGGAGCACAAAGGCTCTTTATTCCCTTTGCTCACGTTGTGACTCCACTATAAAGCCTATTTCGCCAGGAAGGGCAAGGTAGAGCTGGACATAGGGCCTATCAAGTAACGTTAATGTTCAGCCAAGATATGGACCTTGTGTTTGAACGAGACAGACAGTCTTTGAAGAACATAATCTGTGTTGCCAACAATGGCTGGAGTGAAAGGAACTCGCTCTGGTTACCTTATAGGATGGACTGGTAAAGTGTAGCTGGATCCTTATCAAGATGTTGGGGTTGGGTTTTTTAAATCATTGATTCATATGGTAATGCTTGTGAATACAAAATGCAAGGTCTTCAAAGGGAGGAAACATGAGAAGAGTATAGCTTTACCCAGTTCATGTTAAGGTTGCACACTTTTGTTCTGGGTGATTTTTTTAGTATATAAACCCTCCTATCCTTGCAGGGACTAATCCTACCTATGACTTTTCAGAGTCCCTCCAATTCCAGTTGGATACAGGCTCGCCAGCAGCAGTGAAAAGCAGCAGCTCTCCTGGGGTGATGTGTTTCTCAGCTTGACCTTAGCTCTGTTTACCCTTGCTTCAAAAGTTTGGGCCAATATCTGCTAAATACACTGGAGTGCTGGGATGATGAGGACAAGGAGGGGGAGTTAAAAACAAATGGGATTGTTCTGAAACGAGAGTAGCTAGAGGAGCTCTAGCTACCATGGTGGGTCAGAATATGGATGCTATTCCCTTTGAATCAATAGAAAGCCTTCTTCTGACATCTCTGATCCAGTTTTGAAGCATGCAGAACATACCTGCCCTAAGGTAGTGTTCCCAATTCAGACTGAAGGACTCTTCAAAATAACCAGCCAAGTCACACACACACTTCACCCATGCATGCAGTCGTGGTTTTGCTCATATAGTATGTTTAAGAAAGGCAGCAGCATGTATTTAACATAGAAGAATCTTTTTCCCCTGCTAGTTAAATTCAAGTTATTCAAGCCAACAGCAGCTAGCTGCAAGTGCAGGGGCTACAAAGGTGTTTTCAAAGCCGATGATGTGTTCATTCCAACACATTATGGCTCAGCCCCTCACCACCAGCAACCACAGCATTTCACATGCCATGCCAAGTTCATTCTTGATACAAAAGTATCTGTCTATAGAATCAAAGGACCACTTTGGGTTGGAAAAGATCTTCTATGTCATGCTGTGGACTTTATGGCCAATCCCCAGGGCAGCAGCCTGCAGAGCATCACTACACTCGGGTCATGACTCCCACCGCATGTTTCCCAGGGGCATAATCGTCAAAGTTGACTTGCTCTCAGTGAAGTGGCAAGAAGTTGCACCAGGGCAGGTTTAGATTAGGTATTAGAAAAAAGATTTTTACTGGAAGAGTTGTTTGGCCCTAGAACAGGCTGCCCAGGGAGGGGCTGAGTCCCCTTCCCTGGGGGTGTTTAAAAAGGGTAGATGAGGTGCTCAGGGATCTGGTTTAGCTTAGGATGGGAATGGTTGGACTTGATGATCTTGAAGGTCTTTTCCAACCTTGGGATTCTGTGTGATTCTGTGAATGTAAATGGACATAAGGATTCTCAGCACTTTGCTGAAGAAGCTCAGCACCTTGCTGGATAAGACATACAGGTATCATCTCACACCTACACCTTCCCAGTTCGAACACCTTGCCAGCTAGACTATCATCTTGGCACTAATGCTGAAAACCAGTAACACTGTATGAGACAACACACACTTCTGTCTCCAGGCAGCCAGGAATAAACAACAATTACTGCAAGGGAAGGGGAGGTGAAAGGTTGGGGCTGTCATCCTACAAAGTGTTATTGCTGTAATGATGAGGCTGTGTAAAAGTGATCCCAGACTCACACAGGAGGGTCCAGCATAGACAATATACATGGGAAAACCTGCAGCTCCTTAAGTTTTCAGCATGTGCTTTGGCTGTGTGGGTCAAAGCACAGCTTGGTTGTAGCAGCTATATTCATACTAGGAAACCACTGACTGCATAGCATACCATTATATACCAGTAAAGCACTCCTTAAATAACTGTATCTTCAGTATTCAGTATATGCCTTTAAAGCATCAGGATTAACATCCCTTAAAAAAGAAAAACTGGGTAATATGAGAGCAGATATTCCCATTATCAACATATCTACATATTTTTTAATCCCAACCAGCACGTGTCCCTGGTATTATCTCCTGGCAGTATGTTCCAGAGCTTATCTAGAGTAACTTTGCTTTTCATCACCTTCAAAGTTCCCTGAATATTTCCTTGTTTGTCTGTCACGCTGCCTTTGGCTTACTGGACAGCTCTGTTCATACTCAAGGCATCTGAGAAAGAAACAGATACCAGATGATTCAAAGACATGGTCTAAGAAAAAAAAAAAAAGGGAAATGAGGTCCTCCTTGACATCAAGCTGTCTGATTCTCTTTTTTCATATGCAGTGAGACCAACACAGTGTCATCTGAGGTGAGTGCAAGCTCAGGAATACAGTTCAAGCACTATACAGTGTTTTATAGCAAATCTCGAAGCCCTGAGCAATCACAAGTTGGGAAGTAGCCAAGAACGGTGGGTAAAAAGCATCATTTCTTAATAAAAGATGCCAACTGACTGAGAATCTGGTTTTGATATAAAAAAACTGGTTTTCTAGACATGAAAAGGTGATGCTGAGTTTGAAGAAAGCTTCATTGCCTCACTCCAACCACAAAGAGATATGAAAATGAAGTGGAACTCATCCTGTCCTGAAGACCCTTACTGAGCCACAATGGGAATTTTCAGTGAACATGAGAAGATGGGGACTGGTAAGGTGGGTCCATCAGTCACCCAGCAGGAAACCACCCAGCATTGTGCTAAAAAGGTCAACCTATAAGAGGTTTCCTAGCAGAGTTCTTCCAAAAGGGTCCACAGGATATCACTGGCAGCTGAAGGATATCACTAACAATTTTTGGCAGCAGAGCACAGCGTGGTGTTTAGAGGCTGCAAGGCTCTATCTCAGGCTCTTCAATACATACTCTGGAAGCAGAGATGCCACATCTCTCAAGAAGAAACCAATTCCAGGCAACCAGGTGCTTCCCAATCAAATTATTTCAGTGAAGCAACGTCACCCCTATTTCATATCTGAGAAATTCATGCATGTGCTGCTGATGGCAAAGACAAAGGGGCTATCTCTCAGGCCAGTCAGGAAGATTGGTGATGCACAGAGATTTAAACCTTAGTTTGTTAAGTCCCAGGCAAGAATGGTAACCACCAAACCAGTCTTTCCCCCCTCTAGGTTACAAGTCCTTGAATTGCTCTCCTGGAACAGATCTCAGGTACAGCAGTCTCACATTGGGATATTTAAGGGTTAATCTGGGGTTACAAAGGAGCTTCTCTGCTTCAAAAATATATTACAAATAAAATTTGAGAAAAATTGCAAAGGCAATTGCATTTACAACTGTCACAGTTGGAACTCCCTGAACTCCATTTGCAGTCAAAAGCAGCAAAATAGTAACCTAAGCCTGTTCAGTTCACCTTTAAAAGAAGGAAAACTAGAAGAAGTGGGGAGTTAAAAATCTGTGTCACTCGATAGCTCCTGGCAAACTCTTCTTGGCTTTATGGTTATGCTTCTAAATCCTCTCAATTTAATGGTGTAGGTTTCCCTATTTTTAGATCAGAACTTTAGGCAGCTCTGCTTTTTCTCTCTATTATTTTTTAACCAGACCATGCTCATTAAACTCAGCAGCAAAGCAGCAAGAGAGTCCTTTAAGTGAACAAAAAAACCCCAATCCCACCATATACATGGGATAACTACACAGCTGAAGAAAGGAAATCTCTCCCAGGGACTGACAGGCCTCTTGAGTTTCCACTTTGCTGGACCAGGAGGCAGGTCTGGTGCTGGGACTCCCAAGACTCCAGAGGTCCTCAAGGCTGCCCCTGAGCTTCTCATCACCCACCTCCTTGTCAGTGAGCATGACATCCAGCATTGCCCCTCTCCTTGGCTCCTCTGCCGTATCAGTGTGTAACAAGAACCCCCTGGATTGCTTGTGCCCTGCTGTTCTGACCCTCCAACAGATATTGGGGTGTTGAAGTTCCCCGTGAGGACCAGGGCTTGTGGACCTGAGGCTGTTCCCATCTGTCTACAGATGGCCTCATCCACTTGGTCTCCCCAGTCAGGAGAGTCCCACTATAGTGTCCCTGCCCCTGCTGCCATTTAATCCTGACCCGTAAGCTCTTGGTGGCTCCTCACCCATCCCCAGAGCTCCCCACTCCCTCCAGCTGGCCAGTGACACGGAGGGGACACCCCCTTCCTGTCTCCCTGCTGATCCTTCCTAAAGAGCCTGCACCCTGCCATCCCCACCCTTGTCACAGGAGCCATCAGCAGCACAGAGAAGTGGTGGGATGTGCAGGTGTGTGCACAGCTCACACCGCTCTTGTTCTCTGCCCATGGCACGTGTGTTTGTACCCAGGCCTTTCGGGTGGGTGCCCACAGAGGTGACCTCTGTGCTGCCCTGCAGATCCTCTCCTGCTGACCCGTTATCCTTCTCCCAGCTCTGGGGCACGTTAGTAATGCTCAAAAATAGCTGTGAGAGAAATAAAAATACCAACCCTGTGCAAACTTTTTCATTCAAGTTAATTTCACTTGCCTAACAATGAGGTCTTGCCTAACAGAGGGCAGCTTCTCCATCCGCTGCCAAACGCCCTGGCACAAGTCTCACGTGGAGCACAGGTCACCAACAGGTCTGCAGCCATTGATGGTCCACAATGCTTCAGGTGGATTATAACCAAATAACCTCTGATGTAATGCAATAATGAAGGGGAATGTGCCACCTTGGTGGTTCCTCTCTGCCTGGCTATAGCCAGGCTGGGGGCTGGGGGGAGGTGGGGCAGGGATCCCGCCTCAGGAGGGCATGCCGTCCTCCAGAGTGTTTTGAAAGAAGAAGAAAAAAAGCTTATCATAATCCTCCTGGCAATTAGAGCCCTGGCTGGCTGTAAAGTGTAATGCATTTGTCAAAACCTCCTTGGAAGGGGCACTGAGGGAAGTGAATTTGAAGCTGTTGGGGACGGTGGCACTAAGAGAGCCCAGCTGCTCCCGGGGAGCCTGAACTGGGGTGAGGGGGCAGAGGGAGGAGGGAGAATTCTCTTGCCTGGGACATGCACATTTTCCATCAGCTCGTTTGTGCAAGAATAAATAAAACGTTATCTCTCCCAGTGTATCTCCCAAAAGCTCAGCAGATTACAGCTGGCATGCTCCAGGGGCTCTTCCTGCAAGGTTCGCCAAGAAGTTAGCCACCCCTGGAGCCATAAATCACCCCACATCAGGCTGCTTCTCCCCTCCTCCCCATCAAGGAGAGAAAAACTCAAACTTTCAAAAAAAAAAAATCCTCCCAATTACAAATCATTTTCTTAGAGAGCAGGAGGAAGAAAATTGCTCATGATGCTCTCCCTCCTCATCTGCTTCCCCTCTCTCTCTGGTCTGGGTGTGCAACCTCTTTGGCCACAAGAAACCCTCCTTCTCTGTGAGCGATGACCACCTTCCCTTTGAGCAAAACCCATCCCCCAGGATATTCATGCTGTCATGTTAACAGTCTCCCCATGGCAATCAGGGAGGTTGATCATGACACCATTGCTCTCCTACCACAGGGAAAGTTGCTGAGTCCAACCCATGGGGCAGCCACCCAGGACTGCTAGGGCTCTCTGCGTGGTTGGCACATGCACGCCCTCAGCAAGTAAAAGGATGTCAGGATAGGGAGGAAAGCCAGGGAAGAACAGGAAGAAGCAGATGGGAAAGTAAAGATTAATTAAATTGTCCTGAATAAACTGTCTTGCAGAGAGTAGGACCCCCATGCCATCCCCCTGCATCTCCTCCCACACAGGGCAGGATTTTGCTTTACTCCATCGACATGCACAGCCCCACACCCCCATCCAAAACAATCTCTCCCCTCTGCAAGGCTGTGTTCATCTAAACCCACTGAACAATCATTGCCTCCAGTATTTTTTCCGTCGCTCCCAAATGCTTTTCCCTTGGGGAATTCCCACTGAGCTCCCAAGCTGGATTCTCCACCGGAGTAAATCAACCTAGCTACACTAACTGGGCTGCTGATTTACATCTACCAGAGCTCTACCTCCTTTTAAAGCCAACTTGACTCCCTGTGCTTTGCACGTGCACAAGCCTTGTCTAAAGAACCTTGCAGTGCATCCTCCCTGCGTGGGGCTACTCTTGGGATTTAAGGAATGTGGGCATTCTATCACTATGAAAAGGGGCACTGTCCTGAATTCATACATCGAGAGGTTGTGGGGAGGAGAGCCAGGGTGTAGTAGCCTTACATCTGTGACAATGTTACAGGGGTGACAACAGCAAAAAAAAAAAAAAAGAACCAACTTTGATCAATCCTGGAGTACAAATGCAGGTTTATATTCTTGCCATCTGGCAGAGTATCATGTTAAGAGCTGCGCAGACAACAGTGGCTGCTACTACACAGTGTACTACATACCAATAAAAGCTGAATGGATCTACAATAAAGCAGACTTTTGAAATAGCTGTGAAAGGAGAATCTAGGCCACTAAGTGCTGTTAGAAACAATGTCCTTATATTTTTTTCCCTCCCTCTGTCTTGTTTCTGCTCTTGGGATTCCTCTTCCCTCCCTTTTCCCAGCCCTGGTGGCTGCACAGAGAGCTATCAAGTGAAATACTGAACCTAAAGGTTGTGTTCATTCAACAAGCATTAAATAACGGTCAGGGGGAGCAGACTGGCAGCTGCCTTCACAGCTGAGGCCAATCCCCCTCCATAAATGGGGAAGTGTAGCATCCCCACGAATGGGGAGGGGCCTGGAGTCTTGTTCCTGCTTCTCCTTCCCCTACTCAGTGCAAAGGCAAATGAGACCCATGCTGAGCCACCGTCCCATGGATAAAATCCTGGACAAGTGCAATCACTGTGTTTTGCACTTCTCCAGAGCTTCCCCTGCACAAGGAGCCCAAATCCCTCTCTGGACTTTGCCTCTAGCAGCTATAAATTCCCAAATATGACCAAGCCACCACTGTTCAGACAGCAACAGAGCTCTGCATCCATCTCAAATGCAAATATCTAAGCTCAAATGTCTTTCATTAGGAAGGAAGCAGACACACTCTGCCCAGCACTTCCCACTTGCCAAGAGCACATTTGCTCTGACATGACACATGCAGTAGTGCCTTACACAGCAATATGTGGACTGCTGAGTGCCAGAGCATCTCTCTGATGGGGATCAGGAGGAGAGGCAAACCCTCCTCACAAGGTCACTGTGGCTTAAAGATGTTTGCCCAAAGCCAGCAGCAACGTCAAGAAGAGACATGTCAGTGCCAAGGTGTATTCTCCAACACTCCCCCTTTCATTGCACTGTGGAAAATACCATGGACAACGGCACATCATCTAAAGGACCCCATGGGTCCCCTTCTCCCTGTTTTGAGTACCTATTTCCCACTAAAACAAACAAGAATATAAGCCAGCAATTAGACAGAAGAAAAATCTAGCCTGGTAGTTATGTCACATTGTTACTAAGTTTTCCTATCAGGAAATACAATGGTCTCAGAAGGGAAGCAATGGAAACTATCACTTGAAACAACTAAACAGATTGCTAGACTAGACACTGCAGGGACCAGTCCTGACCTGGCAGGAAGACCCAACAGCCCTATTCTTCCTCTTTGGCACCCGTGATCCTACAATTGCTCAGTCACTTCCATAAATCTTTCAGCTCCTCTATCAGATTTGGGTTTTTTTATGGGCTTAATTCTCAGAAGAACTCACTGCCCAGCATTCAGGCCAGCTTTTCATCTTCAATTGTGACTCTGAGCTTTCCAAACACACTCAGCACCCAAGATGCTATCTTCAGAAAGTCCCAGATGAGGTGGCATTGCTTTGCCAAGACTCTGAAGTGCTGTGGGTATATTGGATGGCTCCCTGACTCTTCAAGAGGAGGAAACGTTGGAATGATGTTCTTATGAACGTTCACACTGGCAAAAGGGCTAGCCACTATTTTCCCCAAAGTAACTTGACCCATTTAAAGTACGTCTCCAGGAAAGCCAGTTGAGTATCTCTAACATCTGCATTACCACAGACACTCTAGTATTAACCATCCCCTTTATCTCACTATATTTTTGTTGATAGCTCAACTATGCAGTGCAGTGGGTCTGGCATCCCAGCAATGGCTAGTTATCAGGAGCAAGAAAGCACGAGGTCTGGGAACTCACTGAAAACATTCAGAGGCGATATGTGAGGGACTGGGAGAGATTAGACAGGGTTTGCTGGGGCTCCAGGAATTCCTGCAATTCAGCAGTTACATGATCTCTTTTTCATATGGGACAGCAGCAAGGGGGAAGGTGGAGTTTCCATCTTCCCAAAACTGTCACATGCACACGGCTTCTTCTAGGTTCTTTTCTCCACTGTTTCAACCAGCTGGGTTACCCAGGGCAAGTCCTCAAAGTAACAACCCTCATGTAAACTGGAGAGCCTCAACTGGGCTCTCATTTCACCAGGAGCTATGCTTTGGAGCCTGACTGACAACATTCACAGCTGCCTCTCCAGTAATTCACCACTTAGAAAGGACTAATTAGTATGAGGTAATTAGTTTCAGGCAGAGAATGCTTGAAAAATAATCTCTGTGTGTAGAGTCAGCCATCCTAGGTTTTGTTCAACATACTTTTTTTTTTCTCTGCTGCTGAAACAGATCCCAGTAAGATGATTTAAGACACCTAAACTGGGCAGATGCTGGAGATTCAGTGAGAATCAAGTATTTACAAGTACTCAAATGAATTAAGATGCAACTCCAACCCTAATTGCTTCTGATGTAACAGGGATTTAAGACATAGAATCACAGAATCACAGAGGTTGGAAGGGACCCCCAGAGCCCATGGGGTCCAACCCCCTGCCAAAGCAGCTCCCCAGCTCATATTGCACAGGGCGGTGTCCAGACGGGGCTGGAATCTCTCCAGAGAAGGAGACTCCACACCCCCCTGGGCAGCCTGGCCCAGGGCTCCCTCACCCTCACTGGGGAAAAGTTCTGCCCCAGCTTGGGGGGGAACTTCCTCTGCTCCAACTTGCAGCCATTGCCCCTTGTCCTGTCCCCACAGACACTGAAAAGGGGCTGCTCATGTCCCCCTGCATCCCATCCTTCAGATACTGATCAACATTCATAAGGTCCCCCCTTAGTCTTCTCCAGGCTGAACAGCCTCAGCTCCCTCAGCCTTTCCTCACAGGGGAGATGCTCCAGGCCCTTCATCATCTCCACAGCCTCCTCTGGACTCTCTCCAGGAGATCCCTGTCTGTTTGATCCCAGGGAGCCCAGCACTGGACACAACACTGCAGGTGGGGCCTGAGCAGGGCAGAGCAGAGGGGGAGGATCCCCTCCTGTGACCTGCTGCCCACACTCCTCCTGATGCCCCCCAGGATCCCATTGTCTCTCTCAGCCCCAGGACACACTGCTGGCTCATGGCCGCCCTGTCACCCACCAGGACCCCCAGGTCCTTCTCTGCACGGAGGAGGTTTCCTGGACAATGCTCATTACCCTAATAGCTTCTCTCCTTTTCCCATGCAGCCCCAAAACTAGGTTCTTGGTTTGCCCAAGAAAACAAAGAAGACTACAGGAAAGCAGCCCAGCAGAAGACAGACGTGCCAAAAATGAGGCCTTGCAAGAGTTGCGGCTACATTGGCCACTCAGTTCCCACCCGGTCACAGGTCAGCTGGCCTGTGGCCACTGGGAAAGCACTATGTGAAGCCAAAGAATGGAAATGCCAACACAACCCCAAAGAAACAGCAGCCAGGCTCAGCCACAGTGGCAGCTTTCTTGCCTTGTTGTTATTTTTCCCCTAAAATAGCCTGTAAGATAAAGAGAGGCAGTGATTAGCTAAGTGCCATCTCCCCTGATATGCATTTGCCCATTATCTCCTCCTGACACCTAATATCTAATTGCTCTGAAACATCCCAGCAGGACAGTCTGTTCTAAGAGGGACTGAACAGACTGGGGGGGAGGAAAAGGGAGGGGAGGGAAAAAGGCTTGCTGGCACATCCAAGGTATGAGAAGGCTGCACTCCAGCAGGGTTAGGATGTGAGGATGGGGGTTTCAACAGCAAGGGTGCAAAAGGTTACTTCTAGGGACGGTTGGCCACCTCTCAGAAGCACATCCAGGATATAAACTATTGGATCTGGTAAGGTTTCCTGCCTGCAAAAAACAGCCCCGTGCTCTCTGTCAACGAGACCTGGGCTCTTCCCTCTTCCCTTCCTATTCCACCACATCACTTCAAGGGCACCAGTGAGATCAGAGGCTCTCTGTGCTCCAGAGACAGACATCCCCTGCCTCACCATGCTTAAAATCTGCACAGAAAAAGCATCAGGGGAGTAGAAACATCATAAACTCTCAAGGAGTTTTTTGCTGCTGTCTTGGCTTTTTGGGGCTTGATTTTTCTGGTGGTTGTTTTTAAACTGCTTCATTTCACTGATGTGAAGGAAACCTATGAACAACCTGATCAGCAGAGCTGGCAGAGCAGCACAACATGGCACAGGAACAGATGACCAGAGATGAGAAAGCAGGAGCATGGACCCTGCCTGAAAAAAGCAGCTTGAAGTACACCAGCATCTCCAAAAACACCACAGGAGACCCAGTTCCCACATGCTTCTCACCCTAGAAGGATAAGATCCACTTGCCCTTCTTACATTAGGTATCCAAGGTGCCAGTTCTAGTGGTGGAAGAGCTGCAGACCGAGACAGGTGGGCCCTGGGACTGACACAAGTCAACCTGTCCCTGAACGCAGGGCTGAGTCCACCATAAACACAACAGTGTTTACCTGTGTGTTGTAAAACTGAACAGGAAGGTGTGGATCAGTTGGGAACCTCATGCCATCCATGCTGCAGAGAGGAAAATCTTGAAAAAGCAGCAAAGGAAGATTCTGGAGTCTAGTTCTGCTGACTATTTTTTGCTACAAGGTTTGTCCTCTACATTGTCTCCTCTCATGACAAACTGATTTTGGGTGATGATCTGCAGATGCATGGAAGATGATCAGTGCCCAGGAACAAGGCAGAGGGGTTTTTTTTGATTAGAGTTGCAGTGCACATCCACAAAGCAACAGCCATGATGAACACATGCATCCATGACAGCTATGGTACAGCCTAGGGACAGTTCACTGCACCAAAAAACCATGACAGTTCTCCATCCTCTGACACTCCTGCCACATGCCTCTGACTACTGTGTTACCCAGTGCAAAATCTAACTCAGACACTCAAGGGCAATGGCTCTCAAATCAGTCTGGAAGCATCTCAGTTACCCAATGTTGAAAATGGTCTTAAGGCATTAGATTGTTACACTGCCAAAGAGCTATGCAAGCATTTTATGGCCCTAAACCCACTCTAAGCTGAAGCAGTACTGCTTGAGTCTTAGTCCAGACTGGCTTTTGATCAGATTTTAGGATTTGAGATCTAATCCTAATTCAGCTGCAGAACTCATTTCCGTGATGCTGGAATGGTCTAGGCTGTTCTGCTCAGATTCAAACCATCTGGAGAAGCATCAGAAGGCTCCCAAACCCCACCACACACTGCTCTAACGTCATTCCCCTTCTCCCAAGCCCCATGCTGAACAGGACCAAATTCAGAAAACAGACCTCTCTGGTCCTGCAATCCAAACCTGAAAAGTGTGGAGTTGGATTTTAAAAAGCCTTTCTTCCACATAAATAATATTATCTAGGTGTAAGAGATAAAGCCTTCAAGTGATACCCATTTCTTGTGAAACAATATGCAATTAACAAAAATCTTACTATAAGTTTGTCCCAGTTTTGGTTTGCAAGAGAACTCCAACTGTTCTCTCTCCCCATGAGAAAGCAAAACGAATGCATGCAGCTCTGCTAGGGATGGATGACAAGCCAGCTGAGGGCTTATGGGTCAGGATTAGAGAGAAGACCACTGTGGTTGATGTCTGCAACAGCCTGTCTCCTCAGGAAGACGTAGATGAAACCTTCAGACAACTGGAAGAAGTCTCATATTCACAGTACCTGGCTCTGTCAAGTCCATCACTTGAACCACAATCAGTCCAGGAGGTTTCTGGAGTGCACTGATGATAACTTCTTGACACAGGTGACCCAGGAAATTGCAAGAGGAGACTCCCTGTTAGAACTGACACATGTGAACAAGGAAGCTGGTCAGGGATGTGAAGGTTAGGGACAGCCTTGGCTGCGGTGGCTACGAATGGTGGAGTTCAGGATCCTGAAAGGAAGGAGCAGGGCAAAAAGCAGGATCACATCCCTGGACTTCAAGGGAGCAGACTTCAGCCTGCTCAGCCATTTATTTGGAAGGGTCCCAGTGGAGGAAGGGTCCTGGAGAGAAGATGGATCTAGCAAAGCTGGCTAATTTTTATGGAATACCTCTTCAGTTCAAGAATGATCCATCCTCATGAGCAGAAAGTAAAGTTAACAGGGAGGCTAGCATGGATGAACAATGAGCTCCTGGATAAATTCAGTCACAAAACAGAAGTCTGGAAGATGTGGAAGCCAATCAGCCTTATCTTCACCCCTGGGAAATTGGTAAGAGCAAATAAACCTGAAAGCCAAATGTGTTACAGACAACAGAGTGGCTGACAGTAGTCAGCATGGATTTACAAAAGGGAAACCATGCCAGACCAACAGGACAGCTTTCTATCTAGACTAGCACAGTGGAAATGGGGAGAGGAGAGGCTGTTCTATCTCAACTTCAACAAATACTGCACCAGCTAGTGCCAAATATGAGGTCCCCTTCTTTCTCTTCTTTTCATTTTACTCTTATTTCAGCTCTTATTCAGGAATGAGGCTACAGTTTTGACTCTGGGTGTCAGAGGTGCAGGGTCAAGTGGCTCTCACTCTCTGTCTTTCAAAGATACATTTAATTCCAGAACCTGGAACACCACCATATCCTGAGCCAGCAACCTGAACTCAGGATGAGGAACATTATAGTGTCTTGCTCTTCCACTGCCTTAGCCTCTCTCCTGGGTTATTCCTGATAATACCTTCTTCAAAACTTCTACCTTTTCACAATGTCAGGAAACCTTCATTGCACAAAAATGTTCCCATCACCTCTTGTGGTGATTTCACTTTCTCAGCACACAGGGGTCCAGCTGCAGTGCTTGTGTTGTGTAAACCTGGTGTGACTCTGCTGAAGTCAGCAGATGTGGTCCAGATTTGCAGTGCTTTCTTGGAACGAAGAACTTTGCCTTCTATTTATAACATACTTCCTTGCTAAAGAAATAGTCTTAAAATGGCATTCACTTTTTCAGTAAATGTAAGGGGGGGGAAAAAAACCCAAACAACAAAAAAAGACCATCAATTACAAAAAAACCCCAACCCTCCTATGCAGTAGCAAAAAATAGCATGTTGTCCAAGTTCTGCTGTTATCCTGACACAAAGCTGGCATCATCCCAATCGTGTCATTAGCTTGAGTGCCCATTCACTAATTCAAACAGGCAGCAGAAAACTATTTTCATGCAAATAATACACAAATCTGCCAGGAATTAATATTTAGCTCTAACTGACAGCTATGCATATCAGCAGACAAGTATTGATGATAAAAAAAGAGAAGGAATGAGAAACTTGCATTGAGCAGCCTAAGCAATTAATAACTAAAGACAGAGAGATCAGATCTGTGAGCATATCACAGAATCACAGAATCCCAGGGGTTGGAAGGGACCCCCAGAGCCCATGGGGTCCAACCCCCTGCCAAAGCAGCTCCCCAGCTCATATTGCACAGGGCGGTGTCCAGACAGGGCTGGAATCTCTCCAGAGAAGGAGACTCCAACACCTCCCTGGGCAGCCTGGCCCAGGGCTCCCTCACCCTCACTGGGGAAAAGTTCTGCCCCAGCTTGGGGGGGAACTTCCTCTGCTCCAACTTGCAGCCATTGCCCCTTGTCCTGTCCCCACAGACACTGAAAAGGGGCTGCCCATGTCCCCCTGCATCCCATCCTTCAGATAGTGATCAACATTCATAAGGTCCCCCCTTAGTCTTCTCTTCTCCAGGCTGAACAGCCCCAGCTCCCTCAGCCTTTCCTCCCAGGGGAGATGCTCCAGGCCCTTCACCATCTCCACAGCCTCCTCTGGACTCTCTCCAGGAGATCCCTGTCTGTTTGATCCCAGGGAGCCCAGCACTGGACACAACACTGCAGGTGGGGCCTGAGCAGGGCAGAGCAGAGGGGGAGGATCCCCTCCTGTGACCTGCTGCCCACACTCCTCCTGATGCCCCCCAGGATCCCATTGTCTCTCTCAGCCCCAGGGCACACTGCTGGCTCATGGCCACCCTGTCACCCACCAGATCCTTCTCCACAGAGCTCCTCTCCAGCAGGACATCCCCCAATATGGAAAGGCTCCACTAACTGCACTGCTCCTCACTTGGGAAAGTGGACAGATTTTGGTGTTTCACTTTTCAGAAAGTAGAACTTGTAAGAAAGTTTAAAGCCATGCTACCAATCTGTGGGCACAGCTCCTCCCTGAGCAGGGCAATGCCATATCTGCCAGACACCTTGCAGGTGTCTGACCCCCAGGCCCCTCTGTTCCACAAGTGAATCAGGTCACCAACGGCACCTCTCCCCCATACTTAGATTTTCCTCTCATTAGTCAGGCCACTTTCCTGTTGACTTAACTCCCTTTTCTTTAAAGTCTCTAAGGTTGATCTTTGCAACATAAGTCCCATTCATATTTAATCTCTACCTCTATTTAACTTGTCAAGGCTCTAATAAATGAGGAGAGCACTCTTGGCTGAAAGGTTTCCCTCTGATCTGCTTGGTCCAAATCTGTACACGGAAGTGGATGTGTACTTGAAGTGATATAGCTAACGTCTCAGAGGATGCAAGTGGGGCTACAGCCAGCTCTGAGGTGTGCAGGCACCCCAGCCACACAACAGACCCATCACCACACCCCTTCCATGTTGAGATAGGCTTCAGCACCCACTTTAGCCTTGCTGGCATGTCCCAGATAATCCCCAAGGCAAGGAGGGAACTTCCAAAGGATGGAAATGGCCATTGAGTAGCTTAAGCAAAAGCAACTTCAAGGACTGCAGGAGGCTGGGATGTAGGGTTCACCATGGTCTGCTCACACCTTGGAAAGAGACCACTTTAAAGGGTCCTTCCACCATTTTTTTTTAGGAGTAGAGACTGGTCCTACTTCCTTGTTCCCAAGGAAGCTGCTTTGGCTCCAAGGTCTCATTCATCAGTGTAACTCCTGCTGGAGAAATGGCACGAATCCCATAACCACCCTTTAAATGAAGATGTATGACACCTGATGGGACAAGAGGTGGCTCTGAGCAGCTGAAAGGGCTGCACACACCAGACAACAAGGCTCTAACTGCTGCATTTCAGGAATCTTACTTCTATTTGCCTGCACTTTCAGCCCTGGAGCCAGTTGCCATTGTCACCAGGACTCACCTTGCCTGCCAGCACCCGCTTTCCCCACACACACTGGTCCTTCAGGCCACCTCAGGAGTTCACCTCCACCATGCTCAACACACCATGTCACACCCTACCCATGACATCGCCCAACCCAGCTCCTCATGGCAACACTGTAGATCCAGACCTCTACCTCAGCAGAGAGAATGAAGTGCAGGCCCTTCTCTGCCTCAGCTGCCAATGTTTCCTCATCTGACCTCCACACCAGTAGGCATTTGTCTGAAAAAAGTCACCTTTAAAGCCAAAGCCCACACAAGGCCTGGATGACAGGGGCCCTATTTTCACTGTAAGCGTGACAGAGCCCTGGACAGGCTGCCCAGAGAGGCTCTGGAGACATTGAAAACCCACCCGGATGTGTTCCTGTGTGATTTAGTCTGGGTGATCCTGCTCTGGCAGGGGGTTGGACTAGATGATCTTTCAAGGTCCCTTCCAGCTCCTAATGTTCTGGGATTCCATGATTCTGTCCATGCTGTCCAGACAATCCAGCAAGTGCCACTACCTCAGGCTTGGCTCCCTTCTTAGCTCCAAGACAACTGTGGCTTCCCTCTTGACTTGCTATTTAAAAACCATCCCAGGACTGGCATTAGGGCTGTTTCAGATTAAGGAGCTGGAGTCATTAGCTGGGTGGGGTGTAAAGCACTAGGTGCCCCCACAGTGAAGCTGCTGCTGCCTCCATGTCAGACCAACCTATTTATTTCCTTCTTATTTTTTAATTCAAGGACAACCACTTTCTAAATCAGATTAGAAGCTCCAATTCCAGGGGAGAGGATGCCCCTCCATAGGTATAGATTACATAAATTTAAGAGTTTATTGCATTTACACATCCCCTCTCAGTGTACTTTACCCGAATAGCTCTTTATCTGCAGACCCAGCTGATGGACCATGGCTGAACATGGAGCCCTTACTGAGGCAGCCAACACATCCAAGATCATTTGGAACCCTGGGTTATGATTCTCTAAAGCCCACATCTTCCCAGTCCACAGCACAGGGTATCGAAAGCCTCCTGACAAGCAGAGGTAGGCAGAAGATGGGTATTTTGTTTCACTTACTTAGAATTTCAAAGATTTCTAAATCTGGATTGACGTGGAGCAGAAGCATCACCTGAAGTGTGTAAATTGTCCTAAAAGGAAACACTTATTTTCAAGAGGATTGTTTAGGTCTTAAGTTCAGCCAAGCCCATGCTGTTCCATGAGGTGCTTTCATTGCAACAAGACAGGATTGCAATTTCTGATGGAAAACAGGTCTTTACCCTTTTTATTTGCTTCTTTCTTTTTGTCTCTCTATATATCAGAGTCACTGTAATTACATGCACCAAAAAGAGGGTGTACTTGTACATCTGCTACACTCAGGGCAGTAATTTACAGTGATGCAAAACAGGTTAAAGCCCTGTCAGGTCACCACAGTCGGTTTTTACATCAGGATTATTACACCACTTCCCCCAAGGTCCCAGTGAGGATCAGCGCCCTGATCAAATGAGCTACAGTGCCAACGTTCAACAAGCACAACCAACTGAAAACAGGGTTGATTTAGATTAGATATAAGGAAAAAAATTCTTCACTATTGGGTGGTGAGGCCCTGGCACAGGCTGCCCAGAGCAGCTGTGGCTGCCCCTGGGTCCCTGGCAGGGTTCAAGCCCAGGCTGGATGGGGCTTTGGGCAACCTGGGCTGGTAGAGGGTGTCCCTGCCCATGGCAGGGGGTTGGACTGGATGAGCTTTCAGATCCCTGCCAACCCAAACCAGTCTGTGATTCTGTGGTTCAAATAAGAGTGATGAGACAGAAAGCAGGAGGATGAACAGAGCTATTAAACAGATTGGCCAAGGTCCCATAGCAGGTTGACTGCAGAGGCAGGAATTAACCCAAGGGAAAGTCACACCAACCTCTGCACAACCATTAAAGTGGGCAGACACTACAAAATCAGACTCACTGCACAAAGAAACATGACTTTGGGGTGACACTGGTCCAGATATACATGCCTCCTCTTTACAGCTCACAGCTACACTTTTGCTTTCTGTGGCAAACTGGGACCAACACACCCCCACTGGTAGGTGGTGAAATAATTTAGTACCTTTGCTTCCTCTGTGCACCTGGCCAAGAAAAACTGCAAACACATTGTGTTGATGCAAGGGAAGAGTCTGATGCTCTCAGGATTTAGTTGCACTGCAGGATGAGAAGCCTGGGGAGACTGATGCTGGGTAGAGGAAAGGAAATAGCCAGCAAGAGGATTAACATAAGCAATTGCAAGAGGATTGACAGCAATGGAGCCTGGGTGATAAAAACCAGATGAAAAACACAAGCTGGCTTTAACATTCAGAAGCAACTCAAAAAAAAAAGACCCCCAGGAACATGAACAGACATTTATGTCATCCTTGTGTGAGTACAAGGCAGCTCCATGCAGATGGGGTAACCGCTGAGGCTAGAACCACCTGAAGGGCTGAAGTGACAATCCCCAAAGCCAGTGCATCAGAAGAGCCTCAACTACAGCAGATGCAGCCTATCAGCAAGTTGTAGGACCAGTTTGGTATTTTACATGGCAGTGCTGTACCTTACATGCCACCCTTCCCACATGATGCAGCAAGGCCATGACACCATCTCTCAGGTAATGCCATCCAGTCACAGCATGCAGAGAAAGGGGGTGGAATTTTGAGGGGCAACTTGTGGTGCTCCACTAATTCTGCTACCCCCCTAAAGTTATTGGTGCATGCTAAAAAAAACAAAGTGGTGGCTATGGAAGAGATCTGATTTAAAAAGAACAGGAATTGCATTCTACACCTGGGAGTGGCACAGTTGAAGTCCATGGAAAATCTAGTCTAGGATTCCCAGAAGACAAGCTTTATCCTAGGCTAAAAAGCCATTTTGGTGAGTCCTCAGTGGGTAATATTTTGTTGCCAGTCAAGCTCCCTATCCTCTTTTAATACCCTGTCAAAGAGCAACCTCGTCCACACCATCCCCCAAGCCTTCAGAACAGCTTCTCTCATGGCATCTTCCACCTCCCACCAGTGCCCGCCCAGCAGCACAAGGCCCATAAGTAACCTTATGTCAGCTTCAACCAGCTCTGGCACAAGGTTTGGAGGTGGCTGGTTTGGGGGCCAGCAGCTAGGCCGTCCACTCCAGGCAGCACAGAATCACAGGGGCTGGAAGGGACCTCCAGAGCCCATGGGGTCCAACCCCCTGACAAAGCAGCTCCCCAGCTCATATTGCACAGGGCGGTGTCCAGACGGGGCTGGAATCTCTCCAGAGAAGGAGACTCCACACCCCCCTGGGCAGCCTGGCCCAGGGCTCCCTCACCCTCACTGGGGAAAAGTTCTGCCCCAGCTTGGGGGGGAACTTCCTCTGCTCCAACTTGCAGCCATTGCCCCTTGTCCTGTCCCCACAGACACTGAAAAGGGGCTGCCCATGTCCCCCTGCATCCCATCCTTCAGATACTGATCAACATTCATAAGGTCCCCCCTTAGTCTTCTCTTCTCCAGGCTGAACAGCCCCAGCTCCCTCAGCCTTTGCTCACAGGGGAGATGCTCCAGGCCCTTCATCATCTCCACAGCCTCCTCTGGACTCTCTCCAGGAGATCCCTGTCTGTTTTATCCCAGGGAGCCCAGAAATGCATGCAGCCCATGCACTTAATTGTGACAGTTTCTGTGTTGAGATTTCTGAAAGCAGTTTTTAGGTGCCAATGTGAGAAAGGAACCACATGATTACCGAAGGCTTCTGGACAGCCACAGTCGGGCCCACCAGAGCTGAAACCGAGAGTGTCCCAAACAGTAGACAGAAATTCTCTGGGATCTTCAAGCCCATCACCAGGCACTGTCTCCTTTGTGTCCACTCAGATTGAGATGAGGAGGATAGGCACTAAATCCACAGCAGATCTGGGGTTTGGGACTCCAGTTAACAAGGGAGGTTTTGCCTCGCATATTTTTACATTCCAGTCATACATAAACAAAGAATATCATCTGCTTTTAAGGATTTAAAGTCTGTGGATCTTGCTGTCTATGGTTCAGATTAGCATAGTTGGGTAATGACAGAGGAGACCTTTCACTACAAGCCACTGCTCATCAGCACATGAGCTCCTCACTAGTGCACTGTCCTGCCCAGTTCAGACCATTAAAACAAATGGCATTTTCAGCACTGTTTCCTTGTGGAGGCTGTCCTGTAAGCTCCAATGCCTGGAGCTATTTACACTGCCTATCTTTTCCTGACTGTGGAGCTAATGGACAGTGTAGACATCCCTCTAAGTCCTCACTTAGATATCCAAATTAGATGCCTACAGTTAGATCATACCCCCCACTTTCCCACACACTCCCTTTCACATTCTTCTCACACCATCAGACTGGTGTTATCAAACCTAAACATCCACAAAAACAGGTGCCTCACCTTTTAGGACTGTATTATCCCAAGAATGAACTGCATCTTTTGCCTGGGGCCTATGGTTTGACTGGTTGTTGGCTTTTGGTTTGGGCAGATTACAAAAGAAGGCTCATAAACTTCCATGCACTTCTATGTAGTCATACAATAGTTTGGGTTGGAAGGGACCTCAAAGCCCATCTAGTCCCACCCCCTGCCACAGGCAGGGACACCCTCCACTACCTCAAGTTGCCCAAAGCCCCATCCAGCCTGGCCTTGAACCCTGCCAGGGACCCAGGGGCAGCCACAGCTGCTCTGGGCAGCCTGTGCCAGGGCCTCACCACCCTCACAGGGAAGGATTTCTTCCTAATATCTCATCTAAATCTCCCCTCCTTCAGCTTAAGGCTGTTACCCCTTGTCCCCTTGTACTCCTTGCCCTTGTAACCAGGCCCCCTCCAGCTTCCTGCAGCCCCTTCAGGCACTGGAAGGCTGTTCTCAGGGCTCCTCGGAGCCTTCTCCTCTCCAGGCTGAACAAGCCCAACTCTCTCAGCCTGTCTCCACAGGAGAGGTGCTCCAGCCCTCTGAGCATCCTCATGCCCTCTAGATTCACTCCAAAAGCTCCATGCCTTTCTGATCCTGGGGACCTCAGACCTGGACGCAGTACTGCAGGTGGGATCTGATGAGAGTGGAATAGAGGGGGAGAATCCCTTCCCTCATACCTGCTGGTCACGCTGCTTGTGATGCAGCCTAGGACACTTGCCTTTCTGAGCTGCCAGCACATTGCTGAGTCACTGGTCTTCAACTGGACATCTAGCCATTAACCACTTTGAGTGCAACCACCCAGCCAATTCCTTATCCACTGAGTGGTCTATCCATTAAATCCATGTCTCTCCAATTTAGAGACAAGGCTGCCGTGTGTGATATTGTCAAATGCTTTGCAGGTAAATGATGTCAGTTGCTCTTATCCACCAATGCTGTAACCCCATCTTAGAGAGCCACCAAATTTGTCAGGCCTGATTTGCCCTCAGTGAAGCCATTCTGGCTGTCACCCATCACCTCCTCGTAAGGTGATCCTCCACTTCCATGGACATTAAAGAGAAGCCACAGATGAAAAGCAGGACCAGCCTCCTGCACTCAGACACCTGTCTAGAGAGGCAGTGCCTTGCACCCAGGGGTTGATCTGTAATGAGAAGGGGAGGAGGAGAGAAAAACCTCTCTCTGAACACAACCACCACCTGTCCAAGTGGTCACTTTGCCTCCGGTGGTCTCTCTTTGACACATTACACACTGGATTTGGGCTGTGGAATGTTGGGCTGCAATACATCTGTAAAAGTAACAGCCATCATAAAAGGAAGGGGGGGATTGACTTTGGGTTTCCTGAAAAATGTAACTAGCAGGAATTAAAATGTAAGAGAAGCACCCTCCAGGGTCTTCACAGAAGCTATAAACCCAAGCAACTGTTTTGCCAGGTGTTATTGTGCAGTGCCTGCTGTTAAAGCCACTCTTTGCTGGCACCTCGCCTAGCTCATCTCCCCAGCACCCTGAGCCCACTGGGCAGGCCGTGCCGAGCAGGGGCAGCCATGGCGGGGCGGGGGGAGGTTATTAGCCAGCACCACTCTGCAAGGGCTGACCCAGTGCTGGGCTTTGAGCAGCTGAATGAAGTGTTGTCACCTCCCAGCTGGGAGTGGGAAGGAGCACGGTGCCGCTTCCTGACGCTGTTATTCTGGTTTGCAGCGGCTTCCCCTTCCCGCTGTCTGAATGTCACAGATTACTTCACTGCTGTGCAAGCCTCAGAGGAGGGGGGAAGGGAAAAATCCGGCCAACGCTTCCCGACCTGCCAGCATCCCTGATTCCCCAGCTGCTGCACAGAAACCAGAGGCTGGAAGGGTTGGCTGGAAAAATCACTTTTTTGGGACTCCAGAGCCATGCAGGGGTCAGTAACCCACCTGCCAAGGTCTGCAAATGCCCAAGCATCCTGCTCTCACTCCCATCTATTTAACCCCTCTGCACTAAGGCTCCCGATGTCTAGCTGGCTGAGAAAATAGAAGCCCCGGGCTGCTTTTTGGAGCCTGTCAGCAGAGCTCTTTTGTCAAGCAGAGGCCTTCCTGTCAAGTGATACAAAGTGCTCGCTCTCCTCTTCCCCTTGGGAGCCGCGCAGGCTTCCTCCTGCAGCAGCCCCAGCCTTTGTCAGCCCCAGGGAGCAGGGCGGCTGGCAGGACGCCCGAGTGTCTGGCAGGGAGACAGCTCTGCGCAGTCCCATAGCTCCCCACCACAGCGCATGCAAAGGGCCTGGGCAGGGGAGGCAGTGGGGAGCTCAGGGTTCCAGGCTGGAGAGTGGCAGAGATAACAGGATTACAGAATCACAGAATCTTTAAGGTTGGAAACAACCTCTAAGATCATCAAGTCCAACTGCCTGTCCAATACCACCATCTCAAATAAACCATGTCCTGGAGTCTCCATGTCTACACGGTTCTGAACACCTCCATGGGTGGTGACTCCACCACCTCTCTAGGCAGCCTGTTCCAATGCCTGACCAATGTTTTCCTAACATCCAATCTAAACCTCCCCTGACACAACTTGAGACCCTTTACTCTCACCCTATTGCTTGTTACTTGGGAGAAGAGACTGACCTCCACCACACTACAACCACCTTTCCAGTAGTTGTAGAGAGCGATAAGGTCTCCTCTCCTCTCCTCTCCTCCTCTCAGCCTCCTCTTCCCCAGGCTAAACCAGGCTAATCATGGGTTTGGCAAGAGTCTGTGTTCTGCTTCAGAGCAAAGCAACTTGGCTGATCCTGCCTGCAGCCACTGATGCCCTCATGCAAGGGACTGACCCGCTGCACGGCTGCTCAGAGACAGCTTGCCCAAATGGAAAAAGCAGCAGTGAGGCAAGATATGCTGCTTTCTGACCCTTCCCAACCTGCCTGGCTTCAAACTAGAGCCAGACAAAAAAGCAGAGGGTTGGTTTGATCAGGTCAGCACAAGTGCCACAGACACATGGTCGCGTCCAGCTTACAGCAAGCATCCCTTGTTTTCACTTATCTCTGAAATGCCACTTGGCCATGGCCCTGTCTGGGGGAATTGAGTCCTTGTCTGCAAATTTACACACTTAGGTTTGTACTCTGTAGGTTTTACACACAAAACAGGCTAGGCAAAATTCAGTCCTTTTTACCTTAGTAACTAGCACCTCCAACCATGTGTGAAGAGCCATGAGAGGGAGAGCAGAGACCATCAGTTTGAGCTGGGGTGGTCTCACACCAACCTACGACACTGCCACTGACTTTTAGGTGGGTCGTATTCTCTTTTCCTTGCTGCTTGATTCAGCAACAGTTCTTCCCTGTGCTTTGGATTTGTGAAGCAGAGAGACAAGGGTGCCAACTGCCTCTGTAAACATTTTCAGACCAACCTACTACAAGGTGCAATAGCCATTAATTCCAGCCTGAATATGGGGAGAGAGGTCAGAGCTGAGGCTAGTAAAATCATCCCTTGTTTTAGGACAAAAAGTGTCTTATGCAAACACAGGAAGGATAATTAAACATCAGAGATTGGGGCATGTCATTGCCACAGCCTTGTTTGTGGGTTTGCCATATAACTGTCATATCAGAAACAATTATCATATCTGTAACATCTAGTAAAAGCTGATTGTTGTAAGAAATGATTTAACTTAAAACACTTCCAATTTTTAAGCTTAAAGAGCACCTTAAAATCGCTGCATAAAATTCCAGATGTCAGACTCAATGTCTAGTGTCTCAAGAAAGGCTTTTCCTCTAGTTGAAAGGGAGGTCCTGAATCACATTCTCCTCTAAGTCATTTTTCCCCCTAACTTCCACAGTCACAAAGACATTTAATTTTAATAGACAACACCAATAAAAAATCCTATGGTTCACGTGCATCACAACATCACAAGAGAATGATCACAATGGTAGCCTGGAACTCT
This sequence comes from Hypotaenidia okinawae, assembly GCA_027925045.1. Classification (NCBI taxonomy): domain Eukaryota; kingdom Metazoa; phylum Chordata; class Aves; order Gruiformes; family Rallidae; genus Hypotaenidia; species Hypotaenidia okinawae. The sequence continues at coordinate 36,582,348 of BSDF01000004.1, forward strand.
CTCTCTTCTCTGCAATGCTTCCAGTCATCTAACTGGGTGGCTATGCAAGAGGCAGCAAAACCTCAACCTGTATCAGCTTCTTGGTGAATTCCCCAAACTAGGCAAAGAGGGATGCACAGACCTGGGCTTTGTAGGAATGGACTGAATTCCCATCCCACTTTCAACTCATCTACTGTCATCCATGAGAGACAGCTTGAGAGGAGAGTAGGGCTGTAGTTCCACAGCTTAATCACTGCTGTGGCTGAAGTTGGTTGTAACCTGGGTCTGTTTATTACAACTGATTACAGAGTCACTGAGAGGTAGAGCAGGGCTGGTAGGTGGCCAGGGGCAGCAGGCAGGTAGGACTTCTTCTCTCAGCAGAGGTACCAACTCATTAAGGCTGAAAGTAGCAAGTACTAGATGTGCAAATGACACAGGCAGCTCGAGGCTGAAGGACAGAAACCATCTGGTAGCGCACAGCACCGCCTCGCAGTAATTCAGTCTAGGAGGTATTTGCCACCACACAGCCCCATGGTTTCAAGGAGCATTTAAGCAGACAGGTCTCATTAAATCCCATGTCAACATGCAGCCTCTGGCTCTGATGATGGGGTTGAGTGAGTGTAACTCTCTACCGGTCTCAGGGGTGAGGAGGACACCACCAGCCTCACATCCCTCAAGGCACAGAGAAAATCTTTTCATTCTCCCTTCTTTTTCACCCCTCTTAAAGCGATGGCATTCCTCACCAGCTGCAATCAGCACACACACACACACACACACACTCTCCCAAAGTGCTGGTTAATACTGTCACACAAAACTCCACCGTGACCCACTTTGGGATCTTATGTGCAGTAATCACAAGAGACGGCAGCCCCGGTCTGCCAGGCTCCAAGAGGCTTTCTGCAAGGGCACTCAACTCAATCCCTCTTTCTCTAGCCTCTCAGCTACATGCCTGAGAGATGGACAGCATTTCTCTCCGTCGCATCCACCCCCACCTCCACTTAATTTCATGCTTGGACTGTGGCTGCACTAACAGGGCATATCTAGTTTCTCCCTCATACGCTGATTAAACCGACATGGTGCTTTGCACAGTCTTTCACGGGCTCCTTATCTAAGTAACAAGAGGGAGGAGAAAGCACAAGGACAACTCCAAGCAAAGCAATGCTGTCTCCTTTTCCTGGCACTGGGAGAAGTCTCACTGGGAAACGGTGTGCACCCTCTGTCAGGAAGCTGGGAGAGAAAAGTGAGGATGGCTCAAGGGCTCCTCAGGGGTATTTAACAACAACGTATTCCAACCTTTCCACTGACAAGGGGGATGGATTAAAGCTAAAGGAAGGGAGGTTTAAATTAGATCTTAGGGGGAAGTTCTTTGCAGAGAGAGTGGTGAGGGGCTGGAACAGGCTGCCCAGAGAGGGGGTGGGTGCCCCGTCCCTGGGGGTGCTCAAGGCCAGGTTGGCTGGGGGCCTGGGCAACCTTGTGTAGCTCCAGGCCTGGAGGTTGGTGTCCCTGCCTGTGGCAGGGGGTTGGAGCTCTGTGATCCTTGGGGTCCCTTCCAACTCAGACCATTCTATGATTCTGTGATGTTTTCAATTGTACCACATTGAGGAGGCAGATAGAAATCAGAGGCTCAGAGAGGATGTGCACAATGGTTTTTCAGAAGGATCCCTCTGCAGTAGAGGCCCAGGGCTGGGGGGTGACCTGCCTTACCACAATGTGTGCCCGTGGAAATCAGGATCATGGCAATGGAAGTGGGATGCAAAAGTCACAACTGAGAGCTGCTACTTTACATCAGCCCAAAACTCACTAAACAGTTTGAACCAAATTATTTTTCCTAATACTGTTTTCTGGTCTGCCAGGCTTTGGTGGGGTTGAATGTACTCTAGCAAGCTTACAAAGCCTTTCTGGACAAACAGTTTGGTTTAGGACTAAAAAACAAAACAAAACCAAAAACCCAACAACAAAAAAACCCCCAAAACTTTAAAAATACAAAATCAGAGATTTTAATCTAAGCCCATTTCCTTGTTCTTTCAAATGGTTATAAAAGCAGGTAATATTCTAAGGCCCACAATTATTGCAAAGGGAATCTCTACCATTAACAGGTCCCTTCCAAGCCAAGCTTCTCTAGGAATCTATGACCATACCAGGGCAAATCAGTGGCATAGCCATGGGTAGGCACAGGGATAGGAGACAGCTCTACGACTTTAGGCCTTGAGTCACTCTGAACATAGGATATCTGAGGCAGCAAAAGATGCCCCAGGTCATCCCTACAGAGTTGGCAGATAGGACACTGAACCTATGGGATGCCTGTCTTCTTGTAAGGTAGCAGAGCCTTGGGTAAGAGCCCCCATGTACCAGTTATCCATGTTTGGGAAACCAAATGATAGCTTAGGTTTCCAGCTGCCTGCATCCAAAGGAGTTCCCTTCAATTCCATGTACCGAAAGCATAGAGAAACACTGTTCATCTCATGGTAATGCAGGCACTTAAAACAGGTCAGGAAGTTCCCACACCAGGTCTCCTATCCCACAGTCCAGCATACTCTTTGCAAAGATGCCACCTGACAGGCTCTTCATACATCAATAGAAAAGTAACTGCAGACACTGTAAAATAAGGATGACCCCAAATCAAAGTCTTCATCGATCATATGGCCTGAAGTTCTAGGAGACCTTTGGAAAATGCAAGTGTATAAACTTGTCTTTCTCTCCTGCTTTGGTTTTGGGCTTTAGCTGGATATAAAACTGCTTTAGTTCCACATAAGATAGACTTTTAATTCCTAATGGGCATGTGAAGCACTCACAGCTCCTGTCAGCTCATACTAGAACTATTCAATACCTTTACAAGTTCCTTGGTTCTTCAGAGAAGCCAGCCCAGCATCTCCAGGGCAAATTATAGGAGAGAACAAAGTATAAAAGAACAGACTCTGTTTCCAAGGTCAGAGGCCTTGCTTAGAGAATCTCCAAATCCATCACAAGCATAGTCACTGCATTCAAACCCCCTTGCCATAACCTTGTGAGGAAGGCAACATCTGGAAGAAGAATGAGGGGAGCTGATGTCAGAGGTGGGTCAGGTACCTGTGACACCCATTACTGATGCAGAGGGACCTCAGTTTTCCCAGAAGTTCCTTTCCTCATCAAACAAAACAAAGTTTGAGAGAGGACAGACTTCTACCCACACATACCTACAGGTGACACTTGGGCAATTTAAAACAGGCTATTTCAGGAGGAAATATCTGTGTTTGGCTTGGGGGGAGGTTTTTTGATGGCACCAAAGAATTGCAGCTCATATCACTATTGAATGGAGCTAGGCCAGGTGGGTTATCATTCCAGATAGCCAGTCTGCTGGAAAGTGCTTTCATACACACACACACACACACACAGAGTTTGGCTGGTTAAAACACTACAGCACTTAGTGCTCCTTGAGGCCTATGAGTTCACTTCTTGAGGCCTATGAGGTCACTTCTAGGCTCCAGGCCAGCTTGGAAATCACATAACCCACGTGAGCAGCAAGGTTGTAAGGAGACATTTGTTAAGCAAAAAAGATAATTCATGAGTGCTGTTCCCCTCAAGGCATATCTCAGCAACCTCAAAACCCAGATAGTAACTAGTCAACACTTTGGGCACTATCCTTGGCAAGGTCAGCCAAGAAATGACTGCCCACCACCACCAGCAAGAGAGTTGCCATACTGGGGGAAAAAGGAGAAAACACCTCCTGGGCCTGACTCTTTTCTGAAGAGAAGCACAGAAATTTTGAGTCATTGTTTAGGACTTTTATGTCAAGTAAAAGGGCCAAAGAGGCATAAAAAGGCCCTAAATCATTTATGCAGTTTAGAAAGACAGCAGAGCATGGGTAGTTACCTTCTGAGGACCTACTTGCAAACACCAGCACAAGAGGCAGAGAGAGGATGCCAGGTAATCAGAGACTGGCATGATGAAGAGGCACGGAGCATTACATGGTCTAGTGGGCACCTCACTTACAGACACGCCTCTTAAGGAGACTGCAAACCACCATAGGCCTCCTTCCTCAGGTAGAGCAACACATGGTGGACAGGCAGCAAGGCAGAGAAATGCATCTCAGATCTAATTACTGATCTACCCACAAACAAGGTCCTTTTTCCCAAAGCCTGGCAATGACAGTGATGCTGATCCTTCACATATCCATCCCCCTGTATCCTTTCTCTGCAGCATCTGGTGCATCAGCCTCAGACGGATGGCAACAGGGTGAGAAAGAGTTCTGAGACACAAGGAAGGATTGGGCAGCCTTGTCAGGACAAATTCAGATACCTCACAAGCATATGCCATCACTGATGAAGCCAATGGGGTTCTGGCCCATCATATGGAGATTAAATTTATGATAAAAAGCCCTAAATTAAAGGCAAAACCCTATTGCATTATGGTATAACAATCTACGTGAAAGCACAGCTCTTCATATGAACAGGTTTCCCATCCCTAATAGTCATATTTTTCTGATTTTCTTTTAATTTTTGCTTTTTAGAGGTAGCTGATTATATGGGGGTGGGGGCTGGTTATGTATTTTTCAAATTGAACTGTGGCAGCAGTGTGGAGAGAAGTACAGCACTTCCCCTCTCCCACTGGGTAAGCTGCAGCACAAAGGCTTGGGGCTGATCTCACATCCTCTTCAACAATTAAAAGTCAAGGCCAGCAGCACAGCCAAAACTTGACACGCTCTTTACAGAACAAAGGTCACAAGATTGAAGTCTTCACTCCCTGCTTTGGCTGAAGCAGCATGAAACATCCTCTTCAAAACCTAAGGCAGTTGAATCTTTATCAGGTGATGATGGCTTTTTGGAGAATAAAGACAACTGACCTCTGTGTCTTCCCTCCTACTGTTCCACAAGAAACCTTCAAGCCACCTAATTAGTATAAATCATTTTCCAGTAAGTGCTCCTGCCCTGTGATGGCCTCATCAGCCACAAGGTCCAGAGATAATGCTCTTGATGGCCATGACAGCAGCTGGGCCAACGCTGGCTGGGTATGACGGCTGAAGCAAGCCAAAAGCTGGGTGGTCACAGGCTACAGTTGGCCCCAGCTCCCCGAGGAGCAGTGCTGAGGTGGTCACCACAGAGCTGCAGGTGTGACCTGCACATAGCTGTTGGCCACATCGCTGCCCAGACAGGGGACACGGGGCTGGACAGGACAACAGCTGGGCAGGAAATGAGCCTAAAAAAATGCCACACATTAGAAACTCCAGCACTCCAAATGCTTTTGCATAAATAGCATTTTTGGAAGGTTAAGTAAAATAAAAAGTCATGACATGGTAAAATGGTTAATTCCATGGCCACACTCATAAAGCTGACAGAAGTCAGTGCAGCCACAGAGAGGCCCTGTCTGAGCCTGACACCACCAACACCCCCCAAGAAATGAGGCTTCACTAAGTCATTTGCTTTTGGCTCATTTCAAATTAACCCTCATAGCACGTTGCTTGGTCAGTACAGGAGTCTCACTCTTGAAAAAGACAGAGTCCTAGGACAAAAGTTAGCCAGCTTTTGTTGTACTCTGGGGTACAACAACCATCCTAGAGAGTTCAGAGGTCCTTCCTGCCTGTTCGCCCTTCCCAATGCTCACTGCTTCACCCAGCATGCTGAAATCCTTACCTGAGAGCCCACACAACTCAAAGGTAGCCTCCAACTTGAGGATACTTGGTATGAGTGGTGACCAAGGTCTAACGTAGTCCCAAATCCCCTCTCTCTGCTCAAGACAAAGATGACCCATGAGGAGAACCTAAAATAGTGGACTGAAATTGCCCTGGCATTCAGAGAATTCATCTTACTCCCTCCCATCACCATGGACAGACTCTGGAAATAGTATGGAATACAGATTGACTGCATTTCCCACACACACACTTGGGTTTGTTTCTAGCATAGCCCTTGTCCCAGCACAGGGCCTTCCCAACAGTTCACCAGCAGCCAGGGAAAAGCCTCACAAAAAAGGGTCTTTGGAGGGGCTGTTTCCTCCTATCAGTCTGAAGTGCAAGTGGCATTTTCCCATCACTACCCCAGCAAAGACAGCAAGCACAAGACACCACAGAATCAGACCTCACTCTTCCATGAAGAAGTCAAAGACCTAAACCTAAATTCTTCCAAACTTAGGCTCCAATTGCAAAAGATGAAACTGAGCAATCCCTGCCAGAACCAGCATCAGGAAGGTGTTTGCATCCAGATATGAACTTGGAGAGCTTGAGGTCCTTGAACAAGCATGTCCAGAAAAGGGCAACCAGGCTGGGGAAGGGGCTGGAGGGCAAATCCTCTGAGGAGCAGCTGAGGGAGCTGGGGGTGTTCAGCCTGGAGAAGAGGAGGCTGAGGGGAGACCTTCTCCCCACCTCCCCTGCCCTGCCAGGAGGGTGCAGAGAGGTGGGTGATGGTCTCTTCAGCCAGGGGACAGGAGATGGGACAAGGGGAGATGGGCTCAAGCTGGGCCAGGGCAGGGTCAGCTCAGCTGGGAGGGCAAAGTTCTTCCCTGGCAGAGTTGTGGGGCTGTGGCACAGGCTGCCCAGGGAGGGGCTGAGTCCCCTTCCCTGGGGGTGTTTAAAAAGGGGAGATGAGGTGCTCAGGGATCTGTTTTAGCTTAGGATGGGAATGATTGGACTTGATGATCTTAAAGGGCTTTTCCAACCTTGGGATTCTGAGCTCTAAGCTTGAAGTCACACTAAAAAAGCAAAAATTAAACCAACCCTTTCCTCAGAGCATGGTCACCTCCTAGTTACTGTCAAGGTAAGAAGGAAGATTCAGGTCTTTCATCCAGCAGAAGAAGTTTTGCTGCATTACTTTTCAGCCTGATGGGCCCCGTGCAGCAGAAGTGTGAGAAGGCAGCAGCCAGCCAGCAGCAGGAAGGGAGGTGGGGAGAGAATGGCCTCCAAAATTAAACTCACCCAAAAATATGATTTTTATATGAAACAGCCTCTGCTGACAAATAGTTCTTTGTCCCAACACAGAGAGCACGCTTCAGGCAAGAGCTGCTAAGGCAGTTTCCCTCCTGTAATTCCCTGCTCAACAGAGACACACTGCAGGAGCTAGCACTGCCTCCATGTGCCCTATCTGCTCTGGGATTAAGAAAAAAAAAAAACACATTTCCAGCCTTCTCCTTAAATAAATAAGTACTATGTATTGATCTATTCTACATCTACTGAGCCAAATTCAGAATCTTCAGCCAGTACCACTGAAGTCAGTGGGGCTGCACTACCAGGGCCCAGGCAGAACCACTCTGCTCCTCAAAGTGTCACCTGTGTTAACTGAGGCTCAGGAAACGAGAGGTTTCATAAAGCATGAGGTAGCTTTGATCAGGCTATGCTAAATGATACTTTAAATTCCAGCATGTCATTCTAGTTTTAAAAACTTTGTCTCCCCCTGGGAAAAAAAAAATCCTGTACAAGTGGGGAAAATGCTGATTTTTCTTCTGTTTTCTTTCATGGGATGATGAAGAAATTCTGAAAGATGGATGGACAGAGCTGTAATACTGCTGGGACCAAAGTTTATCCCTAGAAAACTGTATTCAAGTTTAGCAGAGCTTAATCACCAATATTAAAACAAACCCTAGTGATTAGAAAAATGAAATTCATAAAGCACTCCTAATGGATAAACACATAGATGTGCTCACCCTGCTACTTACTAACCACAGCCCCTTAATAGGAGATAATGGAAGCTGCTTTCAAATGAAATGTCTAAATGGGTCTAGAGCTTGTTTTCTCCAAACTCAGCCAGGCATTACTGCTGCCACAGCCACTTTCAATCAAGCTTTTGCTCCAAAGCAAAACAAAGGAAGAAGTTAAATCCATGGGAGATTTCCAATGAATACTTAAAAATCTTTTCATGGGACAGAGTGAGGGAACTCTGTACCAGCAATGACCTCAGAAAGCTGGTGAGTTCACTACATTGCAGGCTGTTCCCTCTCTCTGCTAGATTTTAATTAGCTAATTCAAGGCCTTGTAGGGAGGAGGAAAGCGTAGTGCTTAAGCAGCAGAAAGTTCAGCTAAAACTGCTGTGTGCTTGGAATTCAATACATGGATACCAAGATCCTTTGGGGGACTGTTTTTCACACAGTTAAAGGTAGGCATAGGGCTGCTTGGAGTTTTTCTAAGGACCACATACACAGGCAGCGCACCCATGCATGCAGCAGCTCTTCTTATACCAAGTGTATGCCCAGATTTGTGAGCCATGAGCATGCCTTCTGATGCAGAGGGGATGTATCCATGAGGAGAGATGCTCTACCATGCTGTACCCATGCAACTTTGTGACCATACAGACACACAACACCCACCAGAGTCCCTCTTTCTTGCCTGCCTGTTTCTCCCCTGTTAAGCTCTTTTCACCCATCTGAGGGACAAAGCCAGCGGTTGAAAGATTCAGCAGAAGTGCCTTGTTCTGCAGAAGAAAGAGATACTTGAACTCAGCTGTCAATAAGTTTTTGCCCATTTACATGTGTGCAGAACACTCTGAATACATTAGGTTTCCAGGATTTAGCTCCAGGACACCAGCCTAACAAAAGCAGACTTACAGCTCAGGGTGATGGGAGGAGGTTGACAGGGAAAACAACATTTAGCACAAGAGAAAATCCCTTCCAGAACCATGGGGGCAAAACGGGCTGGTGTTTTTCTTTGAAGAGCGTGGCTTTGACATCACTTTAGAAAGCTGGGTTCCCACCAGCTGTGGAGAGACGGTTCCACATATGGGCTCTGTGGGGGTGAGGATGGGATGGTTTTGCTCTGTTCATTACAAATCCAATGAAAAGTAAAAACCATGGGGGAACCACGGGGAGCCGCTGATGTCAGGTAGAGATGTGGTCCTTGGGGATTTGGAGAGTGAAATCTGGTGTTCCAGGTCCAGCAGCCAACAGAAGCACTTACCAGACACTTGCTGGGGTTTGTATCTTATTTTGGATTTGCACACACAGGTGTCCCCAGGCGACTACTCTGCCTGCAGGGAATTTACCTGTGGGGAATGAAAGAGAGGAGGATGCAGGATGCATCACCAGGAGGGCAGGAAAAGCAGCTTTCTCACAGACCAGTGCTGCACCAGGGGAACCGCTTCAGCATTTTGCAAGGTAAGAGACCCTAAAGAGGCAAAACCCACCAGAGTGAAGTCAATGGGATTTGTCAAGAAAAAACTGGGACATTAGGCTTCCTGATTATTGAAAGGAGGATTTCCCAGATGGCAGGTACTCCTTTCCATCCCTCACTTGCCTGCAGGGAAATAATCATATAGAGAGATGCTAGAATGGGGGCTAAACACAGGTTTGCACCTCCACAAGAGACTATGCAGACAAAGGTTCCAGCTCTGTGCCAGGCAGGACAGGGCAGCTGCTCTAATGGTACACGCTGATCTTTCCATCCTTCTAACTCTAACACCATGACATAAAGCCTGGTTGCTGTACAGGTTTGCATTGGTCAGTGACTTTAATAAAAATAAGTGTGAAAAAAGTCAACCCACGAGGCTGAAAGCCCAGGCAGGTTCCCCACAGAAACAGCAACTGGAAACAGCCCCAGCTTGATGGGCTCCACAGTGCTTCAGCGACAGCGGTTTGGGATGGGCAGCCAAGAAGAGTTAAAGACTACATGATTCCTTCCCTCCTCACAGGCAGCAAACACCAGTTCCCGACCTCCCTGATATGAAACCCAAATACACTGAAAAGGAGAGAAAAGGAAACCACCACCCTCACAGCCTCGTGCCCAGTACAAACGGGAACATGCAGAACCTGCTTCAAACAACTGGGTGACTCAGTCCCTTCGCAGCAGCAGCTCTTGATACCGCTGCCTGAGGAAGAAACAACATGGGAAAAGAAAAGACATTTTAAAAAAATCCATCTCAATTAGGTGAGTTCTATGCACCCAGCAGCGATCGGTGCTTGAAAAACTATACAGGAAAACTTTTGGAAAACACCTCATCCTCATCCAAAACAGCCTCTCTGCAATTACCACCCTAAGCCAGTCAAAACCACTGCCAGAAGCGTGCTGGTTTCAATGCTCCTAATCTTATCTGTGGAGAAGGATCCAAGGCATCAGCTTTACCCATGTTTCCAGGAAGAGGAGCCCTAATCAAGCATTTCTCCCCATGAATAACAGACAAGGAATGTCTCTGCTTGGCCAGTAGTAGCCTGTGAAAAATTAACAAAACATTGTAAAATCCGCTTTGGAAGCAGGGGAGAGCTAGCAGAGGATGCCATTGCTCTCTTATCTCCAGCAGCACAGATGTTGTGCTGACCCACTGACTGCCTGTCACTCCAAGCTAGCCTAACCAAATCTCCAAGGTCAAATGCAGATCTAGGCAACTGGCCCACCACGCTGGGTGGCAATCACCTAAATTGGAGGTCTCTGCACAATAGATGCTTTGTTGTTATTGTTATTATTAATAGCAATATTGCTGCTGTTAGGAGAGTTGCAATAATAGCTGGTTTTCTTAAAGCTTCAGTTCCTTCTGCATTGCAGTGAGGTAGAAGCTACAGTCAAAAAACACCCATGCTTTTTTAGAGAGCTCTAAGTGTGCAGCACAAATAGTCAAAGGACCACAAACCACCTCAGGTATGAATGGGAGACTAACCAGCCCCAGCTTGGGGAGCTGTGCTCCTGAAGGCACAAAGTGGGTCATGTTGACTTTTTACTAGAGAATACCCCTGAAAAAAAGGAAAGCAAATGTTGACAAGCTCTTTTTTCCATGCCAACTGGGCCTGGGCATTCCCAACCAAACCCTGTGGATCCCCTGTATTTAGCAGATGGTCCTGTGTTTGCCAGGAACAATTGCTAACGTTGGGATGGCTGCTCCTGAAGCAAGTCAAAGCAACTTTCAAGCGTCTGCAGGCATGCAGATCTGCCATGGCACTTCTCAGAGATCTGACAACACACAGCAAAGGGTCAACAGTTCTCTCTGGAAGGCTGTGCTGGTATCTCCTGCAAGATAATGCGACCTGCAGTCAGAGACTTACTTATTTTCTAGGCTTCTTATCAGTTGTTATTATAAGTAAAGCAGTACTATGTCAAATGCCTCTTCCATTTGACCTTACCATGGGCAGGACCCACTAAGACCTCATGGAATGTGAAATAATCATTAATACAGTCTCCGAGGCAGTGCTAATAAATCATACAGCTCAACATCTTTTAACAAAGCAATAAAATAAAAAAAAAAATCTACCAAAGACACACCAATAAACTGTACATAGGAGAACTCTTCCAGCCCCAGCCTCTTCCCTCACATTCCAAATATGCAGAAAAGCAAAGGTGACATTTGCTCCCATCCTCTAATCCCCAAATCCCCAATTACACTGAGGGAGCTGAAGATAACCTAGATTTAAGATCTGGAAGAAAGCTTCTTCCAGAGGTAGAAGAAAGGTGTTAAGTCAACAGCCCTGGGTAATGGATTCATTTACCATGACACTTCTCTGTGGGCAGACAGGCAGCATAATGTCTATAAACCTTCACCTCCAAGCAAGCCCTTGTGAGAGGGGGTTGGTGGTACCTGAGCCTTCAGCAACAAGCTGAATTTCATGCCATAAGGAAAAGTTTTGCCTGTGTTACAAGAAAGGCTGGCTCCTATATTAACCCTTCTAACACCCACCAAAGCTTGAGAGTGTATTCACATTTACTGGCTTTAAATTAGCCTTTCCTTTTCCACTTGAAAGAAGCTGTTCCTGATTTACACCAGGATATGCTCAAAACCAGTTCACATCAGAACTCACTCCACTCTAACTTCAGACACAGGGAGTGAGGGCACCAGAGGGGTGCATCACCTCCCTTTACAGGAGGGAAAGGTGCTTTTAGGGCAGGATGCATCTCAGTCCCACACAGGTAAACAGACTGGGCCAAACAGAGCCTGCTGTGCAGCGTGGCAGGAGCTGGACGAGCTCATCTCCTTCACACTGTCAGAGGGACCATCAGGGCTCTGCACAGGGTACTTTCTGTTGGTGGTTTTTTCCCAACTGCTGCCATGATTTGATTTTCCCTTTCACAGCAGCGGGGCCCCCAGGCCATCATGTCCACGTTTTCCAGTTCACAGGACGCTGGAGCTGCTGTATCAACCCTCTATCTAGCCATGTTGAAGGCCACCAAGTCCTCTGCATGCGTCACCAGCCTTGTCAGCAAGGGCAGGCTTTGTAGCACTAACTCGGGAAGGAGAGTTTTGCTTGCAGCTCCTAATCCACCACCCACAACTCCTCCTCCCAGATGCAGCTATAATCCCTCTGCTCCAACACTTGAAAAAAAAAAAAAAAAAAAAAAAAGAGTCATGTTTTCAGGGTCACTGTGAAATATTGTTTTCAGCAAACAGAACTGCCTGAACCTGATTTACTGAACATCCTGTCTGTGCTTCACAAAGAAAACACTACACAAGGTTTCAGGTCAGAGCTTTGAGCACCCCTGCTTGGGTTGTTAATTCCCTGCATATTGATGAGAAAGGCCCAAGGGTTATTAATCCTTCCAACCCTGGGGTATAGAGGGTATAAAACTACCCTTTCCCTCAAACACATACACTGTATTTGCAGTGAAGGGTTCAGGAGCAATCAGCCAGCATGTGAAGCTGATACGTAGCTGATAGTGGCTGAAATGTACCCTGGGTCTGTGCTTGGATGTTCATCCAGGCAGCGTGAACTGTGATGAGTCCCCAGGCACCCAGTGTGGAGGGAGAAGTTGGGGGCTCTGGGTAAGCCTAAGCTTGGCTGAGGTAGCTAAGGACTGAGCTACAGCCCATCCAGGCTCAAACTTGGAGAGAAAACACCTCAGTGAGGACATGCCAGTGAATTACCCAGAGGCTTTAGCTGCTGGCACTGAATGCAGATAGATGACCAGCATCACCATTAACTATCCCAGGAACCTAAATATGGCTAGGACTCAGCTCTTGGATTCACCTCAATTTAGGTGTCTAACTCCCATTACAGTCTGCAGAGACCTGGTCAATAGGAGCTTAATGACCTAAGTTAATACTCACTAACTTAATGACCTAGCTTAGCACTCACTAACATCTCCATCAACTTTGAGGGCAGCTCCCACACTGGTACACAGATGTTTTAATCTACAAGCTAAACACCACTTGGGGTGCCTTGGCTCCATGCCACAAGACAGCATTCCCATACTAGGTGGGGTGAGCACCCCTGGAAGGGACAAATAGGTCCCCTGGAGCACCTTCCCCACATGGACCCACCTTCCCACTCTCCCCAGAGGTGTGGAAACTCCTTACCCACCCAGACAGTCAACACACCAGCACACAGAATCATAGATCATAGAATCATGGGATGGTCTGGGTTGGAAGGGACCCCAAGGATCACAGAGCTCCAACCCCCTGCCACAGGCAGGGACACCAACCTCCAGGCCTGGAGCTACACAAGGTTGCCCAGGGCCCCAGCCAACCTGGCCTTCAACACCCCCAGGGACGGGGCACCCACCCCGTCTCTGGGCAGCCTCTTCCAGCCCCTCACCACTCTCTCTGCAAAGAACTTCCCCCTAAGATCTAATTGAACCCTTCCTTCCTTCAGCTTTAATCCATCCCCCTTGTCCTGCCATTATCTACCCTTTTAAACCCCTCCTGTTTCTCTGCTCCCTTCAGGGACTGGCAGGCTAATAATAATTTGCAGACCTACAGATGCAAGAAGTATCAGTCCCACCTGAGCACATGGAGGGAGCCAGGTGCCAAGCCTGAACCCTTAGGGTTCATCAGGGCCATCCTGGTGCTCCTTTCAGGCTGCTGACAGCTTGAGAGGGGAGCCAGGGAGGGGAGCAGGCAGTGATTGTCAGAAACACTTTTTCATTCTCACTAAATCCCCAATCCAAACCTTTCCTTTTTTTTGTTGCTCAGAGTCTTTGCAAACACTAGCAAAACCTTTCCCGTTAATCTTTCCTCATCTCACTAAAACAACACAGACTGTCTGTCTCCAGGGAAGGCTGTCACAGGATATGGGGGGAGGAATCTATCATTTGTAACGCAGGGAAATATAACTTACATCTATCAAAGGCATTTTCTGTCCAAACAAATACGCAGCAAAGATTGGGAGGCCAAACCCCCACTGCCTGCAAGCTACTGTGCTTAGCAATCCTCTGTGTGCTACAGCCTGAGCAAAGCCAATTAGCTTGATTTGGAGATCACACAGAGTAGCAATTGTGTTCCAATAGCAAATCCCACAAGGAGCCCCATTCACTTATCGCCCTAGGGCTCCTCACCCAGTGCCATCACCAGCACCTATCTCAGTCCCTTGCATCTGCCCACTGTCAGGTATCCATCTCCTGTGTCCAGAGCTGGGGTCCAACACAAGAAAGATGAAGAACTGTTGGAGAGGGGTCAGAGGAGCCATGGAGATGCTCAGAGGGCTGGAGCAGCTCCCCTCTGGAGAGAGGCTGAGGGAGCTGGGCTGGGTCAGCCTGGAGAAGAGAAGGCTGTGGGGGGACCTCATTGCAGCCTGCCAGTCCCTGAAGGGAGCAGAGACACAGGAGGGGAATCAGCTTGTTCAAAGGGCAGAGACTGGCAGGACAAGGGGGATGGAGTGAAGCTGAAGGAAGGAAGGGTTAAATTAGATCTTAGGGGGAAGTTCTTTGCAGAGAGAGTGGTGAGGGGCTGGAACAGGCTGCCCAGAGAGGAGGTGGGTGCCCCGTCCCTGGGGTGTTGAAGGCCAGGTTGGCTGGGGCCCTGGGCAACCTTGTGTAGCTCCAGGCCTGGAGGTTGGTGTCCCTGCCTGTGGCAGGGGGGTTGGAGCTCTGTGATCCTTGGGGTCCTTTCCAACCCAGAACAGTCTATGATTGGCTTCGAACAGCACCAGCTGACCAAGAGCTGTGGAGATCTCTGCAAGTTTTAATACTGATGTCTACACCAGGGACATAGGCCAAACCATTGACACAGAGGTAATGAGAGGCTCGATTTAGCAGTTCACATGAGAAGTTCAGAACAGAACTGAACTGTCTTGAGGACATGAGTTCTGATGGGCTCCATACTTCAACTACCAACCATATACTGGCTCCTGAAGCTTCCAACACTGCTGGCTTGATGCAAATTTAACTCCCAATGTGATCTAAGCCAAATGAGAGACCCAAAACAATGGGTACTTCAGAAAAAAACAAACAAAAAATAAAACCCACCAAAAAACCCCATACACAACACCCCCTCCTTCTGAAAACTGAGAAATGTTGCAGGTTCCACTCATTAGAGTGGAAATGGCTCTTTCAGCTTGACGAGCTGTTCTCTCTCAAGTAAAAATGCCTGATGTAGAAGTATACAGTTAAAGTTGCACCAGATCCTAGTAAAGTTTGTTTCAAACCCAGAGATGCCCCTCTAAAATGAAGAGGTTTGTGAAGCTGGTAAAAAAAAAATACAGCAGCAAAAGAGGGGTAGGGAAAGGGGGTCGGTACTGCATCAATGAAAGAAACATGTTCTGCTGGTTAAAATTTAAAAAAAGAAAAAAAGAAAAGATGTCTGATGAATAGTTGCACTGATATTGATTGGATTTCTAGATTTCTAAAAACATGAGCACTTCATAAATACACTGAAATATTCTGTCATCACCAGACAGCACACGCCAGTTTTCTATAAATATAGACATCTGGTGATGGTTTCTTCTACTGTTATGGATTTCTGGTGTGAAGAGCACTACTTTGTGAACAAATGCATGTTTGAGATTAATTTCATATGTGACAGGTTACATTAAAGAGCAAGAAGGATTTGCTGGGCAGAAGTGTGTAACAAAAACACCGTGTTCCCATACTGCTCCTGCCCCTCTGTATGATGTGGCCTCCGTGATACTCCAGGCATGAAGTATGTTCCTCCAAGCAGTGCTTGTGAGGCTTAATTGAAGCATGCCCACAAAATGCATTGGAATTCAAAAATGGGACATTCTTTTGTCTTTTATTTGGGGGATTTCCAGCCAGATCTGTGTCCTAACCTGTTCAAGGATGCAACCACCCACAGAGTTGCGTCAGATGGTCAAGATGGGGATACCACAGTGTCACAGCAATGATGTGAGCATGGGGGAGACACCTTACACCACTTAAGGGCTCACACAGGCTGCTAACTGATCACAGAATCCCAAGGTTGGAAAAGCCCTTTAAGATCATCAAGTCCAACCATTCCCATCCTAAGCTAAACCAGATCCATGAGCACCTCATCTACCCTTTTTAAACACCCCCAGGGAAGGGGACTCAGCCCCTCCCTGGGCAGCCTGTGCCACAGCCCCACAACTCTGCCAGGGAAGAACTTTGCCCTCCCAGCTGAGCTGACCCTGCCCTGGCCCAGCTTGAGCCCATTGCCCCTTCTCCCATCTCCTGTCCCCTGGCTGAAGAGACCAGCGCCCACCTCTCTGCACCCTCCTGGCAGGGCAGGGGAGGTGGGGAGAAGGTCTCCCCTCAGCCTCCTCTTCTCCAGGCTGAACACCCCCAGCTCCCTCAGCTGCTCCTCAGAGGATTTGCCCTCCAGCCCCTTCCCCAGCCTGGTTGCCCTTCTCTGGACTGGCTCCAGGACCTCCATATCCTTCTGATGGTGAGGAGCCCAAATCTGATCTCACACTCCAGGGGCACCAGAAGACATCTTTGTGTGAGAACACAGGCTGCGTTTTCTATCTGCTTCTGCCTTGCTCACCAGGCTCCCTGTAACGAAGTCATTAGTATCAGCAGGCAAATCAATTTTAGCTGGAAAAGTTTCCTTTCTGGATAATATAAGCCAAGTGTAAACAATCCCTCATAGGTTAACAAAAGGCAGCATCCTGAACAGGGATAACGCTTTGGGAAGAGAGGAGCTGGAGTCAGGGCTGGAGGGAGAGTGAAAAAGACAATCACAAGCTTTCCTACACCATCACACATCTTTGCCAGCAACCAGGCATTTAGGACAACTTTGTGTTGCTCCTCACCCTTTAAGCCCTGGTTTAGGGGTAATATTTTCCAACTAGAGCCACCAAAAGAGCAGGACCCAGATTTGCCCTCATCATCCAGCCACAGCTGCCCATTTTCCCCACTCCCTCCAGTAAACACCACTAATTCACCAGGTCTGGTAGCACCCTGGTTTTCCCTCTTCCAGACCACCCTAAAAGCATTTTGGGACCAAAGACAAAGGGGATGGGGGAAGAAGAGTCCCACCAAACCCCAAGCCTGCAGACAGCTCTCAGCATGTGTCAAATACTTGCTAAAAACCAAACACCAAATAAATAAGTAACCCAAGGAGCCTTGATACCCTGTGTTATCTTTACAGGCTGGCTGCTGCCTTATCAGCTCCAACAGAAATCAGCATTCAAGAAAAATTCAGTAGCCTTTGGGTGGAAGGTGATTCCTAAGAAAACATGAAGCCAAACATCTGGGAGTCAGTACAAGAGGAGAGGGCAAGCGGGTGAGAGACAGCTTGAAAGCATCCACCATGGTGTTGCTGCTCTCTGTCAGGAAATACACTGCCACATATCATTTTTTAATTATTTTTCCTAATTCCCTCCTCACACTTCACACCCATTGCACAGGACAAGAGCTACAAGGGTGAATAATTACTCCAAATGCTGCTTGCTCTTATTAGGGAGGGATGGAGTCCAGGCAGAGCCACCAGCTCTTGGTACCAGGTTTCAAAAGTGCATCAGAAATGTCAGAAGACAGAACATTAGGTCAGATACTGGTGCTAAGTGCCACTGCCTTGATGGAGAAGGGTAAAGATTTTTTCCCCCCACCCCACCCACCCTTTAAGATGCTCTTTTTAGACAAACTCTGTGGAAGAGTTTGAATATTAAGGAGCCTTTTGCTCCCAAAATGCAGAAGTCCTGTTTGCTCTCACACGTAACTCTCTGTGCGTGGATTTTGGCAGCCACCCCACACAGGAGTTGGACTTGCCCTTTGCAGGGCCATGGGGGTCCCGTTCTTGAAAAAGTTATAAAAGAGTTATAAAACACCTTTCCTTGACATTAATTGATGGGTAGAATAAGCGAGAGAGAGAAGAGCTGTCTCAAGGCCAAGGGCTGCTTTTCAGCGTCTCATTTTGTAACATGACAGAGGGAACAGCTGGGGAGAGGCCGTCTGCCTCTTGTCAACCCCAGAGGGAAGGACAGACAGACAGACATTCCCCGGGGAGCTGCCCTGGCATTATAAACGCCTCTAGTAGAGGCTGAGTGGATTTCTACCTCTGACCTGACCCTTTCTACCCCCATGAGTCCTCAACAAATCTTCCTCAACAGCTAGCAAAACTTGAAGTGACACAGCTGGGCCCCAAAATATCCTTTCTGATTATTATTTTTTTTAATCTTCAAGTTTTGCCCAATGCAGCATCACAGGGGAGGCAGGGGAATGAAGCAAAGGGAACTGCAAGTGTGGCGGATGCCTGCATGACCAGGCTCAAGCCATCCCACAACAGCACTCTTACAGGCACTGCCTGGCCCCAGCTCCCAAAAATCATAAAGCAGGATCCAGAATCACCAGACTGGTTTAGAAGAATCATGCAAAACTTGCTTCAAGTTCGTTCTTTCTTCTTCTTGTGTCTAAGCCAGGCAACAAGATGGGTGCATGCAACACATGCTGGCTGTCTATTCATCGAAATGTTGAAGGCTGCAATCTTGTGCAGCAGTTTCTTTATCCTTCAACTGAAAGCTGAGTTATTTCCCAATTTCCCTAAGTCCAGAAAATTAATTTTAATGAAAAAAAAAACCCAACAAAAAAAAGTGTCAGAACCCTTGCAAAGCAATTGCTACCACTTCGGCCTATGCTTAGCTTCTCCAGACTGTGGAACAGGCCCTAAGCAAAGGTTTCTTTGAATACAAGCAATCCTCAGGTGCTTAAAAGCAAGTAGGTGCTTAAACACTTGGTAAAAACAGTGTCTGAGACCAGAAACTTCTGTAGTTGCAAAAGTGCATTGAAATACTCAGTTTTGTACTTCCCCTTGCATGTCTCCAGTGTCGTGCCACATGGGTTTCAGCAGATTCAACCCAGGATGAATTCAAATAGATGTGTCATACACTATTTTTCTTGTTTTATTTGACTTTAATTACTTCTTAACAGCACTGCTCTTTGAAAAACCTTTCTCAATTGAGGGTGTTGGTTCTGCCTAGGGCTGCTTGGCCCTTTTCCACTGAAATGCCCTTTCAGCAACCACCACAAGTCTCTCCAAGCAAAACAATATCTTTTGGAAGAGCCTCTTTTTGTGTGCCACTGTGCCTTGCTCAACTTGCTTCCCCTCCTGCAGATTTTAGGTTGGCTTTCCTTTGTATTTTTCCAGGAAGGACCAGAAAACCATGGTGGGATCCAGCCAGATGTGGAACAACACCTGGGAGAAGGCAGATATGTGAAAACACCTTGCTGCTACTTGAATAAATCTGTATTATTTGTTTTTTCCTTCAGAGTCACATTCTCAATGGTTGCTCCCATCATTAATAAACATGGTGTAATAATGCCTAGCTGTCCGTAGGGTCAATGATGAAGTCTGCCCCCAGCAGAGAGGGGAAGACTTCATGCATGTGGGCCCCAATTGGGTGCACGACACAAGGCCTTCAGCCTGTGTACGAACAATACCTTTGCACCTGTTTCACCTTGGGCCCTTGCCCACGGTTTGGGCCTGAGATTATCAGCGCTGTGGGTCTGTATAGTAGCAGCAGCAAGAAACCCTTATCAGGGCAATGTCTGCTTCACATAGATTGCTGTAGGCAAATACAGAACCTCACCTTTCCAGGTTTACCTGGGTAAAATAAAACTCACTGACCAGTGGGCCTGGGTTTTGGAGGGGGCTTTCCTCAGAGAACAAAGTCTCTAAATACAAATTGCTGTTCACAGAATCCCAGGGGTTGGAAGGGCCCTCCAGAGCCCATGGGGTCCAACCCCCTGCCAAAGCAGCTCCCCAGCTCATCTTGCACAGGGCGGTGTCCAGACGGGGCTGGAATCTCTCCAGAGAAGGAGACTCCACACCCCCTGGGCAGCCTGGCCCAGGGCTCCCTCACCCTCACTGGGCAAAAGTTCTGCCCCAGCTTGGTGGGGAACTTCCTCTGCTCCAACTTGCAGCCATTGCCCCTTGTCCTGTCCCCACAGACACTGAAAAGGGGCTGCCCATGTCCCCCTGCATCCCATCCTTCAGATACTGATCAACATTCATAAGGTCCCCCCTTAGTCTTCTTGTCTCCAGGCTGAACAGCCTCAGCTCCCTCAGCCTTTCCTCACAGGGGAGATGCTCCAGGCCCTTCATCATCTCCTCAGCCTCCTCTGGCCTCTCTCCAGGAGATCCCTGTCTGTTTGATCCCAGGGAGCCCAGCACTGGACACAACACTGCAGGTGGGGCCTGAGCAGGGCAGAGCAGAGGGGAGGATCCCCTCCTGTGACCTGCTGCCCACACTCCTCCTGATGCCCCCCAGGATCCCATTGTCTCTCTCAGCCCCAGGGCACACTGCTGGCTCATGGCCACCCTGTCACCCACCAGGACCCCCAGGTTCTTCTCCACAGAGGTACCTTGCAGTTAAGACTGTAGCTGGCTGGCTGTCATACTGGGTTTGACAGCCCGTAACAGCACAGTGCTGTGGGGCTTCCAGGCACTAACCCTAAAAAAAAAAAAAAGTAAAACCAGTATCTCACCAGCTATAACAACAACTTTTCCTTACCCTATTTTCCTTGTATCAAGCAGAACCATTGCTCATTTGCTGACCTGCTCCTCAAGAGCAATACTAAATATTTTAGTCTTTGTAATCCTCCTCCAGCTCTAGCTTAATATCTGCCTCGTAGCAAAATACCCTCCAACACATGCCACAGCCAGAAGGCCCTGCTCCAGTCTTACAGCTGGGATGCTTACAGCAGAAAGCATGCTCAATAACTTTGGTGCATTTTTCATCTTCCTCTGACAAGTTACTGAGTTGGGGATTTTTTTGCATCTAGTAAAGTGTCTGCATTACTCTTCCAGAGGTAAAGGGAAAAGAGCCTGTAAGTATGTTAACTTAATAGCTGAATCAAGAGGCTATTAAAATTCATTCAGGCTTGTTTCTCTCTCCTGTTATTTCAGTTACTGTCTGATCACCAAGCTGGTACCTTTTAATTCTTGTTTTAATTCAGTGGGTTTTTTTCTTTTAAACACTTGTCTCAGCAGAAGTTCTACACTTTTTTTTCCTTCTGGGGAAAGAAACCCCAAAGATGGATTTTCAAGCTCCTAGCTCAGTGTTTCCCACATATTTTGACTCAGGGACTGCTGCCAAGATTCACATTTTTCCACAGACCACTGCACCCCCTCACGCTGCAGCAGAAAACCATGGTGCTGACACAGATGTGAGGATGGACTCTGGAGGTGTTCTTATTGCAGCCCATGAGCTGACATGGGAACTGGCACTTGCCTCTCTCATGTTGTCCAAGTCTGGGAAGATCTGGCAGATTTTAAAGGATATTTTAAAAACTACAACCAACCAACAAAAAAAATCCCTGCTGCCTTGGGATAATTATAATTATTTAGTACCTGGTTCTGACTCTCCTCAACATGCCAAAGTTTTGTTTTCCAATGCAGAGTAACCCCAGCAGCCTCCACGCGGGCACTGGGATCTTCTTCCCTCTAGTCAAAAAACGGACCAGTGTGCCAACTAATGCCAGTTTCTCCAGGGTGTAGAGCCATGGTTCATCATGTTAGACACATATCAATCATCCCCAGCCAGAATTCACCCACTGTGACTCACAGGCCAATATAAACACACCACCACCACCCCATAAACCCCCTAACAGCGTTGTTAACACAGCCCTGCAGCTTCCCCTGCTTAGCCTACCAGCTCTGCTCCCCTGGAAAAATATTTTCACCAATGTGGAATATTTTGCACAGGTTGTTTTCTCTGCCTTGTTTTTGCAGCCCCCTGAAGTGATGGTGTCAGTAATCAGAAGTCCACACAGGAACAAAGCCAAGGTCGAGGGGGGGACCTGGCTCCCTCTCACGCCTAGGAGACACACTGCATTCACCTTGATACCAGGGTCAGTGAACACTGCGCCTGGACCAGGGGTAACTCCATCACCAGCAGCGCTGCTTGCAGCCTGTCTTTGCTGACAGCAAATCACTTTATAAAAGTTCACCTACGTACTCAGTTCTCCAAAGCATCAAGCCTTCCTGGCATAAGCAGGAATAGAAAGGACTTGCTGCCTGTGGTCACGCTGCGATACCCCGCAAGCTCAGGGCATGCTCCTATAACAATTTAACTCATCACATCTTTTTCCAGATTGGCTTCCTGCCAGGGTTAGCTCCCCAAAACACCCAGCAGCAAGGTGAGAAGAGCTTATGCCCTGGTACAAGGGAGTTACAAGCCTGAGAGTGGAGCAAGACAAGGACATGGCAGCGGTGGGGTCGAGTTCAGTCATCTTCAGCTGCCATGAGATCACACCTGAGAAGCGGCTGCAGTGAGGCAGAGGAAGGAGGGGAGATCCTATTTGTGCTGCTAATGACCCAACTTATCAGGACAGAAATCAAGCGCTTGACCTTTCCCAGCATCATGTGAAGCAAATGCTCCATATGACATGGCTCCAGCATTATCTACCCGGCACAGGTGCATGACTGCAATTAGAAATGACCAGGATTTCATACATAACAGCACCTTTCAACACAGCTCAGCCCCTCCAAAAACACTTGGGAAGCTCAGCTACCATCGTCTTCCCACCTCACCTCCCCAGCACCTCCACAGCTCAGGAAGCACCAAACAATCCCACCCAAAGTCTCACACCAAACACCTGGAAATTAAATTGGAAGCTACAACCCCTCTCTGAGTGCTGGTAGATCTTAAACTTGGTGCTTGGTTTGTCCCAAGACCATTTCTCCCCCCACTCCTAATTCAACTTCCGCAGAGAACAATGCTGCCCATCTCTGTCCACAACAGATTTATTCCCTCCTTCTAGCAACCCGCGCCGCCCCTACCTTCAAGGGGCAGTGGTTGCTTGAAGCGAATGGTTCCTTCTGGTTTCTGGGAATAAAAGGCTGCCCTCCATAATCAGGTTATTGTTCTCCCTAAATGGACCCAGACTCTGTAAACATGCTCCTCTGCACAGCGCTGGGAGGGCGACCGCCAGCGTGTGTACCCGTACAGGCAGGGAATGTGTCTCATTCTAAAACCCAGTAAATTATGGTAATTCATTTCCTCTGACTAAATAGGGGTAATAAACTTCGGGAAAGGAGGAGGGGAAAAAAGTAAACAAGAATCAATTACAAAAAGGTGAGGGGGAGAGGTAACCGAATAACTCCACCGAATGTCTCCTTTGGGGAAGGATGTTCGCGTTACAGATCGGATGGGCTCCACACAGCCACCCCCACCCCCAGTCCTGCTGGAGGTATAAATGGGACTGTAACCATTTCTTTCTTCTCTTTTCTAAGGTTTCAGTGTGTTTTCATGAGTTCATCTTGAGACTTGGGAAACGAGCCCCCACTGGTGTCCTGATCCATGGCGAGTGCATCCCTGAGGGCTTTGCCTTGCATGTGATGCGAGCGCTCCAGTGACTGAAGCCAGTATGAATAGTCAGCGCCTATTTGTCATTTTCTAACAGGAAAATAACTTCACTAAGCAAACTACGATGCTGTGACTCAACCCCCTGATTAGCACCGTTGGAAAACAGGTCAGCATAGTGTTGTGGGAATTAACTTGCTTGACCCCCTAGTCTGTAATGGCACTCAAATAATCTGTGAGTCAGACGAAGCTGAAAAACTCTTGGAAGACCACACTGAAAGAATTTACTGGATTTATTGGATTTTCTAGGATAAAAGAAAAATAAGCCTCAAACTGCACTTAGCTAGTCTGTGGTCTTCAGAAAGACAAGCCTTTTTTTCCTGACTCTGTATTGTGCCTGTGCTGAGCAACACTTTTTGAGTCTCCTTTTTATTTTATTAGGTTTTCTTCAAGGGAAACTCTCAATAAATAGTAATAATCATTATAAACATACAGGTCTACTACTGTGGCTGCTTTCCAGGAGCACCTTGCTGTTTTCTTCCTTGGGATCAGTGGGGAAAAGGACTAAAGTCCTGTGAATCTGCAGTCCTCCTCCCAAAGGGAGCACTCAGAGGGAGAAGAGCCCTAAACAGAACTTGAAATTAAATATCCTCAGGCTGCTCTACCAGTTGTAAATAAGGACTGTTTTGGTGTTTCCAGTGAACTTCCAATGCCGGGATTAATCCCAGATATAGCATTGTCACAAAATACTCCTTAAAAACCTCTAAAATCCTCTAGTCTACCACTGTTTGAGCAAGCAAAGAATGGGGGAAGGGGGCAGAAAAAGAAAGCAAGACCTTGCTGTGGTCTAGATAACACATTGACCCATCCTTGGTTTCTCCAGCCCCAGAGCAAAATGCTCTGAATAGCCTCTACCACTCCGAGGAGCCCTCCTGTATCCCAGAGACAATGGATGTGTGCTGAGAGCAGTGGCAAACGTTTTCAGATAACAAATCCGGCAATTAGAAATCAACTGTCCAAAGCCAGTTCCCCTACATATGCAAATAGCTCCTTAATGGGTTTACGATTCCTTGTCAATCAAACCTGTCAAGGAAAAGTAAACACCTGTCCCAGCTATGATTAAGTTAAAAGCTTCACTCTCATTAGCTCCTCCCGAAATTAACCCCGCCGATACTGCACTTCGGATTGGTTGTGAGTACCAGGAGGAGGAGAGATACTCATCAGCTCTGATCTGTTAATCTAGTTTTATATTAACTACTGCAGCTCACGAGGAACCCTCCCGTGGCTTGGTGCCACCCTCTACAGAACTGAAACCTGGACTTGCAAGGCCCCAGCTTCTGCTCTCTGGTAACATCACAGAATCACAGACTGGTCTGGGTTGGAAGGGACCCCAAGGATCACAGAGCTCCAACCCCCTGCCACAGGCAGGGACACCAACCTCCAGGCCTGGAGCTACACAAGGTTGCCCAGGGCCCCAGCCAACCTGGCCTTGAGCACCCCCAGGGACGGGGCACCCACCCCCTCTCTGGGCAGCCTGTTCCAGCCCCTCACCACTCTCTCTGTGGATGGTAAATTTAAATCCTACTCGCAACTACTCAGCGCAACTGAACCTAAAGGGACTATCACCTTTGTAATAGAGAGCAATATCCAACCCTGAACATTAAAATATGAAATGACTTATCAGAGCACAGAGTCTGATCTCCATATGCTGGTGGAGCTCACAACACTTCTCCCAGTTTCCCACTTTAAGTTGCCCGAAAGTACATTAAATACTTCCTAATATATACTTGTCTGGTTAATGAGACACTGTGGTTGCCACCAGCACGTTGTGTTTATCTGCTGAACAACTGAAAGATTTTGCTCCACCCAGAAGGTGAGCAAGATGGCTTATTGCACCTTCTCTCAGCAGGGTATCCATGCTCTGAAGGAGCTTCAGCCTCCAGTTTTACATCGACTGATGGCTGCCAAATAAGTATTCTTCCTTCCGCAGAGTCTGCAGTATCCCTGGGGATATATTCCACAACGTCCAAAGGTTTACCCTGTCACTTATTAACCCTTCCACCCTTGACAGGCAGTTCATACACGTAATTCATCTGACACTCACCATTGCTTAACCAGCGTTAACAGATCTGCTTAGGTGAGAACAGCAACTGAGGAAAATACCTTCCTCAATTACTGCAGCTCATACAAATCAAGAAGAAAGTGGTGGAAAAGAAACCACTTCACAGTGCTCCAGGGCTTGTAGCAGCCTAACTCCAGAAGTTTGGCTTGTTTGGCTTTGGGAGGCTGGCAGGACTGAGTAACTGTCCCTTCTCCCTCCTTTGATGTTCATTTGGCCTCAGCCCATACACTTCTGTCTAGGAAAAGGAAGACTTAGATCCATACAAGGCAATAGCAAAGTATTAGCTGCCACAATGAAAGACCTTTACAATAGAACGCTTCTACTCAAGAATCACACGTTAGTCAACCACCAATTAAGCATCAAACCTACACCTAATCACACAGGGGCACCTGGGAGGACACTGGTATAAAGGGAAATAGAGGGCAGATACCAAATTTTTGCCATCATCAGTTCACCAGGCATGTGTGAGCAAACCCAACGAGGAGCATATGGATTTTAAAGAAATGCCTATTGCACAAATTAAGCCCTCATTTCTGCATTTGTCTGCTGTCCCTCTGTTTTTTATCTAACATGCACAAATACTGACAGCTCCTAAAATACCCAGCAAAGTCAACACCACCCAAGTGGCACCTAAGGTATGACACCTCTTGCATTACTCACTTCTCAATCACTTGACAGCATGCCCAAGATTGTGCAAATCTTTCATTAAATAAATTTTACCAGACATAAGGAGAAATGATTTTGGGTCCCAGCAAGCTAGAAGCTGCTTGTGGAGAGGCTGAGAACAGAGGTGCAAGCGGTCCTGAGAAACATTAACCTGCTCTGAGGAGCCTCTGTTCCCAATTTACATTTTTCTTCCCTTAGTGAAGCTTAAAATTAAGTTTGAACACTTAATGGAAGAAGTAGCCTGGAGTTATTGGCTGAATTTCTTCCTGAAAATTGGAGTGGTTGGGATGAAATAAAAACGTCAGGTTATTCACAGCACTGCTGGATACTGTGTTTCTACCACGATACAATGGGGAGACTGTGTAATCAGGGCAAGCAACCAAACTCCTCACAGCCCCTGTTTATTTGACTTCCAAGGGGGAAAAGAAAAAAAACCCCAGAGATGTGAATGGATTCAGCAGCACACGGCACATATTAACTTGTTAAACAACACTTAAGCCAGTCTTCAGCCCCTCCGCACCCAGCGCCCCCGCCTGCAGAATGGCACCCTTTCTTTGGGGATAAAGCCCTCTGCGGCGACCCAAAGTTAAAGCAATGAGTTTCCAAGTTGCTTCCAGCCCTAGCAGTGCATGTCCCAGCCACCAGCCAGAGCTCACAGCCAGCAGAAGCGACGTGTTTCTAGAATTGAAAAGAAATCGAGTCCGAGCTGTCCAGTCAAGCAGGCGAGTGGCAGCATCCAAGCCACCATGCTCAGCCCACATCCCTTCTGCCACCGTACACGAGGGATCCAAGCAGAGGGTCAGTATTACTCATCATCTGCACAAGTCATCCTTCAGGGATGGATCCCAAGCCATGGGAATGAATGAGTGGGAATCACAGCACTAACACTCACAGGCTGTGAATCAGGTCCTAACCTGTTAAAACTGGCATGAGTTGCACGTGTGTATCTCACACGACATCAGGATCAGATGATGCCAGTTTATTTCTGGAACTATTTTTCTTTTACCTTACCACCATGAGCACCAGCCTCAATAGGCTTTCAACAGTTTTTGCACCTTCTACATTCATGCAGGCTCCACCCTTTAAAAAAGGTGTCTTTATGACCAAAAATGTTCCACCTTGGTGCAAAAGATTAGCACAGGTTAACACAGCTAAATGTGTATGGAGGCATTATTTTTAGAGAAAGCTCCAAGTCAAGATTATTTAAAAAAAAAATGAAAAAAAAAAAAAAAGCCCAAACAACCAAGGCTCTGAAATCTAAATGAAGTGTTCAAAGCAAGATCAAATGCATTTCAGCTTGAGCAGCCCACCAGAAAACACAGGAAGAGGT
This sequence comes from Hypotaenidia okinawae, assembly GCA_027925045.1. Taxonomy (NCBI): domain Eukaryota; kingdom Metazoa; phylum Chordata; class Aves; order Gruiformes; family Rallidae; genus Hypotaenidia; species Hypotaenidia okinawae. Next base: position 36,609,749 of record BSDF01000004.1, read on the forward strand.
CAGATGAAAGACAAATTCTTTGAAAGATGACAAAATGAGCAGGTTAATGGAAATTAAAAAAAAAAAAAAAAAAAAAAAAAAAAAGGGAGAAGGGATCATTTCCACCAACTCCTGTAAGGCTGGTTTGCATTGGACCCTTTCAACAGGATGATTTTACAAGTCACTGCAGGCACAAGTAGGAGTTTCACGTCTTGGGAAAATCAGAGAGCTGCATTGGTTCTACTCCCGCTGAGTAAATAGAGCTATGACTAAAGGCTGGGTTTAGCTGTGGCTTTGGGGTTATTTTTTTAAATTCAAGGTAGGCACAAGAGGACCTCTACATTGTTATTTCACCCTTTTGGTGAAAATTTTTATCTCCTCCAGTAATTAATCCCAAAAACGCAGTGCCAGGGAGCGACCATCTCTTTCCTGCAGCCCTGAGCATTCAGCACCCAGACGTACCAGCAGCGCTCATGATGAGACAGCCACTCGGAAAGGAATTATCAGATGGGTCCCTGGAAAAGATCAGCTCTATCAGCCAATTCATGCCAGATAGATGAGAAACTTCATATTTACTCAATAAATAAGTCCCAGTGGTCCCAAACCTTGGAAAAGCAGGTTCCTGCTCGCTAGCAAGCGTCACATTTGCTTTTTTTTTTTTTGTTTTCAAATTACTTTTTTTTTTTTTCCCCTGAAAGAACCATTTTCCTGTAATTTCTCAAGCCCCACCTCATGGCACATGGAAAGTCAAACTTTGGAGTCCAGCCTTCACTGCCTACAAGCTCATCACAGCAAAGGCACGTTTTAATTTGCTGCTTGCGTCTTTTAACGAAGGTCAAAGCACCATATGGGCTTGGAAAACAAAGTTATAAAAGCCTTAAGGAAAAATCTAAATGTATTTCAGCAATTTGCCGAGTTTTGTAATATTCCTAATAAAAAAAAAATAGAAGAGAATCAAGGGTAATTTCCCAGTATGACACACGCTGTGGGGTATGTTTAAACTCAGCCCCAACTTCCAGCGGCCGAAGGGAGAAACTGGGTTTAAAAAGACATAAGAAAAAAACCCAAAAAGCAGTATTTTCTTTGATCGTTCTGTATGGTCTAGGTACAAGCCATGCTGGCAGATTATTCGTGAGCAAGTTCCCCAAGAGCATGATCCCCCAAAAACACCCCAAAACTTAAGCAGATGATCTGCAGCGACTTACATGCAATCTGAATCAGGCTGTTAAGATCCGAACAGGCTCCTCTTTCACAAGAGAGAAATTACCTAAGCGTTATATCTGGTAACAATCATTCAACAAGAATAAAGGAGTAAACCAGAAGCCGACACCTCTCTCTTGTATTATCATTATTTATCTTTTTCCATGTTTACTACCATTTACTCTTAGAAACCCCAGAGTTACAGGCTGGTAAGTAGGTTCACCAGAACGACGAACTCATCTCCCAAGAAATAAAAAGAAAAACCTTTCAGTGACCTATTCTCCTCTTTTCTCCAACACTCAGACAAACAAAGGGCATATATAGCATTATTTCTACATCAAACTGTTGAATTTTGAGGTGGCCCCACCAGCAAAGCCCCTGTACAACGGGCATCAACCAGGCTGGCAAGCCAAGGGCCAGAGCAGAAGGCAATTAAAGCCTCACTCTTCCCCTCCCTACGCAACGCACCGAAAATGAAATCAACATCCAAACTAATTAGTTTCCAGCAGAATATCAGTTTACTCACTAGCAGAAGGGTTGTTACTGCTCTTACCCAAAAACTTCTAAACATACCCTATGAAATCTTGCTTAAGCCACGGGACCAAGCCAAGCACATCCCAGTGTTACCATATACGGTCACCAATGCGAATACGATGGCAACTTGACAGATTTGGAACAAATATCGCGTTGTGTGTCACTGAGATAACATAGGCAGGAAAATGTCAGATTGTATTACCTGTATCCGACCGGAGGTGTGGAGTGGTAGGAGCTACATTGCTGCAGGACATAGTCACTAAAGGTTAGTGACCCAAGATGGCATTCGTCCCCCCCTGCGGAGGAGGGCCAGAGCAGGACATTGAGGCCATTTATGCCCAGTATAAGGCTGCTTGGAGAGAACAGGAATGGAGTGACATGAGGGATGAGCCACTGGGCCTGCACTATTATCCCAGGTTCTGGGCTGATGCTACCCGGTGCGGCTGGTGACCGGGCTGAAGCTGCCGCCCTACACCTCGGCCGTCAGCCAGAAGGTCTAGTGAGTGCCTCTTAGAAAACCACAGCACACTGGTTTTGTTCTCAAAGAGCGGATTCTGTGCACCCAGAAGTTCTTGTCTTCACCCACAAGGGAATGAAGGGGCTTGGATTTTTACCAAAATAGCTCCCGAGTAAGACTTTTTTTTGTTACTGGTTCCCTCCAGGAGATCTTTAGCCCAGAATAAGATTGGTCACTGGGGAGGGGGTTTATTCCAGATTAAGTCTTTTTTGGAAGGGTCATTCCAGTGCATTTGCAGGTGTAGACAAACCCTTAACCAAAGTCTTTACATTTTGGCCATGAAAGCATTGGTTCAAACTTAGCCAGAGCTGCCTTACCCTTCATCCCTCCAGACACGGAGAGTTCTGCACCTGGACCTCTAAAGCCAGACCTGTTCTCTGTCCTGGCCAGAACCAGGAGACTAACACATGCCCTTTTTTGCACAGCATTTTGTACATTGGCAGGGTGACAGGTCAAGTCACAAGAAGGGCCAGAGGCAGTAGGCACAGCTCCGAACCTGGAAATATGCCCCCGGTTGCTGGGGGAGGAGGGGAAAATTGCTGCATGAGCCCAATCAGTCATCCCTGCGGGGCCCTTGGCCTTAAAAGGCGCCACCTAAGTAAAGATGCAAAAATAAAACAACGTACCATTTAATGGAAGATTGCAGCTGAGCACTCAACTGTCAGGAAATATCAAGGCCGGAGCGCGTGGGCAACTTAACTCTGCCCCCTTGTGCAAATGCACTATGGCACAGCCCTTCCCCAAAGCCTGGCGTGCAAACAGCCAGCTCCATATTAACATCCAAATTCCAACATAAGCTACTTTTGCCCAATGTGAGCAGCAGAGAAGGGCCAGCACTTCACAGAGAGCCTCCTCAGCCACCTTCCTCACTTGACCGCGAGCCAGTGAGCACCTATTTAACTCGGGACACCTCAGATGAGGAGGCACTGGCACACTCTAGGCCACACACGTCTAACTCACCACCAGGATACAGATATGAAACAGGCTTCGGCCAAAACAAAAGAGCCCTTCTTCCTCCAGAGTAAAGCCTCACAACCTCAGGCTGAGATTTGGCCAGAGGAGTGTCTATAAAGCCCGAGTGACTGAAACAGGTAACACTTAGACATCTCCAGCGGCCCAACACACCGCCTGATACACTCAGAAAGAATCTGCAGGCACGTTAACAACAGGGAGAGTCTTCCCAAGAGTATGAAGTTATCCCAGCGTATATATCTAATAATTGGGGATATTCAACAGCACAGAAAGGTCACAGTGTGCTGCAGAGCTGCTCACCTCTGCTCACTTACAAGTTTGCTCTTTCACCTACGTCCTCTGTTATCAAGAACACTCCCAATCTGCAAAGCAGGAATTAAATGTTAGGGGGTTTTCTATCTTTTTTTTTTTTTCTTTTACAGCAATAACACATTTTTCTTCTTCACTTTCCCTCTCCTGATATCAGCATGGGAACAAATTACATTTTCCACGGGTTGGGGCCTGGTTTTTAAACTCTATTTCTACATAATTTTAACTAACCACGACCATCTCTCCATCCACTTGCAGGGTAGATTTCTCAAGCACTGAAAAGGAGTTCCAATAATCCAATTGCCAATCTGATCCTATCAAAGTTATATCAAATAGGTCTTTCCATCAGAAAAATGATGATGTCTTGAAATTACCACTGTGAATTTGTGGTCGTTTCTCCACACGACAACAGCCCCCAGGACTTCATTTTCCAGGGGCAATAAAAGAGTACCAGCAAGACAAGTGCAAACCAAATTTAAACAGGGTCAGCCAGTAAAGCAGCCAATACTCAGCTCACAAAAAGAGACCAAAATCTTTTTGTCTTCTCCTGCCCACTTCAGATCTTTTCCGGAACTCCACCAACTTCTCCGCTCCATTGCAATCCTGTACGGCATCCGTAAGGTCATCTGAATTCATACACTGCTGACCACTGCCTACAACTTAAACTTAGTCTCCATTGTAAACCTTGCCTGGAATTCAGACTTGCTGGACTTAGAGGCTGTATGCTGTTTTCTTTTTTCATTCAGCTCCCAGCCGAATCATTTTATAGTGCTGTTGCCTCTGTAAAATATTTGCTTGGGAGCCAATGCCAAGAAGGGAAAAAAAAATCCCAACGCACTAACCAAACCTTGGGCTTTTAGACTAATGCTCCCCGCTCCCTTCCCACCCTCACCCCAAAACTATGATTTTATTTTTGGCAAGTTACGGCCCAGGCAAAGGGCGAGTTTAAACCTTTTAATCTGTAGCTCCACAGCACTGGGTGATTTAAATTGTCTTTCAACAATTCGTGCAAACTCTGATCCAGTTGGGAATTGCAGCTGGAACAATCTGCATCCTAAAGCCATACCCCTATTCTCCTGGAACAATGCAGCCCCTCCTTCATGACCAGAGGCCGGGGGAGCTAAAGCCGTGTTTCTCATTCAAGCTTTCCAGGGACAGCACCCACCAAGGTATGACCCAGGCGAGAGCGGAGGGAAAGCCAGCGCTCCTTCCACTCTGATCCCAGAGCGCTGCTTAAACCACCTTCCCCTAAAGAAACTCCTTCTTTTTCCACCCCCTCACCCCCCATCACTCCCAGGTCAATGTATTTCAGTTTGCCTCTGGTAGGGCAACCTGTTTATTGAAATCTGATCAACTGCTGGAGCCCCAGCATTAAAATACACTCTCGCTGTTGGGAACTGTCATTTGTCTGTCACCGAGGAAGTTAATGGATGTGTTTGTTTAGTTTGCTAGTGGGAATATACAGGGCAGAGGCTGGAGGGATTACAGGAGGGCAGAGGTATTTCTGATCCACAGAGGAATGCAGCTGCTTGTCTTTAAAATTGCCTGTGTGTTTTTACACACGCGGGAGAAAAGCCCCTGGAAGTTCACCTGCGCCTAAGAGACCTCAGCAAACCCTGAGCCACCGCGCTCCATCCGTCCCAACCAACGGCCCCCAAACTCGCAGGCGAGGGGGCACCCCACCCAAACACACAGGCGAGGGGGCACCCCACCCAAACACACAGGCGAGGGGGCACGAGCCTGCGCCCCTGAGCAGCTAAGCAACGTGGAGGCCACGAGTCCGCGCCGACAGCAGCTCCCTTAACGGGGTGCCTCCGAGGGCACCCTGGGTGCTTGCAGAGCCTGAGCCCAGCAGAGCAGAGGGAAGGGAGCGCTGGCAGCAGGCGCCGTCTCCTTACCTCTCGCCGAGTCCGAAAATGCAATTATCCCTGCGAGGAGCAGCGCGAGCTGCAATTCCATGGTGAAAACCAGATCCCTCCGTAACGCACGGGCTACCGTCCTCTCAGACCTGGAGGCAGGGAAAAGGACAGCAAAAGAATTACTGGGGAAAGAACAGAAAGCCAACAACCCCACAACTTCGTGCGGAGTTTTAGAACCTCTTGCAAAGGAGCAAGAGCAGAAACAGCACATGAAAGAGGGACGTGCTAGCGATTCATTCCTTGGCGCTCAACAAGTAAAACTTTGCCCTCCTCTCTGCTTTTAGCCTGATATAAATCAAGAACCCACTGAGGCCAGCGAGCTCCTCTAAGTTTACAGTTAACGCATAATTCTTTGGTATCCTGTACAGAACCAGTCTGGAAGGCAAACAAAACACTAAGCAAGTGGCCATAAAAGCAAGATTTCAGGTTAACAATTTGCGGAGGAACTTGGGGGAAAGGGGGAGGAGGAACGTTACCTCTCCCATCAGCAGCCCAGAAAACTTTGCATTGCGGGTTCAGTGCCCCCCAGCCAGGCTCGGCTCCGGGTGTGTGCCTTCCTCCACTCTCTCCCAACTTCCCTGAACTGCACTGATTTTTTCCCTCCCCCGTTTCCCCCCCCCCCACACCCCCACAGCGAGCCCCATTTGTTTCCCTGTGCTCCAGAGGTGCGTCCCAAAGCAAAACCCCCCTTGATTATCCAGATTCTTGAAGGTGCCTTCGCTGCGATACGCAAACCCGGGGTAGCTCAGGTTTACATTAATTACACCCTGTTCTCCTCCTCAAACTCTCACTCTCTAAACACCGTCTGAATTCCTCACCCTTGTAAACTCCCCGGTTTAAACACTCCGTGCCCCCAGGACACACAACAACCCGCGTACAGCATCCAGCAAAGCAAACAGGACGCCTTGCCATGAAGCTTCCCCATTTGCAGCGGGGAACTGGTACAGAGGGGAGGGCGCCGGGGGGCGGCCGGCGGGGCCGGGGCGTGCGGAGGGGCTCCCCCGGGGCGCAGCGCGGCTCAGCCCCGCGGTGGCCGGTAAACGGGATCTTCGTAGCGAGGAAGTGGGGTCGGGGAAGAGAGGATGGGGGGTGGTGGGGGAACACCCGGCGCGATGCCACCTGGTGCTGCCCGCCCCCCCCCCTCCAACTCCCGCTTCGGGGCAGCCCCGGCGGCTCCCAGCTGTGGCGTTTTGTGTCGCCCCGACCCAAGCGAAGGGGCGTCCCGGGCGGGGGTGGTGGTGGTGTGTGTGGGGTGGGGAGAGGGCACTTACCTTGGCTGCCGCCGGGGCTCTAGCACCGTGCGCTGGCGCCCATCCTCGCCGCTCGCCGCCTCATGCCCTCCGCGGCCACGGCGCCCGGCAGGGCGCTCCGCCGGCCTCTACCTCATGCCCCCCCACCCGGGGCGGGTGGGGGCTGCCCGCTGCTTTTTTATTGGGGGGGAGAGGGAGGGCTGCCCTCCCCACGGAGCGGCTTTCCCCCTTTCACCACCGGCTTTTTTACCAAACACCCCCCACACGCACTTCGCCCCAGGAGGGATTTTCCCACTAGGGATCCACGGGCGAAGAGCTCAGGAAAACGGGGGGGGGGGAAGGAGGGAAGAGGAGGGGTGGGGGGAAACCTCGCCAGTTATTTTTCGGGCTTTCCGGGTAGGGCTGAGCGTGTGTGTGTGCGGGGAAGGGACAGCGAGGACCTGACAGATCCGCCGAGGCTCCGCAGCCGCGGGATGCCCGGTGATGCCGTCCCGCGGCTCGCCCAGCCGGAATCCCGTTTAAGGAGCGAGGGGAGGAGGGGAAAGGGGCTGGGGAAGGGGAGGGGAAGGGGGGATGGGGTGGGGGGGATGTACAGAGCCGGGGCGAGAGAAACAAGCGATAAAGCAACTTTCCCTGCAGGGCTTTGTGGCTGTGGGGGCAGAGCCGCCGAGGAGGGCGGTGCGGGTGCCGCCCCGCTCCAAACTTCGCACCAATCCCCGGGAGCCCCCGCCCTCCCCGCCGGCCCGCTCCGCGCCGCCGCTCCCCTTAACCCTTTGCGGGGGCGGCGGGAGAGGAGGAGCGGGGCTCCGGGTGCGCCTCGGAGCGGCGGAGCCCGGCCCGCGACGTCCCGCCTCCCCGGGGCTGCGCGGCGGCGGAGCCCCGCAGCCCTCCGGAGACCCCCGCCGCCCCTCCGGAGCATCGCGGCTCCCCCAGAGCAGCGCAGCCGGCCTTGTGCCCCAGAGCACACCCCACACACACACATCCCCCCCACCCCAGCCCTGCGCCTTCTGGAGCCCAGGTACCCCCTGAAATCCCCGCGGCGGTGGAGACCCGCAGCCCCCGCTGTGCACCCCACAACCCGTCCCTGCATATACCGCCCCTCTTCCCACGGCCAGGAGCGAACCCCGGCTGTGGAACCCCCGCGGAGGGAGATAGCCGGGATGGGCTACGCCGTTCTCACCTCTCCCGGCTCGGAGGCAAACCGTGCCAGAGAGAGACTGGGCTGAACTAAACGAAACCAACTGGAAAATAAAACCCCGGAGATGCCTGTTCCCTCGATTAACTGTTACAATTATTTATTATTTACTTTCAAACAGGACTGGGCTGATGGATGGGCTCTTACAGCAGATCACTCTCCAGGCAGGATAGAAATCAACCTGGCAGGATCCACCAAATAGACTAAACAAGTCAGGAGGGAGGGGGAAAAAAGCTGCCTCCGCAGCTATACTTTTATATCTGGAGAGAAACATTGTTCCTGTTGATGTTATTGTTTATTAGATCCCTCAGTTGACACACTCCAGCATGAAGGCCTCTTGAAAACAAAGCTGTCTGGATCCTAATTTAATGTGATAGGCACCAGGAGAACCCCTAAACTCAGGCCAAGATGTGGTTTGGGCAGCCATCTGATGTATTTTGTTATGATTATGGAATCGCACACTCTATTATTATTATTATTATTATTACTACTAAATATTTTTACTCAGCAGTTCCTGACAGCATTAAATCTTGATACACGAAATCAATGTGAAAAGGCATTCAAGACTAAACATATCACCCCCCTGAATCATCAACTAACGAAGGGGCTGACAATACTGGGTTTATTTTTACATATTTATATCATCATCTTTATTATTAAAGCTCATTCATCTGAGCAATCGCAGATGGACGACGACTCCTATCAGGCAATAACTTCAGCCTCATTGACTTCAAAGACAGTGTTGACTGAAGCAAACCTTCAGGACTTGACCTACGTGGTCATATTCATGCCATAGCTTCGGATAAAATCACTCCCACTTGCACCAGAAGGAGAGCTCAACCACACACTACATCTCAAGGGATGATGTGCAGAACACGTCTTTGTAACGTTTCCCTGCCATTTCACCACAAAGGAGCCAAGGTCTTTGTCCCAAGGACATCACCATCTAATACCTGGCCCCAAAACTATTTACATAACTTCCTGTACCCATTCAGGCTGTCCAAAGCAGCCTCTCAGTTTTGGCTCGGGTGTGGGATGCCTGCCCATCATGGACAAGTAGGATGAACTCAACTGAAAAGCTCCTTCTCATCATCTATTTTTTCTGGGTCATGCAGTGAGACCAGGGCTTATTTCCCAGCTGCACCATGACTTTCTCATCACAGCCTGAGTAGGGACACAAGTGAGCTCTGTCTGGGTCTGAATCAGCTCCACTCTGGAAGAAGGGACCTTCTTCCACCCCAGGTTGTGCCCATGCCCAGCATCAAGTGTCCAGCTCGGGTTAGACAAGAAATAAACCCCTCTGATGGATCTGCTGCTTCCATCCTCACTTGCTTACTGAAAAACCCCACGTGTGTCTTTGTGGGTTCAAACATCTCCCAGGCTGTGGGTACTTCTCCTCCCAATACACCTATAGAGCAATAAAATCTCTCCCCCCAGCCTTTCACTAGTGGGAAGTTGTGGCAGAATTACAGAGGTGGTACACAAGGTTTTTCAAAGCAGCCAGGTGCCTAAACACCTTCAGATTTCCCTTCAGCCTCTGTCTTCAGGCATCAAGAAGCTCTTTAAGAATCTGACTCCAAGTGATGTTGTGAAGGGATGACATGGGGCAGGAGCAGAGCCCACAGCTTCCACACCCCAGGCTAAAATAACCAGAAAACAGCCCCTACAGACACAAAAATGCCTGCACAAGGATTTTATTTTGCAGGAGCTCAGGAGTTTTTCAGGCTTAGTTAGCCTGAAAGACTGTCTGAAACCATGCTGTAGACTTCATCCATCTCATTCCCAGGACAGCAGCAGAGGACTAAATTGATATAACAAAAATAATTAATATGACTGAAACAGCTCCTGGTTTATCAGCAATAAAATCTCACGCTGTTTTCCCAACACTTCTACCTAAATAAGGAAACATGCAGAGCTGTGTTTTTCTGGGCTGGCTGTAATTTGCAGGATGATTGAGTAGTCTGAAAGTCAACAGCCCCAGTTTGCTCCTCCACCCCACAGTCCTGAGACTAAGGCTGTGGGAAAACAGCTTTCTGGAGCTGACAAACAAAACCAAATGCTAAGCAACTAAGTACGTGTCTCTGCGTGGTCTGAGAAGCAGCCTAACAGTCTATTTGTATCCCACTTGTCCACAAAACCCTGTTTCCAGCCCATGGCTTTCCAGATTTTGCATAGCTGTGATGGTCTAGTGAACATCCATCCCCAGAACAACTTTCTTCATGTCTCCAAAACTATGGCTTGGCCTTTTTCCAGCTTTTTTACCTCTTTCCTCCCAGGAGCTGCTCACCTCCGTCATCACAGAACTCCATTCCCCCTCCCCTTTCATTCTGCTTGTTTTGTCCTTTCTCTTCCCTGACAGATGATCTGGGAGGTACAGCACCCCTACAATGTAATTCCTAGCCAGCTCCAATGATTTTCTCAAGCTGCAGGTGGTAGCCAGGAATTGAATTTACCCATCACACCCAGTACCCCAGGTGCCAGGGGCCATCCAAGCAGCTTGGGCTGGTGACGGTGCCTTGCAGGAGCACGAGGCCCTGTGGCACAGGTCCATAGGGACATGCCACCCGGGTGGAGGGTGCTGGGTGCAGCTGACGGAGCACGTGAAGGTGATGGAAGGGCACGGCCAGGATTAGGCGCATTCCCTCCACCCGCCACCCCATTTGTGCAGCCCTCCTCGGGTTACTGGGGGGAGCAGCCGCCCCAGGGTCAGCCCGAGCATCCATCTAGGATCCCTGCTTGGCACAGGGGATTGCTCTGGATGAGGGGAAAGGTAAGTAACGTGATTAAGGGGTCAGATTCCCCTGGCTGGCTCAGTTCTGATACAGCACTCGACATGTAAGAAGGCGGTACAGAAGATGTCACAGCTGGGCAGGCCTGGAGACCGACACACACCTTTCCACTTGCAAACCTCCAGAGCCACTGGGCTCATCCATTTGGGTCTTATAGAGGGTCTTATTGAGGTTAAAACTGTGGGCTCAGAGCAAGCAGTGTTTTATGAGAACTACATCACCATCTCCCCTACCAGTGGTAACTGAGACCTAGCTGTACCGTAGGTAGTATTTGGAGAGGAGGTGTGGACAGATGGAAAGACGAACCAGGGTGGTACAGTCCTGATATCTGCATTTTTTTCTTAATAAAAGAAGACATTTCCTCTCCCCACTTATACACTTATTCCCTTAGATTATTATGCTTTGCTCTAAGCAGTGTTGCAAAGAAACATAACCTATGCATAAGGTTAACTTTCATACATGAAGCATGAAAACCATTGTCAGGCAGAGAGGAAAAGATGGCAACGTGGGGTTAAACGTCCTATCAACCAACCCTTGGGCCCTGTGCAGGATGCTGGGACCTCCCAAGGTCCCACTGCCCCGTGGCCCTTGTATCAGGGCTTTTGAGGGGTTTTGCAGGCACAAAGGATCCCTCTGCTACCTCGCAGTCTCTGTTTTGGTCTGAAGTGTCACCGGGAGAGGGTTCCCAGCCTTTTCCCTGCCCAGTCTCACTGTGCCTGGAGAACGTGCTTGGATTTCTCATTGATGCTAAATTTGCACATGACGGCATTTGCAGGAAATGCTTTCCACCATCCCCAGTTGGCCGGGAGACCCTATCTCTCTTGGCCAGGTTAGGCACGCTGTGTCAGCGCTCCCTGGCACTAGGGAAACGTGACAGCCCTGAGAAGGGTACGGGCGGCGCTCGGGGAACACCAGCCAGCCCAGCCCAGGAGGACACGTCTTGTCGCCAGTGCGAGTCCCTCATGCTGCCTTCCCAGGGGCTGCCAAATGAAGCTCAAAGTCTCAGTGGCTAAGGCACACTGCTCATCAGCTTAGATCAGGTCTCCAGAATGGATTATAGCAGAGGACTGTCAAGCAAGACAGCAGGCCTGCCAGAGGCCTAGCTCTCTTCACCGAAGACACAGGCCCTGACAATATCCTCATGTTCCCATGAAAAGTTCCTCATGCTGAGAGGATTTTGATAATCACATTCTCAAAACACAGCAGCCTTGATGACAGGGGTACAGACTGCCCTAAACCAAGAAGTTATGGGAAGGTACTTGGGAGTAACAGAACATGTCAAGAACCAGCCATAATAAGATGGTCAAAGCAGCAGGTGTGTGGATGCTTTTAGGCATCAAAGGTAAACTAATGATATTTAGCTATATCAGAACTCATTATTATCACTAACCAATCAGTGGGGTGTGAACAGTGTGTGTAACCAATTAGCAGTTCTTTAGCTTGCCACGTGGACAGTAACAAATGTCTCTAATCTGTGTGATCCCACCCAAGAAATGGCTTCACCTGAAATTCAGATGGAATTGCGTGTGGCCCATCGCCGGTCTCCATAGAGGACAACTGCTCCTTCCAGGCTATGCTGAGCTCTCCTCTCAAAGGCAAAGCTTGCTTGTGCAGGAGAGCCAAAGCATCCCAGGGCAGCCCAGGAATACTCCAATATACCCGTATTCCCTGGGTGATGACTTCAAACAGCCTTCCCTACTCAGCAGTGTGTGTGAGAAGGCCCCAGTATTATAAAACACTACAATCCATGCAAAATTCTCCTTCTTTGCCAGAAAGGTATGCATGAGGAAGGGGCTTAGACCCAGCAATACAGATGGAAGAGCACACAGAAAGTTCTGGACGCACAAGTCCCAGACCTTTTCTGCTTTTTCTCTGACTTCTCTTAGTAGACCTGAGAAAACCTATTACCTGTCGTGACAGAAGTTCCTTTCCTTCCACCACCCCGATGGCTATAGCAGGAATAAACCACATCTGATGCTCAGCACACCATTTCCACACTCTCAGAAGGTGCTCAGATATTTGGATGAGGCATATGCTACAAAAAGCTCATGGCAGACAAGGTGTGTTTGAAAGAGCTAAGCTCCTCCTGCTTTAATTCTACCTCGTTCTTCTTTCTCACATCCCTTTGCATCACCTCAAGCAATTTGCTCAAGCCCCATACTGTTTTCCACGCTTACACGTTCACAGGCAGTTCCCTTACTCAGCCTTTGCTCAAACTACAAGTAGTTAAAATTTCCAAATGTTCTCCATAAACACATTCTTCCTCAGGCCTCTTATCCTTTATATCACTCAACACTGGTTTCTTGGAGTCAGTCTGACACTGATGTATGAAGGATTTGATTTTGCTTTCCTTTTACATCTGGCTACTCCAAGCATAATCCCACTGGAGCCATAGGAATCACTGTAAGTGAGAAAAAAACCTGATCAAGCCAACAGACTCATCTGTGCTGCAACTATTCAGTCCAGGTAGTCAGGGCTGAAGACTCTGAATATGCATCCCCGGATCTAAACACATCATTGAGGGATGTGACCACAGTTTTGAAGGCCTGAATCTCCTCTCACTGCTCCCTCACATCACCCCTCCCCATGCAAGGAAGTTTGTCTGTATACATTGCTGTTGGAAGTGCTGTACTCACCGTTGGGTGTAGCAAAGAAATGCAGCAAACATAAAAGGGGAGATGTGAAAAATAACCATGGGGGGGGGGGGGTGGAAAAAGAAAAACATATAGCCCAGGATCAACAGGCAGAGTGAAAAACAGAAATGTCAAGAATTAATTGCTGCCCAGACATGAGGAATGTTAAGGGAAACTGTCTGGGGATTTATGTTCAAAAAAATAAGACAACTTCCCAAACTATTTCCTTTCAAATCTCTCAGCATTTTCCATAAATTCCATGTGCATGTGTGGTGCTCTCTGATAACATACAAATCTGCATGCATAAACTGTTTGGAAATGTTTGTACAGTTTCATCCAAAAATATGACTATATGTTTGTGTTTTAATTGTCAGCAATAGGATATTAGGCAATAACCACATGCATCGTGTCAGGGGCACTGGTGAAGTTTAGGTGGCACTAGCACAACCTCCTCCCTCCTGGCTCCATCCCAGTAATGAAACCGGGCTCTGAAGGGAGAACCTGTAGACAAGCAGGGTGCAAAGGAGAGCATGGACCCTGCTCTGAGTGACAGGGGTGCCAATCCAGACAGACCCATGGAAACTAATGGAGCCATTTCAGAAGCACAGGGCTGTAGCCAGGAGCAGAAATGTGCTCCTTTCCAGGTCAGGCATCAGAGTTTTTGCAACTCTTTGGGGGAAAAAATAAAAAGTAAAAGCCTTGGGGGGAGGAGGGGAGGGGAAGGGGGGTGGAAATGACACTTTGCTTCAATCAGTGTCGTCTGAAAGGGCTTTCATTTATTAACATTCTTGCTGAAGCTGAACATTAGTTCCGCTTTATCAGGAATATAATGCAGCTGCACTTTCTGGATGGGAACAGCCCCAAAAATATGTTAACTATATCGTCAACAGCTATGCCTTGTTTACTCCTATGTGTAAAAGCATAAGGAAACTATCCTCCTAGGGGAGAGGAGACTCTAGCTGTATGCAAAGAGAAATAAGAGGAGGGGCTGGAACGGGATGCTGGCTGAGAAAAGGGGTGAGAGGATTTTGCTGCCCTCCTCCCAGTGAGCAGCAGGATCAGGCCAGCAATCAGTAGGTGTGGATTTGTGTCTCAAGTGAGGCGGGGGGAGCTCAGCACCACGCTGTGCCTTTGCAGAGGAGCACTGGGGAATCCCATGCTCAGTTCTGCCTGGGCTGGCAGGAGCTTTGTTTTGCCCAGGGTTTGCTGAGAAACTCTCCTTGATTCCCCCCAAGAGCACATCAGCCAGGTCAGGCTGCTCTGGGACAGCAACAGGGCTAGCAGGGAACCTGCATCCATCCCCTTGATGCTTTCTTTCTAGGACATTGGGGACACGTTTTTCCTGAAGCAAATGCTGCAGGCAGGGTGCTGGCTCGTGCACAGCTCTCAGCCTGTGCAGCCCACTCCATGACAGCTCACCCTTGGCATTATTTGGGCTGGGCATGAGCTGCCCAAGGAAATCAGCTGGCTCCAACAAATGTGTTCCCACAGTGTGGGGGCTGCAACAAGGGAGGTAGCTCTGGAGAGGCTTCCCTTGAGCACAGGGGGGACCTGAGCTGCCCAAACATTCATCAGACTCTCATTGTCTGGGTGCTGTGTCCATGGCTTCATCCAACAGCACTGGCAGGCGCAGCGGGAGGCTGGGGAGGTGAGGAGGACACTCACACCAGGAGGACAGATTGTGATGGATTTGAGGAGCACTGCCCGCTTCCCCACAGCCCAAGGAACACGGGATGTGTTCCACCAGGATCTGACACACTGCCTACTACACAGAGGAGCTTCCATCCCACCCTCCCCAAGCATAGGCAGGGTTAAATATCAACCACACCAGCTCTGCTTAGGCTATGGCACTACCAGACAGCCCCATGGCTAAGTAGCCACCCCCACAGCCATCCCCACATGAAGGGAAGAGCAGGGAGCATGCTAAGGAGCCCTGGAAATATGCAAGGAGCAGCCAACGTTTGCTGCCAAACACTTTTATCTTTAGACTAAGATAAATCTGTTGCTTACTTAACCCAGCCTTTATGAAACTCACAGCTCCGGGTTTCCAAAATAACAGGAGCAGAGTAGGGCTGGCTGGTGTCCTGGTGAGCAGCAGATATATACAGGGCAGCTAGAAGGTGACAGCATATCTCTAGAAAAATGGCTGGAGAGTAAATTGTATACCACAGAAAGAAGTAAGAAATTAACCTCTGTGGGTTGAGGAACTTACCTTCTTGTGTCTCTGTAAAGTGCAGGAGTCTGTTTACTTAGGAGAGCAATTAAGATAGAGCATTAATAATGAAGAACGAAAAAAATCTGCTACTCAAAAAGAATAACAAAGGACATAGAAAGCTTGAAGCTCAAGGCAGATGTAATGCAACAGAGAAAGAGCAGAAAAGTGTCATAAATGCTTAAGAGAGGTGTCCTCAGCTGTCACATGGCTTCCTTAGCATCAGAAGGACATGGAGGTCCTGGAGCCAGTGCAGAGAAGGGCAACCAGGCTGGGGAAGGGGCTGGAGGGCAAATCCTCTGAGGAGCAGCTGAGGGAGCTGGGGGTGTTCAGCCTGGAGAAGAGGAGGCTGAGGGGAGACCTTCTCCCCACCTCCCCTGCCCTGCCAGGAGGGTGCAGAGAGGTGGGCGCTGGTCTCTTCAGCCAGGGGACAGGAGACGGGACAAGGGGCAATGGGCTCAAGCTGGGCCAGGGCAGGGTCAGCTCAGCTGGGAGGGCAAAGTTCTTCCCTGGCAGAGTTGTGGGGCTGTGGCCCAGGCTGCCCAGGGAGGGGCTGAGTCCCCTTCCCTGGGGGTGTTTCAAAAGGGTAGATGAGGTGCTCAGGGATCTGGTTTAGCACAGGACAGGAACAGTTGGACTTGATGATCTTAAAGGGCTTTTCCAACCTGGTGATTCTGTGATTCTGTGGTTTGTAACCCAAGGCCAGAGGGGAAGAAAATGATGGGAGAGATACAAGGTGCAGCCCCTACTGCCATGCTGGCTCTGGGCCCCAGGCTCTGCTCACCAAGGTGCTTTAATTCCTATTATACACAGCTGTGTGTTCAGACAGGTGAATGTCAGCCCAGGTTGACACCCCAGGAATGTCAGGCTGAGTGCTGACCCAGGAATCTGGGACCTGCATCCTCTGAGAGGTCCCACAGACTGACCAGGCACTACCCAATGACCAGGGCTTTTATCAAACCTCAGACTTCCTGCAAAAACAACCCAGACTCCACCCTCATTTGCAGGTCATTTGCTTAGTGTTTTGCAGGGATAGGTACTGTGAGCCCACTGCAAATACTGACTGGAAATAGCAACTCCCAGTTCAGCCATAAAACTCACCAGCCCTAGTAAATACTTTATTTAATTTAGAGTTATCTGACAAGAATATGGGCCCTTCCACTGCCACCCATGACCCAGGCTGAACCTGTTTGGCCTGTGTTATTGTGCTAGTGTAATTCAGTGGAAAAGAGATTGGATTAAACAGGCAGCTCTGGAGGAGTAAATAAAAGGGACATGCTTTAAAGAGTAAATAGACAAGTCTGGGGTATAATGGAATAACTCCTGGCGGTGCTAAATCAAAGAGGAAAATAATGCCCTCACTAAAATCTGACCAGGGGTGTTTGTCTCTGCAAGAAAAAGCCCAGAGGGGAGCAGAGGATGCTCTGGGGGTGTCCACAAATCCATACTAGAAACAGTAGAAAAAAAGAAAAACAAAAAAACCCCAAACCAAAAACCAACCCCCAAAACCAAACAGAAAGTATGAAAGGAAAAAAAAAAATAAAGACAGAAGGCAAGATCTCTGTAGCAGCCAGGCTCACTGGGGAAGGAGCCCAGTTTCTGAATGATCTCTTCCTAAGAGGAGTGCAGAGAAAGCCAGTTTAGCTCTGGGTAATTCCTCAGTGATTCCAGACCAAATCTGCTCAGCAGCAGAAATAATATTTCTTTTTTTTTTCCTCACTGTCAGCCCTCCAGTTCAACCTGGACTGGTGGGTCAAGTCCTCAGCTTCACCTCTCCTCTTCCTTTTATGCTGCTCCAGCAATGGCAAGAGCATGTTTGAAGGCAGTGAGGGGATTTTCCTAGCATGGGGGATCCTACAAGAGTAGTCAGCAGCTCCTGCCTGGGCCAGCAGCACAGTGTTCCAGGGTAGGAGAGAGCTGGGAGGATGTGACTCTCCCTGGCAGCTGCAGCACATGGATTCCCACTTTGGGAACGGTTAGCTGATGGCATAAATCAGCCCAGGCACAAAATCAATTGATTTCTCTTCCTTCACAGCCTGTTTTACCCCTAAGCAAAAAAGTTGAGAAGCTGCATTCCTCTGCTTGCCAGAGCTCTGCACCCCCAGGAGCCCTGCAAGAGAAACAGGGCACTCATCTCTCCAGGGCAAAAGCAAGAAGCAAAGAGGTTTTTGTGAGCCCAAGGTCTGTTTCTGGTTGTATAATCCAAGGTAGATCCTGGTCTGGCTCCATCCCTCTGCTAGGTTGGTCTGCAAAGAGTAGGGGAAAAGACTTTAACTTCAACTCTCAGCTGAGCAGTAAATGGCCAGGTGGGGTAAAACATAGATGGAGCCACTTTCCAGAGCCAACGTCCTCATTTTCATGCAGTGGCATCAGAAAACATCCACTGTGAATGACCTGGGGACATTTGTTTCCCATCAGCTGCAGAAGGAATCCTCTGGGCTTGCAAGGTGTGAGAGTCCTTCTCATGGGCAAACAGGGCAGTGAATCTGGGGGCCAAAAATGAAATTCCCTTCCCCATTTCCACAGTGTTAGAGTTTTAATGAAGAGTTTTGACAACTTATAACATATTGTTGTTGGCTCAGCTTTAGGGATGTAATACCTCTTCTCTGCTAACAAGGGAATAGGGATCATCATTTCAGTTGAAAATAGGCATACAAGTGCAGAAAGACTAAATATATGTAATTTTATACAGTAATTTTCCTAACCAGAACCCAAGTATCTTAATAAATCATTTGTTAATGTGGAAAGGATAAAAACTTTTGAACCTTTTGGGGTCCTTTTGGGGTCCTGATGTGACTGTTAATTGAGATACCCAGGCTGCAGACATAACCTCCCAGCCCTACATCAGCAGAACACTTGAAGTGAATAAATGGAGAGAAGGAATTAGACATGAAGCTATACAGTGCAAAAGAATTCTTCAAGGAATACCACATCCTGAGCCTTAGACAAGGAAATCCAGGCCAGGCATTGTGGAAAAAAATTAATACATTTCAAGGACAAGGCAGAATGATGAGGACAATCAATCAGAATAGTCCAAGGTGTATAAACTGAGCTGTATTTTCCAACAACGTGGAGAAAGTGTGAGCCTGTTGTGTGACCCAGCACCAAGGTGCAGGACTTGGTTGCCAGACACCAAAGCCTCCCCAGGGCATGAAAGACTCCCCAGGGCTTTGCTTCAGAAGAGATTCCTAAGCAAGAAGAGAATTAGAACTGCTGGTCAGCATTTCCAAATGGCTGACCATGCCTCCAGGTGGTTAGTGTGCTCTGTCAGGGTGTGCAGCTCTCTGGATCCCATTGCACAGGGCAGATGGGCACTGCTAGAAGGCAACAGTCCATGGGATTATCCTGTGTTCACCAGCTAAGCTTTACAGCCCTCTGAGAGGAAACCAGCCCTAGGGTCATGCTTGGCTTACATCCAAGCCAGATTTACTCCCAAAGTGTGTTTTCCTAGCTAAAGCTGCCCAATCATGTTGACAACATTCCTAAACACCACAACAAGCTATGCCTCATGAGTAAGCCTGCTGGAAGGTGCTTCAAGACAAGCAGGTAGAAATATGGGCCCAGGAAGTAGGATTGCATGGCTTGAAACACAGCAGGCCAGGAAAGAGCAGCATCCTTCAGCACAGACACACAGCTTTGGCCAGGAAAACTTCCTTTGAAGCAAATGTGGAACAGGAGGGCATTTGAGCTGGTGTCTGCAAGAAGAAAATAAGAAGATGCTTTTTGAGTAGAGAAACATTATTGCTAGCAATATCCTTGTATCATCCTTGTATATCCTTGTATAACTACTTTAGTTAAACACAGACCCACATTTGTCTGAAGATACAACCCAAGAAGGCTAATGGGGCATGTGCCAGAACATCTCAGTTACCAGTGGTTACTTTTTGCACAGCTCTCAGAGGTGTTCTGGGGCTAAATAGTTAACTCCAGTTTATAGGATCTGAATAAAGCCTCATGGGTCACTCAAAAGAGACACAAAAGTCAAATTGGCATAGAGGGCAGCCTAGTGTCATTTCTGACAAATCCCTTGGAAAGTAGAGTTGCACTTTATTATATTAATGAACTCTGACAGAGTGGTCCTCTAACAGGCCTGGAAATGAGTATTTCATTCTTAGACTAAGACTTTTACCATCTACTAAAAGCTTTTCAGCTTTTTTCTTGATCTTCCCCACCCAGGGATGAGAATGTGCAGATTGCCCTTGCCTCTTTTCATCCACCTGATGTTGGCACACAAAGAAATGGCTTTCTCAGCTTGGACAGGGTGGTTTGCTTCTTCACTCTTCATGTTTCCTTCAGGAAGCAGCATGAGAATATGTCACATTTAGCACAGGAACGATCCTGCAAGAAAGGAGTACAGGTTCTTGATGGAGGTGCTGTGTTGTTCCCATCACTCTGAGGCCTCTTTGATGCCACTCTCCACACTGATACTGTGGATTTCATAGAATCCCAGACTGGTCTGGGTTGGAAGGGACCCCAACGATCACAGAGCTCCAACCCCCCTGCCACAGGCAGGGACACCAACCTCCAGGCCTGGAGCTACACAAGGTTGCCCAGGGCCCCAGCCAACCTGGCCTTCAACACCCCCAGGGACGGGGCACCCACCCCCTCTCTGGGCAGCCTGTTCCAGCCCCTCACCACTCTCTCTGCAAAGAACTTCCCCCTAAGATCTAATTAAACCCTTCCTTCCTTCAGCTTCACTCCATCCCCCTTGTCCTGCCAGTCTCTGCCCTTTGAACAAGCTGATTCCCCTCCTGTGTCTCTGCTCCCTTCAGGGACTGGCAGGCTGCAATGAGGTCCCCCCACAGCCTTCTCTTCTCCAGGCTGACCCAGCCCAGTTCCCTCAGCCTCTCTCTGTAGGGGAGCTGCTCCAGCCCTCTGAGCATCTCCATGGCTCCTCTGACCCCTCTCCAACAGTCCCACATGGTTCTTGTCCTGGGGCCCCAGCTCTGGACACAGGACTCCAGCTGGGGCCTCACAGGGCAGAGCAGAGAGGGACAATCCCCTCCCTGTCCCTGCTGCCACCCCTCTGCTGATGGAGCCCAGGATCCCATCGCCCTTCCCAGCTGCCAGAGCCACTGCTGGCTCAGGGGAAGTTTCTCACCCACCAGGACACCCAGGTCCTTCTCAGCAGGGCTGCTCTCAAGGGCTCAATCAGCAGCAAAGGCCCCACTGCACTGTGCAGGAAGACACATCCTGGCTGTGCTAGGGAGCAGTTCCCATGTGTGATTCTGTAGCAATACATGCAGGGTGCAGCTGAGTCTCAAACTGGGTTTCTAACTGGGGTCACTGGGATGCCATGCACCAGAACAGGAAAACATGTACTTGGTAAGTTGGACAACATGGTGTTACAGTGCTGGCAAAGCTAGGTGCCAAATTGCCTCAGTTAAACATGAATCTGAATGCTGGGGTGGCTCAAATGTTTCTAGGAATAAACCACACTCTTTAGAAGTTTAGCTCTGTTTTCCCAGTCGAGATGTTCTTCCAACAGCCTCAGGTGTGTGAAAGGCAGCCAAAGCAACTGTTCCTTATTCTGGGAGAACTGGTGAAGACTCAAGGATATTGAGATGCTTCATACTGCAGGCTGAAACACTGCATCTGTAATGGGGTGATGTCCCCAGCATAACATGCATGTTTTCTGCATTGAGGCAGGATTTCTGCATTTGACCTGGCCAGGCTGGAGAGCTGGGCAGGGAGAAACCAGATGAGGGTCAACAAAAGCAAGTGGAGAGTCTGGCACCTGGGAAGGAATAACTGCTGGAATCAGGACAGGCTGGGGGAGGAGCTGCTGGAGAGGAGCTCTGTGGAGAAGGACCTGGGGGTCCTGGTGGGTGACAGGGTGGCCATGAGCCAGCAGTGTGCCCTGGGGCTGAGAGAGACAATGGGATCCTGGGGGGCATCAGGAGGAGTGTGGGCAGCAGGTCACAGGAGGGGATCCTCCCCCTCTGCTCTGCCCTGCTCAGGCCCCACCTGCAGTGTTGTGTCCAGTGCTGGGCTCCCTGGGATCAAACAGACAGGGACCTCCTGGAGAGAGTCCAGAGGAGGCTGTGGAGATGATGAAGGGCCTGGAGCATCTCCCCTGGGAGGAAAGGCTGAGGGAGCTGGGGCTGTTCAGCCTGGAGAGAAGAAGACTAAGGGGGGACCTTATGAATGTTGATCAGTATCTGAAGGATGGGATGCAGGGGGACATGGGCAGCCCCTTTTCAGTGTCTGTGGGGACAGGACAAGGGGCAATGGCTGCAAGTTGGAGCAGAGGAAGTTCCCCACCAAGCTGGGGCAGAACTTTTCCCCAGTGAGGGTGAGGGAGCCCTGGGCCAGGCTGCCCAGGGGGGTGTGGAGTCTCCTTCTCTGGAGATATTCAAGACCCGTCTGGACACCCATCTGAGTGAAATGTCCTAGGGAGCTGCTCTGGCAGGGGGTTGGACCCGATGATCTCTCGAGGTCCTTTCCAACCCCTACAATTCTAGGATTCTATGATTCTGTGATTCTATGATCATCTTTGGATGTGTCAGGGCACCCTCTTTGGTTGCCATATAGATAGATACTAGTCTGCTCACCCACACACCTCTAAGCATTTTACTATCATCCATAAATTAAATCTCTGTGGGGTGTGAGTACCTCTATTTGATGGAGAAGCAAGATGCACTGGCAAGTTCAGTCACTTGGCTGAGTTTCCCCCCATCAGCTGTAGCTACAATCTCAGGCTCCCAGTCCTTCTTAATAAACTCTAATGCTTCATTATGGACATTGCTAGAGTGTGAGAAGAAGTCTGCCTGCAACAAACATACTACAGGATACTTTGCAAAGTATCTGAAGGGCTTTCACTGGAGGAAGGTTTGCCACCAAGGACATACCCAAGCTTCAGCACAGAGCATGCATAATGCAGAGGGCAGCAGTTTTCCTCTTGCTGCCAGTTAACTGCATGCAGGCTCCTGATTTATAGCAAGTCATGCCACCATTCTTGTGAGCTGGAAGTGAGAATGCCTGTGTGAAGCCCTGGATGCCACCAGAGAGTGCAGGACACATGGTGTGAAAGAGTCTCTTAATGCTGTAGGTGTATGGGAAGTGCCTGGCATCATCATCCCCTAACGAGGGGAGTCTGAACAAAGAGCACATGTGATCATGTGGGCTAAGGTTGACAAAAAATACTGGTCAGGGAGGAGCTGCAGCCACACAATTCATCTATGAGTCCAAGTTTTTCCAAAGCTCAGGAGCATTTGGGCTTGGAGCCATTGGTCAGCCTCTTGGAGACAGAAGCTCTCATAAAGTCACTGTGGGGGGACATGCACTGCTTTGGTTTCCAGTGCCTGATCTGAATACCTACATGAGCACATGGCCCTCCCTGTAGCTTCCTCTTCCCCTCCCATTGTCCTGACAGGTTCTCATCAACCCTCTCGTGTCATGTTCAGGAGAGCTCTGCAGACACTTCTTCTCAGCTTTGCCAGGAACTTATCTCTTCATCCCAGTTTGTCTTGAAGATGATAGCCCAGCAGGCTACATGTTTGTGCAGGCTATGGGAACTACCCTTTGCTAATCACCCCCTTCCTCACCCCAGCACCAAGACAAAAGAGAAAGAGAGAACTAAACACTGCCAAGTCCCATTAATGGGTGAGTAAGAGATGAGTGGTTTATCCCTCTGCTGCTAAACCCTCCTGGTGGTGTGGTGCATCCACCTGAGCTCCTTCAGGCACAGCATATCAAAAGTCACTGGCAAGATCCCATATGTGGATAGGTCTCCTGAGACCCTGAAGTGCTAGGGAGCAAAAGTCAAAACCAAAACAGTTAAGAAGCCCTGCATGAAGGCTTCCAGACCTGCTTAAGACAGCCATCACTGGGATGGCCCACATGGTTCAGGCCAGGCTGTGTGCAGACACATCTCTGTTGTGCTCCCAGTGCATTCCAGAGCAACCTCAAGTTTTGTCAATATCTGATTATTCCCCCTTTTCCTTCACAGATAAAGGAAGCACTGAAAATGCCACTGTTTAGTTTCATTTCTTCTTTTCCTTTCCATGTCTCCCTCTTAGCCAGTAAGCACTGCACAACCTCTGCTTTGCCACGTATAGCAGTAGTGTGTGAATAATAAATAACAATGATATGCTTTCAGCCAGAAAATAAAGCCCATATGTGTCCTCAAGCCTCTCTTTTCTCCTGAAGAATTCATGCAAACATTGGTTCCAGAGACTGTTATAATCCTGTTTACTTGTCAATGCTTGGAGTGAGCATGTAATTACAGTTCCACTGTAAGATACTTAACATGTAATTCAATGGCAAAGAGCTGCCACGTTATTATAGTCTTCTAAGGCTGGATTTATGCCCTGAAACCTAAATTAGTCCCAACAATTTCTGTTGAGAGGAGGATAATTTAATGCAAATATTATCAAGCACACCAAAGAGCAAGTTTCACCAGGACAAGAAACAACACAAGAGAGTCATTTCTGTGGGCTTTAAGCTCTCTCTGCCACCATGGTTTTCTTGGACTCTTATCTTCCTAGATAGGCAAAGGGTTTGTGTTTGAGTAGGGTGCAAAAAGGAAATGGAAAGTATCAGTGACAATCAGAGAAGCCTTAGGAATCAGTGTTGACCTTGGAGACAGACACAAAACCTCTGGGACACTGCTGTGGTTTGGCCCAGGCTCTCACTCACTGGGTGAGAGAATCAGCAAAGGGAACGTGAGAGAACCTGTGGGCTGAGATAAAAACAGCTGAATAGGACACACAAAAATAAAGGAGATAATAATGATAGTATATATATCAATAATGTACACAAAACAAGTGGTGAACAGAACCAATACACCTGAAGTCGATGCTGCATGAGACCCCCCCTAGCTGCCACACAAGACCCCCAAACTGCCCAGCCTCTCAGCCCACATGCACAAGCAAAGCAAGACAAGGAATTCATTCACCACTTCCCATCAGCCTGAAGTCGATGCTGCACAAGACCCCCAGCTGCCATGCCAGGCCCCCAGACCACCCTTATAATCATTTTCTGATATAGAAGGTATCCCCAGTGTCATAGCCACCTCCTTTGGTCTCTCCTTCTGGGAACCACAGTAGGGAAAAATGAGAATCCAGATATTAACAGCAGCCAATGTGTGTTCTACTAAACCTCCACCACAAGCAGAACAGAGAAACTATCAATCTTTGTCACTTCTCAAGTCATTCTGTCTACTTGCAGACTCAGCTCTCTGTTAAATTAATTACAGATGCCAGATTTGAGCCAGCCCAGATGCTATCTGCCATCCCTGATACTATCTGCCATCCCTTTGGACCCCACTTTGTCCCTCCACCCCTCAGAAAAAAAGCAGCTTTGTACAACATTTGAAATCATAGGCTGTTCCCGCCACCCAGGGATAAAGAGTTTTGCCCCAGAAAGAAACAACTCAATAGTCCTGGTCTGCCATTCACCCACCCCAATAAAGGAACAACACAGATTTCATGGCAGGCCTAATAAATGGTAATGAACCCAATTAACAGACCTGCTATAGCTCAGCACCGTGGGGATGCTCACAGACCACCCAGCCACCAAGCCTGACAGTCAGCGAGCAAGTCTCTTCTGGTGATACCCAGGGGTGCAACTTTGATGCCAGTACTGATCTGAAAGATGGAGAAAGTTATTGAAGTATCTGGCCTTTGCTCACTTACCTTGGTCTCTGGGCTCTGTTGTTAAGCCTGTCATACCCTCATCATGAACATCATCTATTGGGCCCTGCATTTAGAATAACCCATCCTCAGCACCACAACACTGAGCACTCTGATGGGCCTGTTCATACAAGACTCTCAGAGGGCTTTACATGTCCCAGCTGCTTAAGCAATACAATGTGCCAAAGAATTTCATAGAATCATAGAATTGTAGAGGTTGGAAGGGCCCTCCAGAGCCCATGGGGTCCAACCCCCTGCCAAAGCAGCTCCCCAGCTCATATTGCACAGGGCGGTGTCCAGACAGGGCTGGAATCTCTCCAGAGAAGGAGACTCCACACCCCCCTGGGCAGCCTGGTCCAGGGCTCCCTCACCCTCACTGGGGAAAAGTTCTGCCCCAGCTTGGTGGGGAACTTCCTCTGCTCCAACTTGCAGCCATTGCCCCTTGTCCTGTCCCCACAGACCCTGAAAAGGGGCTGCCCATGTCCCCCTGCATCCCATCCTTCAGATAGTGATCAACATTCATAAGGTCCCCCCTTAGTCTTCTCTTCTCCAGGCTGAACAGCCCCAGCTCCCTCAGCCTTTCCTCCCAGGGGAGATGCTCCAGGCCCTTCAGCATCATTTGGTCGGAGGCACAACAGGGTAGCTGTGTCTGCCACAGGAAAGTTACACACTTGCCTATGGCAACAGCCAAGGCTGCTGGAGGAACAGAGAGAGGATTCTGGCTTATGGTGTTCCCTGCATGCCCAGTCCCACAGTTCATTATGAGCTTTGGTTTTCCATTTGTAAAAGGAGCTTTGGACTTTCAGTCTTCCCAAGGGCAGGGTGGCACCAGCCATGGGACCCCTCCCCAGCAGGTGAGTTATCCACAGCACCTGGGTTGTCTTCACCACCTTTCAGCAAGGCTGCCCTTCTCGAGCCATTCCCCAGCTCCTGAAGCTCCTTGCCAGCCCTTCCAGTGCAAACACAGCGCAGGCAGCTCTGTTAAAAGGCCTAGAGGCCACAGCTAGGCTGAGAGTCCACAGGAGTCATGCGAACACAGGCAGAGAGTCCCCAAAGCTCAGAGGAAGGAGAGCAGAGGAATGCAGGGGAGAGCACCTGGGACCCCGCATTGCCAGCAAGCCCAGGTGTGCACCACACAGGCGGGGGGACTGCACTGGTGAGCCGGTGATGACAGCTCAGGGTCACTAATACATTAGTTCTTGGGGTCTCCTGTGCATCTGTTGGAGGGTTTGAGATTTGCCGTGGGCCGAGGGGATAATTAGGCAGGTGGGCTGCTGGCTGTCCAGCACGCCTGCCAAACTCAGGCCTCTGGAAGTGGGTGTAACCCTATGGAAAGCACGCAGGCGTGTGGATGTGTATAGAGTATCCTCACCCTCGCATACGCACGAGCCCGTGGAGGGGGAGAGGAGGAGGTGTGTGCACACACCGGCTCGCACACTTCTGCAGAAGCACAAGAAGACCCTGGGAAGAGAGAGATGTGTGAGCTGCAACATGGCACCCATCACCTGAGAGGCCCCTTGGAAGATACCTAGCGGTTTAGCTCTCCTCTCAGCAACTCTCAGCTCTCTTATTTAGGGAGAGCTGGCTGATGGGCTGCCTCAATAGCCAAGTTCATACAACGGTTACATTGTGCCATCTTCTGGTTAAAGCCTGTGGACTCCCTCTCCAGGAGTCCTGCTTAACTCCAGCACTGAAGACGGAGCTTTTTTTTCTTATGCCTTCAAGAAGTGAGATCTGGAGATGTCTGGGCAGCTCGGCTGTTGTGGTGTAACAGCATTACCTGCAGAAAGGAACCACAAGAGCAAGGCAGAGTTCATGAGGATCACAGGGATGTAGGAGCTTGCCAAACAGAGCCCTGATCTGCCAAGCCTGCTGCTCTTGCCTCCAGGAGAAATGATTCTTCAGCACATCTCTTCAACATGACACTGAGATACCCCCATATCCATTTGGGCAGCTGTGTGGCCATGAACTGCCTGTAGGTGATGAGCAAAGCCACAGCGAAGTGAAAAGGAAAGTAGATGCAGCAGGGTCCTCAGAGACCAAACATGTTCATCTCTCTGCTAAGGAAGATCATAAATATCCATAAATGCATGAGGACACATGTTCAGAGCAGCTGCCAATTACTCATCTGGATCATGAATGTGGGGAACTGGATGTTCCCAACCCACCCTTTGCTACAGAAAAATGAAGATACACAGCAGCAAAGGGATATGTGATCTTGGAAAGAGCTCTTTGTGGAGAAATAACTGGTCTGAATGTGCAAGCCTAGACTTGATAGGAAAAAAAAATTAACCATGGAATCCTCTTGTTTTTCAGCAGCATGGTTCATAATCCAAGTTTTCAAACATGGCCCTTGAAAGGAGAGCGATTCCCAGCGCTGCCGTGTCACGCCCAGCCCTCAGCTCACTTGCCCCAACCCAGCTCACTTAGTTTCAACAGCAACATTTCTCCACCTACCCAGGATCGTTTTGCAGAAGGAGGTGTGCGGGATGAGGAGTTCAAAATCAGCTAATTAGGTACAGATTAGACGGACAAATTAGAAACAAGAACTTCACTAAATACTGGTTAAGCAAACACAGCTTGAGGGAAGATCCGTGCTAGGGATTGTCGTCGGCAGCGCTGGTGGGAGCTGGATGAATTAGGTGCCCAGCAGTCCCCACCAAAAAGCTGGCATGTAATGGTGTTGCTACAGGAAACTGTGTGAAAGGATGAAATCACCTCCTGTTCCAAGGAAGGGGAAATAGCTGCTGCATTTCAGACACAGTAGTGTAACAGGGACTGGGCAGGCTGGTGGCTGCAAGCGTTTGTGGTCAGAGCATTATTTAATTATTTAACTGCAATGAGCTCTGTGAGTGTGTTTAGTCTCCAAATGTCTTTATAGCGCTCTGAAAATTTAAGTAAATCAGGATTGTTGTGAAAGCAACTTGATGCTATTATGCACAGCTATCAGCCAGCACAGGTACCCTGTCAGTCTTAGCTTAACCAAAGCAGAAGCAGCCAGAGACAGGGTTTTACAAGATACAGATGACTTCAGCCTAGCCTGCCCACTTATAATCTGCCTACACTTCCTGATGTGCAGGGCATCTCCTCACACAAGTCTTTCATCAGAAGGAGACACAGGAACATGTTTAGATTTTGAAGCACTTGGGTAGGTCTGTACCCTCGATGACCTGGCAGATGAGCAACCAGGAGCTTGGATTGCACCATGCTGCAGTCCAGCGGTGCATGGTGTCTCTGTGCATCACATGGAGAGCAGGAATCCCCTGAGACTGAGTTTACACTCTCATCAGGATCACCAACAGCAGAAGAAGGCTTTTTGGACCTGAATTTGGAGGCTTGGTGGGTTGAAATGAAAACTGAAGCACATAACCATCTCATGGCAAGGAGTAAGCTTTGCTAGCATCTGACCACTGTTGTTATCTAGTCATCTTCTAAGAATGGCTAAGTCCCTCCCTACAGTTGCATCATTGCTTGAACATGTTAGTAATAAAGTATGAAATGCTCTTCCTGCCTGCAAGCATACCAAGTATCAGTCCTCTTCATATATCAACTTCTAAACCTTGTAGCATTGTTCTTCTGATCATTTCTACCATTTCTTAGATTGCATGGGCCAAGACTGATCAAAATACTCAGTATGAGGTCTTTCAAGGCTGTGGTGGTGTGGGCTTCCAAGAGCAGCAATCTGAACTTGTATGTATCTCATTATTCACTGCCACTTTCAAATCTTCTTTGAACACTTTTTTTTCCCCCTGAATCTGCTTCTGGGTCATTGTTCATTCATGGCTGTCTCAGCATTCCTCCACTCCAGTCTGGCTCTGTCCTCTTCCACTTTTGGCATCACAAAGTGGCAGTTAAACTCAGGGTTTGTGCTAGGTCACCAGCACTGATGTGTGCACCTTCCCTCAGTGTATTTTGCAGGGTCCCATGGCCTTGCTCTCCTCTCCCAGAGGACAATCCCACATCATCCCCTGTCTCCGTTCCCTGCTCTGATCATGGCAGGTGGTTTTGACCCATCCCTCCCTTTTCTGGTTTGCTGCTTCCCACCTGCAATACTCCAGCATTTCACTGCAGGGGAGTCCCTGCCAGCAGCCCCCATTCCCCATCCCTGGTGGTGCCTGCTCTCAGCATTCCTGTGTGAAAAGGGCCTGCTGTAAGCATTGCAGGTGGTGTCCACAGCTCACGAACCTCCCTGATACCCTCTGGGGCAAAGAGAAGGAGCAAGTCCCCACATGACCAGGAACTGGCCTGGTCTTGGCAGCATGAAATAAGAGTCATCTCCACTACTGACCTCCTTGGCACCCAGCTGCACCCTGGGGAGCTCACCAACAGCAGTATCTCTCTGCTCCTGGATAACATATAGCCTGAACAAGTGTATTTTTAACCTCTTCATATTTTTATCCCATTTCTAGCACAGCACAATATCAGATACCCAGCTGAACCCCAACATATCATGGTTGTGCTAAATTCGCTGCGTGGACTAAATCAGGAAGGCAATTATACATTTGTTTGGCATGATCTCTTTTTAACACACCCATGTTGTTTGCTGGCTCTTGGATGCTTTTCTGCCCAAGGTTGTCACAGAAACCCCTTCAACACAGAAACCCCTTCAACACAGAAACCCCTTCAACACAGAAACCCCTTCAACACAGCATGAAGCCTGGACGCTTCCCCAAAACAGACAAGGTAATAACACAGAAGATGCCAACACCTGATTTCATGGTCTTCTTAAAGATGGGAACCATATTTGTTTGCTACCAGTCCTCAGATGCCTCTGATCTGGAGATTTATTGACTTAATTTTCACTGGCAGGCTTTTTTTTCCTCACTAGATGCCTGATCCTCTCTTGGTGTCCGATTCCCATTAACAGCAGAGAGAATTTGGGCTGATCAAGGGCTAAAGGACATGGCCCTGGCTGGGTTTTTTTTTTCAGCTCCCCTGGGTGCATTTTGCCTGTTGATTTATGTGAGAAATGGTGGAGAAACAAAAACACACAAGTGCCAAAAGAACAGGCGACTGAAGACACAATGGTCATGTCGTTATTGAAATGTGCTTCTCACCTCAGAAACAACAGTCTGCACTCAAACCAAGTGATAAGTGTGGGGAGAGATTGAGCCAAAATAAACCTCCTTATCTTAAAAAAAAAATGCAGCTTCCTAAAGCCAACCTGGATCTGCTCAGTGTGAACAACAAGAGAAAGTGCAAGAAAGCTGAGATAGTTCTTAAAATAATAGTACTGCAGGACCCAACAAAAAGTAAACTGCTCGTGGGACAAAAGTTGTTTCCAGTTAGTACTGAGGCTATGCCCAGGGAAGGTCAGATGGAGAGCAGGACCCTTCCACGTCTTGTACGTTCAGTTTACAAACACAGGCAACGATCCTGTGGGGAGATACCTTGGCCAGACATCAAACCCCAAGTGGTTCTCATTGTCTGTGAACTTCCCTTTGAAAGCAAGAGGACTCCTCCCAGCATGTAAGGTTAGAGGCCTTTGGTTAAAAGCTGGGCATTGGACTGATGTCACCAAGTCCACTGAGGCAAGGAGGATGAATGCCAGTCAGTGATGCTGAGTAAGGGGCTTTGTTTCGAGCCAGAGAGTTGTTGGGTACCTTTCCCCACCAAATTTACCTTCTTTTAATCCCATTCCTTGAGGTTGGATTGAAATTAAAAGATAAATCCTAAGTATATTCTTTTTGAAGGGTTCTAAATCCCTCTTGGACACCAAGTCAAACCCACAGGTGCTGCAGGCAGGCGTAACACAGAAAGCAACAGTTCCATATGGTCACTGACTCTATGGCAGAGAAGTCTCATGCCACACCTCAAACTCATTCCTCCTTAGTCCCCCTATCCCACCCAACACAGGTTGACCAGAGCTAAGCTGTGTCTTGCTTGCACAATGCAAACACCTCCAGAGTCAGACACGAACACGTCTGCCCAAGCCCTCTCCCCAGCATCACAGATCAGCCCTGGGTTGGGGCAGCCCCCACTCCCTCCTGCCTTGCTGGGAATTGCCACTTAAGATTTGCTTTGCTTGCCTGTTGTGCAGGTTACTCTCTTTTATGCACAAAAATAACTGTACACACATACCTAATTAGATGCATGGGGACACACATAACCTAATTAGATGCATGGGGACACACATAACCTAATTAGATGCATGAACATCAGCCTGTGTCTGTGGGCTCCATCTTTGTCTTTTAGTTAGCATAACCTAGCAGAAAAAAAGGGAAGAAAGAGATGTCATGTCATGAAACCTCTGTGATTTCTGAGAAGCTGTCCAATTGCCACCATGGACCACTACCCTTTAGCCAGCCTGACTTTTGTTCTTCAGGTTAGCAACGATCTGGTCCATCCCAGGGGTTTACCTAACTAATATGCTGCAAACTGAAATGTCCAGCTAGAGGTTCACACAGGCTTTGAACAACTTTTAGGGTGTCACTATTACACAAGCCTGAGGGAGAGCTGAGCCAGACGGTAAGCCCCCCACTTGGCCCACCATCCTCTTCCACTCCAAGTTTACAGCAGTGTTAGTTCCAGGTGACACCATGACACACCTGAAGGAAACCTGGAACTGTTGGAGAGATGATGTTATCCACGTGGCACTGGCAGTAGATAGGCTGACATCTCCATATAAGGAACATAAGACTACAATGAGCCAAAGGGTTGAGAGGAGGTTGACTCCACAGGAGTCAAGTCCATCACTTGACTGTGATTTTGCCTGGGGTTTTGCCAAGTATTTTGCAGGGGAAAGGGAAGGTCCTCTCCTGGGACACTGTTTCCCAGCAAAGCAGAGGAGGAATGACCCTTCAGGTGTGCCCACCCTGCCTGGGCACCTTCTGAGGTTGGATCTAATGTAATTCCCCACTGAAGTCCATGTCCAACCAGTCTGAGTGCTGAAAAAAGTCCAGCCCAGCCCTACCATCAAAATATCCATGAAAGGAAAGCACTAATGAAGCAGAGCATCCACTGGGAAAAGCTGTTTCTCCTTTTCTGACTTGCAGAGACTCTCTCAACACCGTTGCGATCATATGACACACTCAGCAGTAACGCAGCTCCAACTGTTGCTCCTCAGGAGTCTGTCTGCCAAGAAAACTGGCCAATGACTCATATTGGAGTGAGAGGAGGGTAGGACTGTGAGGTGACTAATGATTCAAAAGCACAGAGAATCACAGAATCACAGACTGGTCTGGGTTGGAAGGGACTCCAAGGATCACAGAGCTCCAACCCCCTGCCACAGGCAGGGACACCAACCTCCAGGCCTGGAGCTACACAAGGTTGCCCAGGGCCCCAGCCAACCTGGCCTTCAACACCTCCAGGGACGGGGCACCCACCCCCTCTCTGGGCAGCCTGTTCCAGCCCCTCACCACTCTCTCTGCAAAGAACTTCCCCCTAAGATCTAATTTAACCCTTCCTTCCTTCAGCTTTAATCCATCCCCCTTGTCCTGCCAGTCTCTGCCCTTTGAACAAGCTGATTCCCCTCCTGTTTGTATGCTCAGAGGTTTACTTCCAAGGGAGCATGGGCCAGTCCTACACATGATGCAGGGAAAGGACCTTGCAGCACATCAGGTTGACAGAGCAGAGCGATGGGTAAGTGTGTGAATGGTGGAGAAATCCATCCCTGTCCTAAGGCAGAGACAGCAAGTGATAGACATCTGATCCACCATGGACTGGGAGACTAAGAGGGTATGGATGGTTCAAAGTTGAACCAGATCATCAGAAAATAAATAAAGGCTGTTTGGTGGCAACTTGAAATGAGGTTTCTGCTGAAATCCTTCCTAAATCACAGGAAAGACTCAGTGGAGACACTCAAGAAGAGGGCCAAGATGGCCTTTCCTCAGTCAGAGGAGGAAGATTTGTTAGACCTATGTTGTATTCTCTTCCCATGGAGCTACACTGTGATCCATGCAATATCTGTGTTGCACAGATCCAGATCTGCCTTAATGGTATTTTTGGGAGATGCACTTGATGAACACTTGAAAGTGGGCTGCACAATGGGGACAATACTTCCCCTTTGCTTCCCCAAATACTTGCTTTACATCCACAACTTTAGCCATAACAAACCACCCATCTACAGAGCCCAAGTGGCCCATCTTTTGCACTTCTTGCTGCTTAACAAATCACAGGGAAAAAAGAGTTGTACCTCCTTTCCTATCCCCTGTCCAAAAAAGAGAGTCAAACAGGGGAGATGGAAAACTGTCATAAACCCAGTGGCCCATCTCTGCCCTTCTGCTTTCTTACATATCTTTGTCCATAAAAGTTCCATCCTGTGAGTAGCAGTGTTCCCCAGGGCTCGGTGTTGGG
This sequence comes from Hypotaenidia okinawae, assembly GCA_027925045.1. NCBI lineage: Eukaryota > Metazoa > Chordata > Aves > Gruiformes > Rallidae > Hypotaenidia > Hypotaenidia okinawae. Next base: position 36,643,188 of record BSDF01000004.1, read on the forward strand.
TCCAGTCCTGTTTAATATCTTCACTGACGACCTGGATGAGGGAACAGCATCCACCCTCAGCAAGTGCCAATGATCCAGAGCTGGGAGGAGTGGCTGACAGGCAGGACACTGTGCTGCCATCCAGAGAGACCTGGCCAGGCTGGAGAGCTGGGCAGGGAGAAACCAGATGAGGTTCAACAAAAGCAAGTGGAGAGTCTGGCACCTGGGAAGGAATAACTGCTGGAATCAGGACAGGCTGGGGGATGAGCTGCTGGAGAGGAGCTCTGTGGAGAAGGACCTGGGGGTCCTGGTGGGTGACAGGGTGGCCATGAGCCAGCAGTGTGCCCTGGGGCTGAGAGAGACAATGGGATCCTGGGGGCATCAGGAGGAGTGTGGGCAGCAGGTCACAGGAGGAGATCCTCCCCCTCTGCTCTCTCGAGGTCCCTTCCAACCCCTACAATTCTATGATTCTATGATCCTGCTGTAAGTGCTGTACATCCCCTCCTCCAACCCAGGCTGGACATCTCACAGGAGGCAGTGGTCCCCTGGAAGCTGGGAAGGACCACGTGAATTTTAGGGGAAAACGGGCACATTTAGGAGAAATCATACCTAAAGAGGCAGTTCTGCCTTAGAACTCATATAGAATACGTGCCTGTGATTATGTGAGGCTTGACATTGCCAAAAGCAGCATGGAATGGGAAAATAAAACACCCCCACCCCTACACTCACTGCCAGCACTGACTGCTAAACTGGAGACAGCTCACCAGCTGGCACTGGGTGAGGCTGCAGCACCTTGCTGCTGGTGGGCATCAGGAAATGCAAGAGGGACAGGATGGTGGTGGGACAGGGTGGTCCCAGGGATGAGCAGTGGATGGCAGCTCCATCGGGTGCACAGTTGGAGCGCAGAGGTTGAGGCTGGCTTCTGACACAACTAAAGCATGGCTGGGGCCTGCATGTGCCAGGGGGTGGAGGGGTTGCTGCTGAGACAACGTCTGGACCCAGGCACTGATTAGAAATTATCCCAGACAGAGCAGGGTGAGGGCAAGCAGGGAGAAGTTGAGTGATGGATGAACCTGTTCCGAGTCACGCTCTCCCTATAAGGAGCGGGCTCCTTTCTGCTCCAGCGCTGAGTTACACTAACAACCATTGCTGGGACAGGGCCCTGGGTGAGATTTATTTATCTTGAATCCCTTTAAACATTTCAACACCCTGTGGCTGTGCACCCAGCGAGCCTGTGAAACTGCATGCCTCACAGTTCCTACCCTCTCCCCGCTCTTCCCTCCTGGTGGTTTCACTCCCTCCTTGCTGCAGGCCAGATTGCTTGTTGAAATTACAAATTAAGCCATAGGAGGCAGGCACTTGGCTTTCCCCTATGTCCATCTGGTAGGGCCCTGATCCTGCCTGGGGATGGTGGGGCCTCTCATAAGCATATAATCAGTGCTAAGAGACCCAATGGCCTCTTTTTTCTTTAAGGTCCAAGGCAATAAGGATACTGGGGAGCAGCACAGCACGGGTTGCTCCCCTGAAATCCTTGCCTTGTGCCTCTGACACAGGGTGAGGCTTCACGTGTCTTGGGAGGAGCTCCCACATCTGCAATCCCTCACCCACCGACCCATCTGAGGAGCCGACACAGTACAGCCCATCTGTTAACTTCCCCAGATGGCTGACTAATGAAGTACCACGGGGATGGTTTATGGGCCAGCCCTGAAGTGCACAGGAGCTGCAGCACCCTTGTTTCCATCTAGCACCTTTGCCCAGAGGATGCAGTGAAACCATCAGGGCTCTCTGCAGGAACAGGGAGCTGGTGGTTATGCATTAGCTGCCCCACTGGCTTCAGGAGAGCTGCAGAAATGGAAAAAGGCTGTAGTTTATCCCAAAGACTTTCCTGCAAAAGGAACAGCCAGAACACACAGATTTCCCCTGCTCTTGCACTATTGGATGTTGTTTTCTTGCTGTTGGACCTGAGTTGAAGTGCATGCTGCTGAGCCTTGCACTTCTAAGCTGCCCTCTATTCAAAAAGCATCTTCTGCACCCCAGAAAAACATGACATCCATCCCCCTCATTGAGAATTCCTTCTCAAGACTGGCAGATGTTTCAGGCTCCTTCCTCTTGGGCATCCTCAGTACCATCACTGCATGGCAGACTCTCCTCGCCCTACCACCTGGTGAATCCTGTGCTTCACTATCATGCTGTTTCTACCACTACAATATTCTAGCACCATTTAAAACAATTTCATCCAAAGATCTCAAAGTACTTTGCAAGGTTTAGTTAATTAAGCCACTGAAGTCTTATTACATCTCTCTTATGGAAGAGAAAGCCAAGCAAGGATGTTAAATGACTTGCCAAATGTAATATGAGTCAGTAGCTAAGTTGGGAAAAGAACCCAAGAGTCCTGACTCTTAACCCATGGCTGTAAACCATTTTTCTCTATAAAACAGAAATTAGGCAAGCAGAAGAGTGGCAGCACAGCTTATCCTTTTACTTGAGCTGCCTTATAATTAGGACAGCAAGAAAAATACTGATTCCTAATCTTAGAACTTGGCAGGTTTGTTCCAAATTGACTGTGTGGAAGTTTGGTGGGACTTGCTGCCTTTTGAAATTCTCACGTTGGTTTCGTATTCAAAGAGGCTGTGCTAGCAGGGAGTCGCAGGCTTGTGGCAGAAATGAGCTCTGTGCTACCTAGGAAGTTGGAGCAGGTCACTGAAACGCCTCTTCAAAACCATCAGACAAACCTGTGACATCTTCCTTGACCTTCTCACCACCTACAACTACCTGAAGGGAGGGTGCAGAGAGGTGGGCGCTGGTCTCTTCAGCCAGGGGACAGGAGATGGGACAAGGGGCAATGGGCTCAAGCTGGGCCAGGGCAGGCTCAGCTCAGCTGGGAGGGCAAAGTTCTTCCCTGGCAGAGTTGTGGGGCTGTGGCACAGGCTGCCCAGGGAGGGGCTGAGTCCCCTTCCCTGGGGGTGTTTAAAAAGGGGAGATGAGGTGCTCAGGGATCTGGTTTAGCTTAGGATGGGAATGGTTGGACTTGATGATCTTAAAGGGCTTTTCCAGCCTGGTGATTCTGTGATAACTAAAGGCATCAAACCCACCAAGTTACCATTTGTTCTATTACCAATAAGGCAAACAGGGGAATGTAAAGGTGATTTCTCCTGCAGAAAAGGAGCCCTCTTCCCCCAGCCCAATATCTGCCAGTGGAACTGCTCCAAGTCAAAAGATAAACACAGCGATAGCAAGGCCATTTCCACAAAGAGGCCAAGGAATTTAAAGAGGAAGGAGTAACTGGGACCCCAATGAGCCATTTGCCTGTATCCTGCTGTCCATAAGTTTTATAAATTATGGGGGGAAAGATGGTGTGTGTAACTGCAAGCTGCCCCTAGGCACCAATAACTTGTCTGACCCACGTTTAGACGACCAATCGGCTCAGCTCTCCCCAGCCTTGGCAGCCTCACATGGGTCATATTTTTACATGGATGAACTGTTCTTCAACAATTTCCTCCAGTGTGCTAGCAGCACAAACAGACTTTTCTTTGCAAGCAGGTATGCGTGCCTCCTTTCCCCAGCTCTTTCTTCTCTCACACAACGTGGTTCGTGTGGCCACTCGCAAAGAAAAAACACCCAGCCCCCTCACTCCTTCCTGCTGGCTGGGCTGCTCCAAGCTCTGGTGCAGTTTTATGGGGCAGGGATGGAGGTTTGCCTAAGTTTGGCCTCTCCTGTTTTAGGAGACAACAGCCTTACCTTATTCTTCCATTTTCCCAAGTCCTACTCATATATTTCCCTAACGTTTCCCTGCACTATCCTGTTTTATTACTCAAGAAACTTACACTCATTGTGACAACCAGAATTTGCAGTTGCAGAATTCCCCTTTCTTTCTGGAATAATTCTGAAGCTGAATTAGACTTACAGGAGAACTCACTGTGAAGAAAGGGAGATAGCTGGGAGAGCTGTGCCATCACCTCTCTAAATCCAGGGCTCTCATCCTATGAGTTTACTCACCATGCCCAAAGTCCTGTAGACTCTTGGGTCTGTGGGGTTGAAGATACAGTGAGAGAAGCATTAAGGAAAGATAATATATAAATATAAGGAAAGATAATATATAAATACATAGAATAAATATATAAATTGAATAAAAATATAATTAAAATAAAAATATATGTAATTGCCTTATATATAAATATATATTTGCCTTTTCTGGGAAGGAATTCATCATATACACCAAGAGCCACATGACCTCAGGTTGTAAGTGCTGGGTTTAGGGCACTGTAAGAATTTGCCCTTGTTCTTCATTTAATGCCAAGTAGGATTGTGCCTGTATGAACCCAACACATCCAGTGGTTTGCCTCAGACATTTTGGTGATAGATTGCTGGCATCACTTGTTTTCTTTTGAAGGCAATTCATTTCTCAGAGACAATTACTCAACTGATAAGTTCAGTGTGTTCAGCTGTTCGTGGCTACACAGCAGCTACAGGCCAATAAATATGAGCTGCAATTAGCTTGATTAATGATTTCAGATCACTAAACTGCAGCTTTGTTTAAGATAAGGCTCTAATAAGCTTCTCTGCTGGATCTGGCAAGTTTATTGGTGTCGGTGACACTACCTTCATTGTCAGTGTCCCAAGCCAAAGCAGCTCCTTCATCTGACTGTGATAAAGCGAGTCCTGCTCCTCGGGACCTCTCAGCAGGTGTTCAGCGGGTGGCATACAGCTACCAGGAACCCCCCTTCCATCTGCCACATAGCAAAGCACTCAGGAAACCCTTGCAAAACGCCCCTCAATTTATGAGTTCCCCCTGCTCAACCTCCTGCTTTACTCCTCAGGGCTGGTGACCTTCACCTCTGCTGCCGTGCGAATCCAGACGCAAGCGGCGCTGGCCATGGAGAGGGGAAGCCAAAGGAAGAGAAACTCTGAGAGCCCAAATATTGTCAGCAGACTTGTAAGCAGCACAGAGCGGGTTTTAGGAGAACCACGTTTGATTCAAGGTGTTGGCAGGCTTTAACACAGCCACAGCAAGACTTCAGGGCAGGGGCTGCGTGTGCTGGTAGCAATCCCTTCAGATAGGATGGCATTTGCATCTCGTTTACTTCCTGGTGGTAAAGAAGCATGAAGAGTGGGAATGCATGTGTGCATATACATGCTCCTACATGCTCTTCCCCTGCTGCCCTCTGCTAAAGGAATCCACGTCACTGATCTTTGTGCCACAAGCCCAGACTGGTTAGCACCCTGCTCCTGGTGCAACAGCTGCAGGTTACAAGCCCCACCAACCTCCAAGCACTGGCTGGAATTGTCTGGGAAACGAGTTGGGTTCTAGCACCCTACATCTACTGTGGGTTACACAGACCCAGTCCCACCTCCCACTCCTTCCAGCAAAGATGTTTTCACACCAAGGAAGAACTTCTGGGTGTTGCAGGTCTATAGAGGTTTGATTTCAGTGACCTCGGGAACGATGCAACTGGTAATTTGCTTTGGATGGAGATCAGGTGAAATTCAGACCATCACTATTAGGTGTTTCAGCTATATCATAGGCACTTGTCTCAAGCAGCTCACTCAGGGTCTGTAAGTGGGCTCCCCTCCCCAAAGTCAGGGGAGAAAAACAAGCAATTTGCTACTAGTACCTCCCTCCCACCCCACCCCTCCAGGAACATGGCTGCATTCTCATCCCTTTCTCAAGTTTAGGTGCCAAATTAGTACCACAGCTATTGCTTCCCAAGGTGAGAGTCTTAGGTCTCCTTCCAAAGAAGAAAGGATGGAAGAAAGCATCCACCTCTTGAGCCAGGGTCCTGCAGCTGCAGCGTTTGCTTGTGCAGTGCAAGACTCTTGGGTTCAGCTCCTGCATCGGCATGGGGGAACAGCAGTGCAGCAGCACAACTGCATTTCACCTTCCCACCTACAATCTGGATGGCTGCATGGCCACATGGAGCAGGGAGAAGAGCCATGGAGCCCGCAGCAGCCAAAGTCAGGATGAGGAAGAAGTCATTCTTGCTCACCCCACACCCAGGGCCCTGCATGCATTTTACATTACACTTTAAAAGGAAATACACTGCAGCTCTTAATTTCATCCCCCCTTTGTTGCTCGAGTTTACCTTGAGAATCCATTTAAAACATGGCACAAGCATTTAGAAACCAATACATTTCCCTGGGAAGTTTCCTCACAAATGAGAGGCAATAGGTATATTTCATTAGCTTAGCTGGGCTTGCTCTCTCCCATACCAGCAGTGCAGGAATCTTTGTCACTCACACCCAAACCCCAAACTGTTTACACCCAGATGTCCCCCTGGTGCTCAGTAAAGGCAAAAACCAAACAAAACCAACCCCCCACCCCAGACTGTAGGCACACAGGGCTGTGTACTCAGGGACCTGGTTGTGCTCATTTTGCGACCAAGTGTGAAGCCAGGAGGGCTCTGAAGAATGTTGCTTGAGGAACCTTCATCCCAGGAGCTTCTACTCCCATGCTGGTCTGAAGGGCTGAGAAAGGACAACAGGGAAGGAGAACAGGAAAGGAAGAATTATGGATGCAGAGATTTGATACAGCCCATGCAATCATCTGATCTTTGTTTTACAGAGAAGGGACTGGGACTGGTTCAGATGAAATACCATGGTTATTCAGACATCTAGGTTTTCCTTACTGGAGGGATTTATCCACTGAGTGCAAACTGGGGACCAACAGTCTTCCAGTAAGAACCTGCTTATGTGATTAAAACCATAGGATTGCCTTGAGAATGCCCCAGAAGTGACAGGAGAAGTCTTGGGAAGTTCTGAGGACCACCAAGCCTTAGCCCAGCATTTTAGCCCCTTCTTAAGGATGCATATCTATTGATTTCAAAATCTCCCAGGTTGACACATGAGCACCGTTCCTTGATGCTGCTAGCACATTGATAACCTGAGAACACAGAAGCATGGAAAAAAGGATGTTTTTATCTTCCACAGACCTCAAAAAGAAAGTCTATGTTTGAATCAGGGTTCCTATAGATTCATGGCCTTGGAATTAATTTGCTAAAACCTCACATTCTGCTCCTACAGAAAACCATCAGCAAACATACAAACCAGTCCCATCTTAAAAGGAGCTGCCAGCAGAAGACAAAGTGAAGAAGCCCACGTATAGTTTTACATCCCACAGAAAATCTATTAGTCATATGCTGTAGCAAAGGGAGGCCAAATCCCAAACTACTGCATTATCACAGGGAAAAACAGCCAAGGAAACCAGGTAACATTGAAGGCTGGATCAAAAGCATGAGGCAATGTTATCATAGAATCCCAGGGGTTGGAAGGGCCCTCCAGAGCCCATGGGGTCCAACCCCCTGCCAAAGCAGCTCCCAGCTCATATTGCACAGGGCGGTGTCCAGATGGGGCTGGAATCTCTCCAGAGAAGGAGACTCCACACCCCCCTGGGCAGCCTGGCCCAGGGCTCCCTCACCCTCACTGGGGAAAAGTTCTGCCCCAGCTTGGTGGGGAACTTCCTCTGCTCCAACTTGCAGCCATTGCCCCTTGTCCTGTCCCCACAGACACTGAAAAGGGGCTGCCCATGTCCCCCTGCATCCCATCCTTCAGATACTGATCAACATTCATAAGGTCCCCCCTTAGTCTTCTCTTCTCCAGGCTGAACAGCCCCAGCTCCCTCAGCCTTTCCTCCCAGGGGAGATGCTCCAGGCCCTTCATCATCTCCTCAGCCTCCTCTGGACTCTCTCCAGGAGATCCCTGTCTGTTTGATCCCGGGGAGCCCAGCACTGGACACAACACTGCAGGTGGGGCCTGAGCAGGGCAGAGCAGAGGGGGAGGATCCCCTCCTGTGACCTGCTGCCCACACTCCTCCTGATGCCCCCCAGGATCCCATTGTCTCTCTCAGCCCCAGGGCACACTGCTGGCTCATGGCCACCCTGTCACCCACCAGGACCCCCAGGTCCTTCTCCACAGAGCTCTTCTCCAGAAGCTTATCCCCCAGAGACCTCAGTTTTACAGGGTCCTACACTGGTAACATTTTGGGTGAATTATTTCTTACATACACTGGGACAAACGTGCTCAGGAAGTGGCCAAGAGGCAGATGAATCCACAGCAATGCACAGTGACACAGGGACAAATCCTCACCTTGGCTACACCTGAGTAATTTCCATCTGCTTAGCTTTTTTCTCCCTGGAGCTATGCCAGCCTTACCTGGAAAGGTGGATCTTCATCTGCACACTAAAAAGATCCCAAGCATCAGGAAGCTGGACCAAGTGGGGAAATGAGATGAAATTACAGGAGCAGTGGCTGTTTGGAGAGGACAATTTATGGTCCAATTTCCACAGGCTGTTTTCTAGAACAACATGATTGTGGCAGGTGCATTATATTCCATCCCTTGCCAGCCCAGCTGGGATTTTAGCAGGCAGACACAGTGACAGCAGTCCCCTGAGAGAAGACAGTTATGCCAACACATACCTCATTGGCAGCAGCGTGGCCAGAAGCCAGGGAAAATAGAAAAGGTGGCATGATGAGGTGCCAAATGAGGCACTTGGAAGAGATCTCAGCCTAAGGTTGAGAAGGGAAGGCTATGGTTGGAGTCACAGGTCGTGCTATCAAAGCAACCCATACCAAACCCATCAACTTTGATGGCCAGAGAGAATGGTTTGTCCCAGCACAGAGGGAGAAATAGCGTCAACATGAGTAGGGAAGATACAGCTGTCCATAGGGCTGCACCAGGCCCAAGCAAAGAGAAAATTCAGTAGACTGGACAGGGAAGGGAATCATAGAATCATAGAATCACAGGGGTTGGAAGGGCCCTCCAGAGCCCATGGGGTCCAACCCCCTGCCAAAGCAGCTCCCCAGCTCATATTGCACAGGGCGGTGTCCAGACGGGGCTGGAATCTCTCCAGAGAAGGAGACTCCACAGCCCCCTGGGCAGCCTGGCCCAGGGCTCCCTCACCCTCCCTGGGGAAAAGTTCTGCCCCAGCTTGGTGGGGAACTTCCTCTGCTCCAACTTGCAGCCATTGCCCCTTGTCCTGTCCCCACAGACACTGAAAAGGGGCTGACCATGTCCCCCTGCATCCCATCCTTCAGATAGTGATCAACATTCATAAGGTCCCCCCTTAGTCTTCTCTTCTCCAGGCTGAACAGCCCCAGCTCCCTCAGCCTTTCCTCACAGGGGAGATGCTCCAGGCCCTTCATCATCTCCAGAGCCTCCTCTGGACTCTCTCCAGGAGATCCCTGTCTGTTTGATCCCAGGGAGCCCAGCACTGGACACAACACTGCAGGTGGGGCCTGAGCAGGGCAGAGCAGAGGGGAGGATCCCCTCCTGTGACCTGCTGCCCACACTCCTCCTGATGCCCCCCAGGATCCCATTGTCTCTCTCAGCCCCAGGACACACTGCTGGCTCCTGGCCACCCTGTCACCTACCAGGTCACCCAGGTCCTTCTCCACAGAGCTCCTCTCCAGCAGGTCATAAGGGAAAAGTTGACCAGCACACAGAAAGTTTGCATGTCTGCTAATGTCTCTCCTAGCACACTGGAAAGGTTAAAGAAGAAAAACTGCCCCGTTCTCACGTGGGTTGGTATATCCTGGCCATCCTGTCACCATCAGTTGTATCACACGTGCTGTCAAGAGATCCCTGTGGTGAAGGGGACTGGGACCATAGAGAGTCCCAGTTAGAACAACCAACAAGGGCATAACAAATGGCCACAAATATTGTTTTACTGAGCAGGCGAGGGGAGGTGGCAGCCCTCCCGTCCCTGTGCTGGGCAGGGGAGGTTTAGTTAATCTACCCAGCCCCCTCCACCAACCCCAGATCATTTCTTCCTCCAACAGCTGCAGCCGTGGGGGGACACAGGAGCGTGGAGATACAGCTGTCCTTCGCCCATCACCATGCACCCCTGCGGAGGCTTGTGGGGTCCAGACCTGTGCATCTAACCCTGGGATCAGCTCCCTCAGCCTCTCCCCAGCCCTGGGGTCCTTGTGAGCTGTTTGGGCAAATTTGAAAAAGGGTCTTTTATCTCACTGCAACCATACTGGTTTGGAAAATAAAAGATACAGCCGCTGGCCAGGGGTGGCAGCAGGGACAGGGAGGGGATTGTCCCTCTCTGCTCTGCCCTGTGAGGCCCCAGCTGGAGTCCTGTGTCCAGAGCTGGGGCCCCAGGACAAGAACCATGTGGGACTGTTGGAGAGGGGTCAGAGGAGCCACAAAGATGATCAGAAGGCTGGAGCAGCTCCCCTATGGAGAGAGGCTGAGGGAGCTGGGCTGGGTCAGCCTGGAGAAGAGAAGGCTGTGGGGGGACCTCATTGCAGCCTGCCAGTCCCTGAAGGGAGCAGAGACACAGGAGGGGAATCAGCTTGTTCAAAGGGCAGAGACTGGCAGGACAAGGGGGATGGATTAAAGCTGAAGGAAGGAAGGGTTAAATTAGATCTTAGGGGGAAGCTCTTTGCAGAGAGAGTGGTGAGGGGCTGGAAGGGGCTGCCCAGAGAGGGGGTGGGTGCCCCGTCCCTGGGGGTGTTGAAGGCCAGGTTGGCTGGGGCCCTGGACAACCTTGTGTAGCTCCAGGCCTGGAGGTTGGTGTCCCTGCCTGTGGCAGGGGGTTGGAGCTCTGTGATCCTTGGGGTCCCTTCCAACCCAGACCAGTCTATGATTCTATGATTCCTTGCAAAGTTTACCTGGTTTCAGCTAGCAAAGCCATGGTGAGATGATAGCAATACATATTATTTGCAAAGCCAGGTCAGTGAGCAGGCAATACCTCCAGTCGTGTTTTAAGTATTACACATTTCTCCTTGACCAGCACACCAGCTCTGTGAAATGCTTCCAGCACACACTGCTCTTGATCTTACACCTCCAGAACAGGAACATAGATGATGCTTTTTGCAAAATTCAGCCATCAGGAAGCTTTTTGAGCAGTTTGTTAAACACCTCTAAGGATTACAGGCAAAGATAAGAGTTATCTGCATCTGGTTTTAGGCTTTTGGAGGAAAGGGTTTGAGGGGTTTTTTTGCCAGTTGGCTGAAGGGGATTTCTGAACAGAACTGACCACCTCCAATGAACTGACAGGAGGGTGCAGAGAGGTGGGGGATGGTCTCTTCAGCCAGGGGACAGGAGCTGGGACAAGGGGCAATGGGCTCAAGCTGGGCCAGGGCAGGCTCAGCTCAGCTGGGAGGGCAAAGTTCTTCCCTGGCAGAGTTGTGGGGCTGTGGCCCAGGCTGCCCAGGGAGGGGCTGAGTCCCCTTCCCTGGGGGTGTTTAAAAAGGGGAGATGAGGTGCTCAGGGATCTGGTTTAGCTTAGGATGGGAATGGTTGGGCTTGATGATCTTAAAGGGCTTTTCCAACCTTGGGATTCTGTGACTCTCTCAGGGGTGAATGTCACTTCTCACAGGGAAGCCTTTTTCCATGGCAGGATTTGCACAGTTGGGATCTGAACAGCATAAACCCAGAGACTGACCAAACACAAATGGACCTTTTAAAACCTCTGCCTCAGGTTTGTTACCACAGGTGCACAAAAAACCTGTGAGCAGCCCTGAGGACAAAGGGTTTACAAGAAGACACATCCTCAAACTGGGCTGGATTTCCCAATACAAATGGAAGCAGAACAAGGGCACTAACTGCATTGCTCCCCTTTTTTTGGGGGGGATCCTATATAGTTTGACCCTACCCATAGCACAGTTCCTTTTCCTGGCTCTATATAAAGCACAACTTTGTAAAGTTGAACTGCTCTTTCTCTAACCTGGATTATTTTCTTTTTTTTTTTCTCATTCTGGACACAAGAAGTTCAGTATGAGACATAATCACTTTTTTGGCATGCTATATAAATATGCATTCTGTTAGATTGATTGGCTCTGTGGAAAGACCTAAAAGGAATAAAGTACTACTATTCACCATTGTCAAAGCAATACCCCAGACTCCTAATCAAATCTGCTGCTGAAAAGGTAGAAAAAATAATAACCCTGCTAAAATTAACTTGCCTGGAGCCACCACTCTGACACCAAGAAACTGAGTTTTTCTGTGCTGCATAGGGACTTCACTGATAGTTTTTTCCTAAGTCAGAAGGCCATTTTCTTGATGGCACAGCATTTACCCCCAAGGGGCATCACAAGGTTAGTTAGGGCATCACCTGGGTTAGTTCTGGATGCTGTTAGAGAAAGAGCACGGCCCTGCTGATGTACATCAGCTCAGGGGGCAGGAGGGCAGAATTAGAGAACTACAAACTGCCCAAAACTGCAGCTGCCTTATACCCACACCTATCAACACTGATGCTCCTCACAGCAAATTTAAACCATCTCAAAATGACAAGAGCTGAATTGAGGGAATCAGAGACATTTGCCTTTTTCCTAAGAAAAATTCAGTATTACCACTGTTCAGATACTTAAATGGCAGTAACAGGCCCCTTAGGCAGTCAGTCTGATCTTGATAAATTTGGTGGCAATGCTTTTTGCTCTGGGCAAGAGGTTGGATCTCCAGAGATGCCTCCAGCCCCTGTATCTCCACAGTTGTGTGCAGCTCTATTCTCTCCTTTGCCATCAGTAGGACCTTGAAATTTCATTAATGAGTTAAAAATTCTTCCTCTCATTTGGAGACAGAAAAACCCCAACATTTTCTTGTTACTCTTTACAAGTTTTGGAGTATTAAAACAAATTAAAACTACTCATTGTCATCTTAATTTATATACTTTTTTTTCTTTGGTCAAAGGTGTAGATGTTCTTAAGATCTCATACAAACAACATGCTATCAATGCACACAGCCTGAAGTATTTCAATGAAAAGCAAGCATGGAGGAACAAGGTATTTCTGAAAGATTAGTGCTCTAGATGCTTCCATTTGCATTTTCATACAGAAAATGCATCTCATTTTACCTTTGTGTGTAAGATATCTGGGGCTTGGATGTGTTAGGACTTTGTCTTTTTGAAGACCATGGCAAATAAACTCACCCCTGGACCTGCCCTGCTGCCCCATTCTTTCCCAGTTCTCCAAGTAACTTGAAATGTTTCTGAACTAGATTATTAATTATCAAGCTGCTGGACCAGCCTTACAGCAACTGCACAAAACCAGCTTTACCAGCTGTATCAGTAGCAATGTCTCCTCCAGTGCCACAATCTGACTGTGCAGGGCCTGACTTGACTTTAAAACAGAGAATCCCAGGGGTTGGAAGGGCCCTCCAGAGCCCATGGGGTCCAACCCCCTGCCAAAGCAGCTCCCCAGCTCATATTGCACAGGGCGGTGTCCAGACGGGGCTGGAATCTCTCCAGAGAAGGAGACTCCACACCCCCTGGGCAGCCTGGCCCAGGGCTCCCTCACCCTCACTGGGCAAAAGTTCTGCCCCAGCTTGCTGGGGAACTTCCTCTGCTCCAACTTGCAGCCATTGCCCCTTGTCCTGTCCCCACAGACACTGAAAAGGGGCTGACCATGTCCCCCTGCATCCCATCCTTCAGCTATTGATCAACATTCATAAGGTCCCCCCTTAGTCTCCTCTTCTCCAGGCTGAACAGCCCCAGCTCCCTCAGCCTTTCCTCACAGGGGAGATGCTCCAGAAGAGGCAACCGAACAAACTTCATCCCTATTTGCCAGGGCTTCCATAAAAGCAATGGTATTCTTAAAACAAAGCAGCATTGTTAAAAAGAAACAGCATTTTTAAGAAACACCACTCCTTCCTTGCAAAGTTTCTTCAGGGGCTATTGGTATCCCAAATAAAAGTAACTGAGGAGTTACATATGGGTATTCCATACATAAGAGCTACCACAAGTCTCTGTGGTCATGGTGACCATCAACAGGTTGTTAAAAGTGATGAAGACAAAAGTTCAACTGCTCCTCATTTTGCTAAGCAGAATTGTTTGGGCTAAGACATTCCTGGGACATGTAACTGTATTCTTACAAGAGGCAAAAATAGGAGCTGGTGGGGAACTTCCTCTGCTCCAACTTGCAGCCATTGCCCCTTGTCCTGTCCCCACAGACACTGAAAAGGGGCTGCCCATGTCCCCCTGCATCCCATCCTTCAGATACTGATCAACATTCATAAGGTCCCCCCTTAGTCTTCTCTTCTCCAGGCTGAACAGCCCCAGCTCCCTCAGCCTTTCCTCACAGGGGAGATGCTCCAGGCCCTTCATCATCTCCTCAGCCTCCTCTGGACTCTCTCCAGGAGATCCCTGTCTGTTTGATCCCAGGGAGCCCAGCACTGGACACAACACACACAAATATCTTCTGCACAGAAAATGAAGGGAGACACGGAGTAATGTGCCTGTGAGTGACAGCTTAGCTAGGGCATCACATCCCTGGGTCCACAGTCTTGTCCAAAAGCCAGATTGCAATGAGAAAATTAAAGAATAAATCAGAAGGCTCTCTTAGCAGTATGTCTCTGAGAAAGTCCCCATTCACAGAAGCACAGAACCATAGAGGTTGGAAGGGACCTTGAGAGATCATCAGGTACACTAAAGCCACTCTTTGTCCAGAGGACAAAGGATCAGTGGAGGACACATGGGTAGGCCTCAGCACTGCTGGATATCTTCCCCAAACTGTCCTGTGTGTTGCTGCCAATGGTGGGTTTACGCTCCAAAATGCTGCTACCCCATATCATAGGTGGCTATGGGGTAAGAGCAGTTTTGATTTGAATCTCAGACTATTACTGTAGCTTTTGCATCAGGGAAAAAGTACTTTGTATATTGCCCAAACCCACTTCTTATCCTCACTGCTAACAGAAAGCAGAGGGCTGGAAGGAAAATACAGCCCTTGTAGCTCTAGTGCAGGCCTGACACTGCTGGCTTGAATACTTACAGTGAAGTTGAAACTGTTCTTGAAGCCCTGGCACTCCTCTGCAGTTCAGCTGTTGGGTCTGGGAAGAGGAGAGGGTGAGTGAATATGGTGATGAATATTAGGTGATGTATGAATGAAAATAGGTGATGAATACATCCTGGCTTGTGTCAGAAATAGTGTGGGCAGTAGGTCTGGGGAGGGGATTGTGCCCCTGGACTGAGCACTGGGGAGGCTGCACCTCGAGTGCTGGGTCCAGTTCTGGGCTCCTCAACATCAGAAGGACATTGAGGTCCAGAGAAGGGCAACCAGGCTGGGGAAGGGGCTGGAGGGCAAATCCTATGAGGAGTGGCTGAGGGAGCTGGGGATGTGCTGGAACAGGCTGCCCAGAGAGGGGGTGGGTGCCCCGTCCCTGGGGGTGTTCAAGGCCAGGTTGGCTGGGGCCCTGGGCAACCTTGTGTAGCTCCAGGCCTGGAGGTTGGTGTCCCTGCCTGTGGCAGGGGGTTGGAGCTCTGTGATCCTTGGGGTCCCTTCCAACCCAGACCAGTCTGGGATTCTATGATATTGCTTTTATCACTGTCTTCATTTTGGTTTCTCATACTGAAGTGTCTCAAGCTGGGCTGAATGAGGTTCCACCCAACAGTCTACACTTACTCTTTTGGATGTCAAGGTGGGACAACCAAAAAGCACCAGCCCCATAAGTTTCCTGCACTCATGGTTGCACACCAGCACCCACGCTATGCGGTCAGGCACCCCCTGCACAGCTGAAAACAGCCTTTGTTCCTCTCTGAAGGAGCACATGTGTTGTTGAAAAATCACATCACCATTCCCACAGTTGCTGCACTTGGTCTTCCAAACTGCACCCTGGGCAAAACATGCACCAGGCCAGACCCGTGCCCTCTTCCTCCCATATGCAGACCACGGTTCCAGCAGCAGGCCTGACCTTTAGATGAGACAGAAAGGGTCCTGCTTGCACCACACTTTTCAAAGAGCACATTAACCCTGATTGTCTTGGCTAACTCTCTGGAATTTCCTTCCTTGCCCCAGAGACAGAGCATTCTGTGGAAATGAAAATTAATACTTACAGGCAACTTGAATTTGGGTGTGTTTTCAATTATATATTTAAAAAAAAAAAAGGGAGAGTGAAAATTCAGTGGCTGCTACAAATAAGCCCATTTTAATTGTAAATCCATTGAGCAGGAGGTGGAATTAATCACCCATAAGAGAGCAGGGGGAGAGCCCCAAAGTTGCACACAAAGCAAGGAGAGCGCGAATCACACAGTTGGCATGAGATCCCATTTCATTTTTGTTAAGTGCAGGGGTTTTAAGTCCCTGAATATCTCACTGTTCTTTCCCTTCTGTTCTCCAGGGGGAGAACAAATGCAAATGGTGTCGTGTTAGAAGGGGCTAAAAGGGCACCCTGCAATAATCCACTGTGTGAAACCCCGTGGATTCATCAAGGAGGGAAGGTGTAACAGCCCTCAGGAAGCCTGCAATAGCCTCTGTGTACACATAACACCTCCAAAGGAATTTTCTGCAGCTATTCAAGAACAGACCCTGGTCTATTCACCCCAGCTTCACCCCATAGCTCACTCACACATGCCTAGGCAGCGCTCGGGGGAGCGCCTTGCTGCACCAAAATAACCCCAGCCAGATGAAAAATAGGCTCTTTTGTTTCTCCCATGGGCACTGGTGTTGGAGTTTGACAGGCAAGGAGAAGGATAGTCTTTCCACTGGATGTATCCCGGAGCACAGGTCAGCAAGAGCAGGAACACACCTCCCAGCAGCAGCCAGCTCCATTATATTGCTTCCCTATGCCATGCTCTGCAAGCCCCTTTTTCCAGCCCAAAGAAGGGATAGGAGAACCCAGGCAAGACCCCAGCAACCACACCGCTCCAGATAAAGCTCAGAGGCTTTATCTGATGCAGCCAAGTCCAGAGGACTGCATGGGGGCCACAAGTAGCATGAGGATCCTCCTTGTGGAGTGTCAGCTAAGGGATGGATCAGCTCCAACAGATTTTCCATACTCATTTTCCTTGAAGGCTGCAAATTAATTCAGCTTGGGCAAACTCCCCTTCATTTGATGTTCCTGCTCTGCAAACATTCAAGCTTGAGCTGTGCAAATACTTAGAGGAAACATATTCCACGTTTCCAGCCAGTGCTTGTCACTTTGCACATCAGAGACAACTGAATCCTTCTACTGTCAATGAATCTGTCCAGCTCCTCCTTGGACCTGCTGACTCTGTTTCTACAACCTCCTGTGGCAGCATTGTCCCACCATTTGCTGCCTCTGCCCAAAGAAACTCTTTCTAAGACCTATTTTAAACTGATCTTCTACCAATTTTTGCCCTCTAGTTTTAATATTGGGAGATTTGGTGAAAGACAGTGTCACATCCATCTTATCCACTGCCATGAAGCTTTAGCAAACTTGAATTCTATCCCCCAACCAGTAGCCTTCTCCTCTCCAGCTATTGCTCATGATATAACTATATTCTGCAATGACACTGACCCAAAGGAGAGGGACCATCAAGCCAGTTGGTCACTTCCAGTGAGTAATCTGCATATAACGCTTAATTATCTTCTCTTTTTTAAAAATTATTATTGCAATCACTGTGCTCCAAAAAGTTTTTGTAGGAACTGAATTTTGAAATTGCTACATGCAAGAATACATACCTGCTCTGACCATGATGGAAACCATGGGTCTCATCCAGCTTGCCACAGCTCTCACACAGAATATATGTGAAAAGTCCATTTGACTCCTGGTAAACACACACATCCCTCAGTTACATGGTTTGTTTTACAAGGAAAAAAAGAAATAAATCTCTTCTCAGTGTACAAGTAGGACTAAGAATAATTAATCTGTCAGTTTGGCCATCAAGGTTGGGTTGAAGCTATATTTTTCTCTGGCTTTCCTTAGACACAAGGAAGATATCAGTCCCCAAAATGAGGCATGGGAAGGCTCACACAAAAGCACTCGTTTAGTTTTTCAAAAACTGCAAAACCAGGTTTCTAAAGAAATTTCCAGGAAGCACTCTGTGAACCTTGAAACATTTCTCAAAAGCAAAAAGCTGAGCAGAGGGTTTGTGACACCAAGGGAGAGCTCCTGCTGTCCCCGGTGCCGCTGTAGAGTCCTTGAACTCACCCCCTCCAACAACCAGTGCTTCTCACATCCTCTGCTGCAGGGACACAGCGTTTTCCCCCTCTGCAAGAGAAAGCTTTAGACTCCCCTAGGACACTGAAGCAAAACAAGGTCACCAGCACATGATGCCTTTGTCCTTGGAGGACTGTGGAACATGCATCAGCCAGCACAGGAGAGAGGGCAGGAGCCTGTGATGGAAACAGGCAGCAAAGAACGAAAAACTGTAGTAAGACAAACAGAGTCTCATGGTGCAGCAGCTCAGAAGGCTGAGGGACAGAAGGTGATGTATGCCACAGCGTTACAGGCTACAGCATTGCACAGTGGTGGTAGGTCCCTGCACTGTGAAGGCACAGGCTGCATTCAAAGATTAAACTTGGTGCCCTCCCAAGGGCTCCAGCAATCCATCACAGAATCCCAAGGTTGGAAAAGCCCTTTAAGATCATCAAGTCAAACCATTCCCATCCTAAGCTAAACCAGATCCCTGAGCACCTCATCTACCCTTTTTAAACACCCCCAGGGAAGGGGACTCAGCCCCTCCCTGGGCAGCCTGTGCCACAGCCCCACAACTCTGCCAGGGAAGAACTTTGCCCTCCCAGCTGAGCTGACCCTGCCCTGGCCCAGCTTGAGCCCATTGCCCCTTGTCCCATCTCCTGTCCCCTGGCTGAAGAGACCAGCGCCCACCTCTCTGCACCCTCCTGGCAGGGCAGGGGAGGTGGTGAGAAGGTCCCACCTCAGCCTCCTCTTCTTCAGACTAAAATCTGATGCTTCCACTACATACTCACATCTTAATAAAAGAAAGTAAGCTTTCAAGCATCCAGCTACAGTTAATAGCCTTGATGGATGGTATATACAGATAGTATGTATAGATTATAGAGCTAATTGATTGATAGCTCCCATATTGATAGACAGAGATCTGTTAAGTGATCTGTTAAGATGAAATGTTGGAATCCTTTGGTTTAAACATGACATCTGGGAGAAAAGGAAAACCAAGCTTCTGATCTTTGAGGGATGGACAAGCAGTTTCTGAAAGTAGGGTTTGTCCACACTTTCTAATGAAGTGTGGTGGGCTCCTTCTCTCCTAGTTGAAGTCTTGTATTACTATACCAAATGCATACTTATTTCCCAGCAATGCTAGTGGGCAATTCTGCAGGCTGTTTGCAAGCAGGGGATAACTGGTTCCTAAAAATTACAAGGAATTACAGAGCTTAGGAGCATTTGCAGAATCTTTCTCCAAGAGTCTACTTTTGCTATAGCTATTTATTTCAAAGTAACCTCATTATTCTGTGCAGTTAGTTGCTGCCAATGTGCTGGCCAACACACCCATGAGCCTGCCAAGCACAATGAAGCTTTCCAACCCAAGCCCCCTTTATCCCTTCATCCTTTCCATACATTAGCAGTTCAAGGCCAGCATGGCCCCAAACAAGCCCCTCATCTCAACCTACAGACAAAGATGCAATGGTGATTTGCATTTGCCCAGTCAAACCAGGTAAAACTAGTTTTTCCCCCCAATTTGCTCCCAGTCACCACTGGTATCCTTGAAGTACAGGGAGCTGATTTCATGCAGTTGTCTAATCACAACCACTGCAGCTCAAATAAATGTTCACAAAGGGAGAGAGAAGTATTTCAGGCCAAATATGATTCCCATACAGTTTGGTTTCTTTAGAGCAGGAGGCTGAAATTCCAAGCTCCATTTCTCCCACTGCTGGGCATCTTTGTTCAACCCCAAAAGCCAGGCAGAAAAGGCTGTAAGGTGTGTTTAGAGAATCATAGAATGGCCTGGGTTGGAAGGGACACCAAAGATCACAGAGCTCCAACCCCCTGCCACAGGCAGGGACACCAACCTCCAGGCCTGGAGCTACACAAGATTGCCCAGGGCCCCAGCCAACCTGGCCTTCAACACCCCCAGGGACGGGGCACCCACCCCCTCTCTGGGCAGCCCCTTCCAGCCCCTCACCACTCCCTCTGCAAAGAACTTCCCCCTAAGATCTAATTTAACCCTTCCTTCCTTCAGCTTTAATCCATCCCCCTTGTCCTGCCAGTCTCTGCCCTTTGAACAAGCTGATTCCCCTCCTGTGTCTCTGCTCCCTTCAGGGACTGGCAGGCTGCAATGAGGTCCCCCCACAGCCTTCTCTTCTCTAGGCTGACCCAGCCCAGCTCCCTCAGCCTCTCTCCGTAGGGGAGCTGCTCCAGCCCTCTGAGCATCTTTGTGGCTCCTCTGACCCCCCTCCAACAGTCCCACATGGTTCTTGTCCTGGGGCCCCAGCTCTGGGCACAGGACTCCAGCTGGGGCCTCACAGGGCAGAGCAGAGAGGGACAATCCCCTCCCTGTCCCTGCTGCCACCCCACTTCTGATGGAGTGGCTCTTATTTGCGTGCTATTCAACAGGGATACGTGGGTGCAGTTGTTACCAAACCCCAGCAATCAGATGTTAAAGCAAATACGTGCATCACACGGAGCCTCACTGGGGCTTTGCACAATGTTCTGAGCACTGAAAGCCAAATGAGATGCTGGTTACGCCTTCCCCTGTTGTGCAATTGCACTGAAGAAATACTGACTCCCTTTTCAGTTTTTAAGAAGAGAAGTAGGAAAAAAAAAAGGATTAAAGGGATGGTATGAATCATTTGCCATGTCTAGGGGGAAAATGCACAAGAAAAGTGAGGCATGATAAACTCTTGGCTTGAAAAGGAACATCTGAGCTGTGAGGCATTTTTCGGGGCTGTTCTATAAGCCCTAAGGAGGACTTTGCCCAGAGACAGGCAAATGTTATTACATTGAGAAGTGCTGCAGGTAGGCATTACCTCAAAACAGTGTTCATAATGGACAGAAATTTAGGAGGAGAGCAGAAGAGCTGGTCTGAAAGAACCCCAAAGCAAAACACACCACGTGACTCCACCGCTTGCAACACCGATATCGATACGTGGGAACCAAATCCCTTTGGCACATCAGCATCACCCAGCCAGAAACTTGGGAAACTCGTTCCATGGGTCCACAAACACAGCAGAGGATGTGCAACCAGAGCAGCAAGCACTGAGAAATGACACCAGGGAAAAGCAAGGTTATGAACAGGCCACCAGCAAATTAAACCAGGAAGAAATTAAATTCTGAGGAAGCAGGAAGAGACCTTTAAGATCATCAAGTCCAACCATTCCCATCCTAAGCTAAATCATATCCCTAAGTACCTCATCTACTCTTTTTTTAAACACATCCAGGGAAGGTGACTCAACCCCCTCCCTGGGCAGCCTGTTCCAGGCCCAAAATGGGCAGCTGTAAATGACATTGAGCTGGCTGCTGTCGCTGTGAGCTTTCTGCCCCATGAGGAGTCTCAGCCTTTAGCAAGTGCCTTTCTGTGGGTATCTCTGCTCCACTGTGAGTTCAGCACGATGCTCCAGTTAAAAAAAACCCCACCACCTTAAATTAACCTTGGCTGCACCAAGATCTGACAAGGTTTCCTAATATCACAAACCCCTAATGACAGAGGAAAGGAAGTTTTCTCCATCTTCAAACTGGCATAAGGAAAAGTATCCAGGAGCAACTTTCCCATCACATCTCTCCATGCAGCAGCCCGGGCTCTCCTCCCTCCACAGCCCAACGTCACCACACAAGGTCACACAATCACAGGGAGCAAGTGCCAATGGCAAAAATGCAGTATTCAAACTGAAGTAGCAACAGATACCTTGTTTGCAAATTAGCACCATTTCCCAAGCCAGCAGGAAAAAAGGACCAGTTTGTGGACTGTTATTAGATTA
Organism: Hypotaenidia okinawae; assembly: GCA_027925045.1. Taxonomy (NCBI): domain Eukaryota; kingdom Metazoa; phylum Chordata; class Aves; order Gruiformes; family Rallidae; genus Hypotaenidia; species Hypotaenidia okinawae. Next base: position 36,664,734 of record BSDF01000004.1, read on the forward strand.
AAAGAGACTTCATTCCCCTTTCTGGTAATTCACCAACCTACATCTTCCTGTGCTTGTTTAGGGTAGGAGGGGAATCAAAGGGGACGAACTCTCTTCACCTCATCCATCATTTTAAGGATTCAGGATCATCCTTGCTGCTTTATAAACAAGGTCCACTGGGCTTTGTAGCCAGCTTTTTTAATTTGTCTGGCTAATAACGTGAAGGGGGAAAAAAAAATCACTTCAGTTTCTCAGCCTGGATCCTCTGGGTAAGCTAGCACATTATGCCACCACTTGGCCAAATTTGGAGGAGGTTTTCCATGCTCAGCAAGGGCTGCTTTACAGCAGGGCTTGTTCAAAGCCCTTCATGCTACTTCTGCGACCATTCCAGGGGGGTTCTCTGTAGGTGACAGTGGCATAAACATTGTGTGATAGTGGGTGCCTCAAAAACCTGAGCTATTCCCAGAGCTGCAACTCTATAAAAGCAGCTGGTGCTGATATTCCAACTGGCCAAGTTCTGCCAACTGGCTGTTTTTATCCTGGAAAGCACCTGATCTTCTTCCAGTTCAAGTGTCTTTTCATCATCTCTGTGGCCCATGACCTTCAGCCCTTTAAAAAGCAAAAACCCTGCCAGCCAGCCTGTCATAGCACATACAAATAGGTTTTCTTAAGAAGTAAAGCCATGGACTAGAGAAGCACTCAAAGGGCATGTGTGGGAAGTCAGCAGCCAATAAGGCCTGTGGTTGCTCAGACATACAGAAGTTCATGGTTAACTAAGCACAAAAAAGCATTAATCATGCTTACATGGGCAAGTCTGTGACTAATCCCAATGGATGAAGTTCACTGCTGGCAATTTCCTTGTAGAAGTGGCTGCAGGATCTACCAGATAACGTTAAAGCCCTCAGATTCTAAGGAGTTACTAGAGTATCCAGACTTGTCAATGATTGCATTGCTCCTGTGGTATTTTAATGGTTCATAGCAGTGAGGCAGCTGCATGTCCATGTACCTGTGTCTTCTTCCCTCCCAGATGAGCAATACCAACACTAAACCTGACATCCCTGCTCACGGACAGAACCACCGTGCTCCTGAAATGCCTCTGGGTTGGGTTGTTTTGCACAGAGCTATGCAAGCCTGGGGCGAGGCCTGTGCCCCTGAGCTCAGGACATAGGGCAGCCCAGCCAGCCACTGTGCCATCACAGGTATTAGAGACACAAAACAGACACAGAAAACACCTTCAAGAGGTTTCCTGGCTTTCTAGGTAGGAGACCTGTCTGAGAATATAGGGACAGACACCAGCCCTGCACAGGAGAACCCCAGGAGCCCTCAAGGGACCTCAGTGTCCCCTCCTGCAGCTGCAGGCAGAGCCCACACCCCTTATCCACGTCCCTCAAGGAAAGGGATCATAAACTCATAATAAGGTGCTGCTGTGTCAGTGGACACATGAAAGCCAAGGCATTTCCCACAGCTACCAGGGAGCTACACATAGAAAATAGCTTCATACAAGGGGTGACCCCAAATGTGTGCTGTGAGTACGCTCACGCTGCAAGATCCCAGCCCACTCCTTTCATCAGGGTGGGGGGAATAAAAACACCAACAAAACATGTTTGATCAGCGTTGGGAAGGGAAACAGAGCATGAATGCACTCATTCAGCGGGTGCCCTTACAATTAACAGGGGCTCCAGTTTAACTTCAGTACACCAAAGGTGGAAAGCTTTGGAGAGACACAGCAAACACTGTAACTGGATGGGCCTGGGATGGAGCAGGCAAATCTTCATCCAACAACGGCTTAACAGTACCACCTGGTGGAGAAAGCCAAGTTTGCTTCGGAGGAGGGCTGCAAAGGGGTGCAAAAATAAAAAAACAACCAAAAAAACCCCAACCAAACAACGAAAGAAGATAAAGGTGTAACAGGACTGTTCAGGCTTATTGTTTGGCACAGAAAGTGAATTTTCCACCCCTTTTCAGTAGGCACTCGGTGAGAATGAAAACCACACTGAGTTGTTTCATTTGTAGTGAGACAACAGCTTCCTCCTGAGCTGGGCTCCCAAAATAAAATCAGCAGCAGCCTTCAAAGACTCTCCAGGAGGCAACCAGGCAGCTAACGCCAACCTGCATGGTACAAACAAGGGTCTCTCAGTGACAACCATCTCCAATTAGAGGTATGTCATAGAATCATAGAATGGCCTGGGTTGGAAGGGACCCCAAGGATCACAGAGCTCCAACCCCCTGCCACAGGCAGGGACACCAACCTCCAGGCCTGGAGCTACACAAGGTTGCCCAGGGCCCCAGCCAACCTGGCCTTCAACACTCCCAGGGATGGGGCACCCACCCCCTCTCTGGGCAGCCTGTTCCAGCACCTCACCACTCTCTCTGCAAAGAACTTCCCCCTAAGATCTAATTTAACCCTTCCTTCCTTCAGCTTCACTCCATCCCCCTTGTCCTGCCAGTCTCTGCCCTTTGAACAAGCCCATTCCCCTCCTGTGTCTCTGCTCCCTTCAGGGACTGGCAGGCTGCAATGAGGTCCCCCCACAGCCTTCTCTTCTCCAGGCTGACCCCGCCCAGCTCCCCCAGCCTCTCTCTGTAGGGGAGCTGCTCCAGCCCTCTGATCATCTTCATGTCTCCTCTCCAACAGCCCCACATCTTCCTTGTGTTGGGGCCCCAGCTCTGGACACAGGACTCCAGCTGGGGCCTCACAGGGCAGAGCAGAGAGGGACAATCTCCTCCCTTGTCCTTGCTGCCACCCAAAAAACAAACACACACCTCTCTGAAATGTGTATTAACAGAGCAATTATTTGGAGAAACCCTGCATGAGAAAGGAAATATTTAGTCCTCTGGTTCTGTAGCTTCATGAATACCTAAATCTGCTCATATCTCTGTATCTAACAGTTCTGAAGTGTTTAATTAGCAATCTTTCCAGAATCTGCAGACAAAACATTCATTTTTGACAATATGAGGGTTTCATTACACTTAAGCATCCTCATTATGCGGTTCCATCCTGGTGTTGAATCAATTAAGCATGGCTGCAATAAAGCAAAGTGGAACTAAAACTAATGTTCTAGTGGGAGCTAAATCACCAGGATTATTCAGAGAGAAACGTTGCTTAAGGAGACTCAGGCAAAGCTTATTTACTCCTGTGAGCATCACTGTGCTGTGCCACGCAGCCCAGAGATCTTGACCTCCTGCTGCACCTCTCCAAGAGGCAGCAAATTAAATCCCTAAATCATGGGAGGTGTTTGCACTCTCATAGCTAATTTAAGGCTCTGAGTAACTTGATTTTTAAATATATAATCCCTTAGTTAGGTTATATATCTTATTTTTATACATGCAAACCAGAAAAATTCTATCAAAATAAAAGCTCTAAAGGGGAGTCTCATTCAAACCCAGCAATATCTTAAGGGGGGCAGGATAAATAACTTCCACTGTTTCTAAAATTGTGCCATGAAAAGTTATGAGCAAGAGTCTTGGCTACTGTAAATCAGGCACTGTTGACTTCTACTCGACTACAACAACTTACAGGCTCCTCCACAATTTGCAATGGCCACTAATTAGTTTATTAAAGACTCCCTGCCAGTTGTGAACTCCTAAGATGATGGAATCTGGAGTGTTGGGGTTTTTTAACATGTAATTAATTTTTCCATTTGTTATTTTCTCACACACACCCCTCCTTTGCACTTGGCTCAGCCAGACTGCTCCATCTTTGGATCAAGCTGAGCTCAGCTCAAGCATGGTGTTGCAGCTACGTTGTGCACAGCTCCAGGATTTCTCACCAGATGTTAATGGTGCTTATTTCTTAAGAGAAGTTATTTTGAACAGGACTGCTCTGAATTTCAGCCAAAACATGTTTTCAGTTGCTCAGACTGTTCAGGTCTGTAGGAAAACCAAGGTTGGGGCATTTTAAGCAGAAAACTGCTTCCATTTGGAAAAGCTATGGAGAGGTATGCTTTGGGTACAAGTTACCTGCTCTTTATCTTTGCAAAGGCTAAATCAGATTTTACCTGTGAGTCCTTGGCCTATCCCTTATAGGGGAAAAAATGTATGAAGCAAACAAACCAGATGCTCAAGCCATTGCCGTGATGTCCTGATGAAGTGAAAATATTCTAGTGTTCTACCACTGCTGGCCCAAGATGGGCAACTTATGCATGGAGCCATGTATCTTGTGAAAGTTGCAAGTCAAACGCTTAGTGCTTCCCCTCAAAAGACACTTTCAGCAAGAGCATCATCACAGAACCATAGCATCATGATAGATCTGTTTGAGTTGGAAGGGACCTCAAAGCCCATCCAGTCCCAACGCCCTGCCATGGGCAGGGACACTCTCCACTAGCCCAGGGTGCCCAAAGCCCCATCCAACCTGGCCTTGAACACTGCCATGGACCCAGGGGCAGACACAGCTTCTCTGGGCAGCCTGTGCCAGGGCCTCACAGCAAATATTTTCTTGGATTAAGTGAATAACATCCCCTCAGACACCATTTAAATAACATTTGCCTGGAAACAGACCAGCTTCTAGTAGGAAAGCAGGCAGTCTTGATCTCAAGCATCCACCCAAACAGCCCATGAAGACAGGGATGAAACTAATCCCTGGTTGACTTCCCAAAAGTTGCACAATTAGACAGAAAAGCTACTCTGATGGCTGAGCCAAAAAGTCATCAAAATGGGGAGCAGAAAACTACGCAGCTACTTCACCTTCACAGGTCAGCAGGAGCTTGGCCATCAAGCAAGAGGAGCCTCGAGGTGTTGGGATGGGGTGGAGGGTTAAATAGGAGGATGGAGGATAGCAGGTTTGTAACATCCTGCCAGGGCAGGCTGTAAGCAGCCAAGGAGTTGTGTAAGAAAACAGCCTGGCTTCACTCACAGCATCACAGAGGCCATACAGCCCTGCAGAGCATTTCAATTATAATGAATTGGCATTTTCTGATGGAAAAAAAAAAAAAGCAGCACTCTGCCTGGAAGCAGTTTTGTAGGGAGCACTGCCAGCATCCACTGGAGTCAGGGTGATTTTGAGAAGCTGCTCGCTTACTCAGGTGTCCAAAATGAAATTTCAGGGCCCAGTTTTAGGCTCCTCTTTTCTCACCCACCTTGGCTGCTCTTCAGCTCTCCATCACATGGGTCAGCAGCAAATCTTGGAGCCCCCATGCCACAGTCTGTTGAATCGGGGTTGCTCTACATCAGGTATCCTCAGTCTGCTGCTTTCCTGGATCTGGGCAGACACAAGGCTTGAAGATCCTCCTCCTTGAGATCCTGTCACCAGAAAGGTCTTTCTTCTTGCCCATCCTTTTTTGTTCAGGCCTCAGGGAAATCAGTCTTTCCATTTCCTATCCCCACTCCTGCTTCATGGGGACATTCACAGCCTGAAGCATCTGAAAGGACATTGGAAAGGCAGAAGCTGGTCACTCTTGCCCATGCAAGAATTGGAAAAAATTTTGCATTTGGCCCTTCCAGGCCTGTTGCTTCTAGACTTTTAGTGGTGCTAAATGTACTGGCGAGGCCTACACAGAGGGGAGGAAACTGCCAGCGGGAATCCAGGGCACAGAGCCTGTTGTGAGCCAGGCAGCAAGCAGAAGAGCTGTTCCAGCTGGCAGAAGCTTCCCTAGTGCTTCTCCCACCCATCTCCATGGGCAACCAAAAGCCTTTGAGAAAGTGCAGGCCCATCCACAAGCCTCCCAGAGCTTCACCAGCCCCAGCAGTGAGCTGCACAGCTCCTCTCCCACAGCTTGAGCTAGAAGTTCACAGTTCTCCCCAGCCGTTTGAGTCCTGGGGAAGACTGTCAAAAAAAAAAAAAGTCACTCTTCAGATGTAGCATCCCATGCCCTTCTCAGCTTCCTTCTCACAGGCATATCTGCAATTCCTTCTTCTACTGCTTTTCCAGCCCCATCTCTTGCTCTCCAGACACACCTTTTCCATCTGGCACCATGGGCTGCAGGGAAGATGTTGCCACCTATTGCACTCCTGCTCTGCTGCCAAGGGCTCAGAAGGACAGGGGACACTGGTGTGGTTAGTGAGAGAGGACCTGAAGGTCTCTGCCAAAGCCAAACCCCACATGGATATGGTACAACCTGCTCCCAGCACATGGGGCTCTTATTTGCAGCTTGTGCCTGTGGGCTTTCTCTCCTTCCAGCGTCTGGTCCTTCCTTGGAGGAGTCCTCCCCAGCTACTAGGGTCCAATCACAGGCTCCTGAATACCCTAATCATTACTGAGTTTTGCTGAGGACTCAGCCCTATCCTGTGCTGGCAGAACTGCCAGGCTCAGGGTGCTCTGCACCATCACACAACAGTAGGGGTTGGAAGGGGCTTCTGGAGAGCATAACCTCCCATGACCTGCTGGCCACACTCTTCCTAATGCACCCCAGGATACCACTGGCTGCCTTCACCATGAGGGAATACTGCTGGTTTATGGATAATTAGTTATCCACCAGGATGCCCAGTTCCTTCTCTGCAGGGATGCTTCTCAGCAGGGCAACCCCCTAACCTGTACCAGTGCCTGGGGTTATTCCTCCCTAGATGCAGGACTCTACCCTTCCCCTTGTTGAATTTCATTTGGCTGCTCTCCACCCATCTCTCCAGCCTATCCAGATCTTGCTGAAAGGCAGCACAGCCTCCTGGTGTGTCAGCCTCTCCTCCCAGGCAAAGGGAGGTAAAAGCAACCAAAAGCTTGTCAAGGGAAGTGGTTTGGAGGTTTCCTGGAGTCTCAGGGAGACCACATGTTTTTATGTAGCTAAGGGAAGAACAGGAGGCAAGTCATCACACACAAGAAGGATCTTGACCTGCACTGATTTTCAGAATCAAACTCACCAGGGTTTGCATCAAAAAATTGAAAGGACTGACTGTTGTCCATCAGGAGGCAGCATTTTTGCTCCAGACAGCTGAGCAGCATCTTCTCTCTCTTCAAGACCCAGACCTGCGAGTCATACGTAGCTGCAGACAGCCCTAAAACTTCTTCTCTAGCCCACCATCAGGCAAAGCTTTATCTCAGCCCTGAGGCTTTCCGTGATCTGCCCTGCTCCTCACACTCCCACCTCCGTTACTCTCATAAACCAGACTTCTGAAGCCTTCAACCTACAAATGAAGAGGCAGCACTCAACCTTCTTTGGCTTTAAAACCTGTGTTTGAGCACTTTGAGCCCAGGAACCACTTACCTCCACCTGAGCAAACAAGTCCCACCTGGCTCAGGTGGAGCTGAAACAAACAGGGTTGTATCAGTCTGTGAGGATCATCCAACATTAAAATCTAAATGAAGGCTTGCTTTCAGGAATTATGGTCCCCCAACAAAAGCTACCTGCTTCACCTCGGTGTCCTCAATTATGATAATATGGGAACAGGAACAAACTACAGTGATGATAATGGAAATGCATCTTTATTTCAGGTCATGGTGGTTCCTGAAGCCTGTTTTCATTGACAGGCATCAAAACCCCTGAGGACTAAAATTTAAACACCTGTCTTCACCATCCAGGACCACCATCAGGAGTAGAGGAAGACCTGGCCAGAGTGTTACATGCCAGAAGAACTGTGACTGCCATCCCCTTTGTGCAGCCCAGATCTGGGTTAGCTGGATTTCCAGTGGAAGATACTCTGAGCCCCAAGCTTGATTGGTTAACACACAAAGGAGAGATAGATCTTCAAAGAACTCCAGATTAGCCAGCTCTGTAAAGTCCAAATTCCACCTCCAGAGCTGCATACAAACTCTGAACCACATACAAACTCTGAACTCCCTTTATATAGAGAAATCTGGGAACATTAATGCCAAAAACCAAGTCCACCAAATGCAGCTTTCCCTTCCTAACAGCAATTTTCTCTCTCAATCCCCTTGCCCAGAATGGCCCCCTGGCACAGAAGCCCACTGGCATGCAACCCCCCTCATTCATACTGCTGTCCTCCAGAGCAGGGTGGCCACATCCAAGCTTTCACGGGGATCTGTCCCAGGCTCCTGCCAACTCCCAAGCTGTCAGCACTCGCTGGCCAGGGACTGACAGTTTAACAGCACAACTGATTTGTGATGCCTGAGGACATTTCTTGGCTCTGCTCAACTCACTGGTGTAGTTGCATTTCCTTAGACCACTCCCTTCCTGCCTTTCATAGCCAATGCCTCTTTGATGTATTTCCAGCCTAGGTTAGGTTATAAAACTGCTACAATAGAGAGACATTCACATGATCACTGCCCAAGGAGGGCTTCCCATACCCACCTCTTGCATGAGTACTTGTCATAATAAAAATGAAGTATTTGCTTTTATGTCATCTGCAAAGGGGAACATGGCAACTCAGAAATGAGCAGACTGCTTTTGGATCCCCTCTAGCTGCAATACTAGGATAAGATAGGTCTGCCCCATCCACTTATACCACTCAGCTATTCATTTCCACCAGTAGCTGGATAGCTACACAGCCACCTGCCCATCAGGAACTGGGTCAGGCATGCAGGAAAACTGCCTTTGCTGGAGGTGAAGGGGCTGGATGTGGCTCAGTCTGACAGCACAAAGTATCACTGATACAACTCATGCACAGCAGGCAATTGAGAAGCCAGGGAAGGAGGCAAGGGGAGAGCAAGCTGATAACTGCAGGAGACATTAAGTCACAAACCCAGTCAGTGATGGCTGTGGTATTTCACAGAATCACAGAATCCCAGGGGTTGGAAGGGCCCTCCAGAGCCCATGGGGTCCAACCCCCTGCCAAAGCAGCTCCCCAGCTCATATTGCACAGGGCGGTGTCCAGACGGGGCTGGAATCTCTCCAGAGAAGGAGACTCCACACCCCCTGGGCAGCCTGGCCCAGGGCTCCCTCACCCTCACTGGGGAAAAGTTCTGCCCCAGCTTGGGGGGGAACTTCCTCTGCTCCAACTTGCAGCCATTGCCCCTTGTCCTGTCCCCACAGACCCTGAAAAGGGGCTGCCCATGTCCCCCTGCATCCCATCCTTCAGATAGTGATCAACATTCATAAGGTCCCCCCTTAGTCTTCTCTTCTCCAGGCTGAACAGCCCCAGCTCCCTCAGCCTTTCCTCCCAGGGGAGATGCTCCAGGCCCTTCATCATCTCCATAGCCTCCTCTGGACTCTCTCCAGGAGATCCCTGTCTGTTTGATCCCAGGGAGCCCAGCACTGGACACAACACTGCAGGTGGGGCCTGAGCAGGGCAGAGCAGAGGGGGAGGATGCCCTCCTGTGACCTGCTGCCCACACTCCTCCTGATGCCCCCCAGGATCCCATTTGCAACTTCACTCTTTTAAGCTCTCACAGCAATGTCTGTGCAGCCTGCAGTCGGGCAGCCAACTGCCACGCAGACATGCACTGCATGGAGAGCCTCCTGATGGGGGGTGGTGGGGAGAAAACAACATGAAAAAAGGCATTCTCCAGAAGATGGTTACATCTGACCTAAGAGCACTGTGGGAACAAACGTCAGCAGTACCGAATATAGGTGTCGGTGCAAATTTTATTCCTAAACAAGCAATCTTTTGCTATTTAAATAAAAAACAACAAACAACAAACCAACAACACAACCCTCTTGTTCTCAAGAACATTCCATCCCTGAATTCCCCACACAAAGCTTGGATCGGATGTCTACTATTCATATATTTTTCCCTCTTGGTTTCAGTATTAGCTGGGAGGCATTATCGGCAGGAGTTAGAGCCGGAAAGAGGAAATGAGATGGAAATTGTTAACAAGAGGGGAAAACAGCTCAAGGAGGTTGGTCCTTCTAAGAACTGCTGCCTTTTACAGCCTAGGATTATGTGGCACTCCGACCAGGTTGAATTTAGCAAAAGGAAAATTCAAGAGCTTTGTTGGTTTGGATCACGTTGGCCCCATAGCTTGTTTGCCATGCCTTACGGTGCTCTACAGGCACAGAGAATACATGCAGCCTTTGGCCAAGAAGCTGGCAGTCTAAGTGTGAAAGAAATGGTAGGTGGATACATTGCACACAATGTGAAATGGGAGGAAGAGGTACTAAGGGCCAGGAAGTGGATTTAGCAATATTTCTTGAAAGATCACTTCCAGATCACTGGCACAGGCTGTCCAGAGCAGCTGTGGCTGCCCCTAGATCCCTGGCAGTGTTCAAGGCCAGGTTGGATGGGGCTTTGGGCACCCTGGGCTAGTGGAGAGTGTCCCTGCCCATGGCAAGGGGTTGGGACTGGATGGACTGAGGTCCCTTCCAAACCAAACCATTCTATGATTCTGTGAAAAGCTTTGCTGTTGCTTTGGCACACCTGGTGCCCCTCCCTAATGGAAGCTGGTCTGTTTCCAGGCAAATGTTATTTAAATGGTGTCTGAGGGGATGTTATTCACTTAATCCAAGAAAATATTTGCTGTGAGGCCCTGGCACAGGCTGCCCAGAGAAGCTGTGTCTGCCCCTGGGTCCATGGCAGTGTTCAAGGCCAGGTTGGATGGGGCTTTGGGCACCCTGGGCTAGTGGAGAGTGTCCCTGCCCATGGCAGGGCGTTGGGACTGGATGAGCTTTGAGGCCCCTTCCAACCCAAACCATTCCATGATTGTATGATTCTATGATTTGCCACCATCTCTTCTTAATAAACAAAACCTTGACACTTGCCCTGTATTGGAGGGTGCACTGCACAGACAGCAGTCACAGGGTTAAAATGTCGGTAGGATAGAGGCAGGACATGAAAGATGGGTGCTCCAAACCCAGCTCTACCAGGTGAAGTCCTGATGCAACTTTAGTTGCAGCATTAGGTGGACCAAGAATGGCAGATGGCTCACACTGCAAGGTGGAAATGAAGAGAGACATGCCCAAAAGCATTCTCATGGAACATGTTATCATTTAAAGCATTCTTATCTACAAGAATAACCATCCAGGATGAGGCAGATGGAAAGCTACCTATGTTCTCCACAGTTACATCTTGTCTTCTTTGTACTCTGTGCATCATGTTAATAATCAATAAACAGAAAACCTGGAGGGGGGAAACCAACTGCAGCTAAATTTGAGTTAATGTTGGTACACATTAAACAGATAAAGCTGTTAACCACAAGTCAAGAGGACACTAAATAACAAATCAATACAGCATACCATTTTCAGTGTTTATTTCCTGTATTTCTCCAGTTTATGTTCTACTGGAGTTAATGCCTTACCTTGCTCCAAATAATTTCTCCTTCCTGAAGACCAACCCTATATAGTCTATACTCCTATGGAAAAATCTCGCTGTATGCTAGAGTATACCAGCATCCCACTGGCTGGGTGAAACAGGTTATCAAGGGACACTGCAGATGTTTATTGCTGGTAGCAATTTGCAACCAGAGTAGACAAAACCTCTTCTTACACTCATATACTGAAGAAGAGTCTTACCACGGGTCGGGATGATTTAGGAGTCACCACAAAAGATCATAAGCAACCAAGTTTGTGTGACCTGAAAAAGTGACCTACTCTCTCTCCCAGAAGCCCAGGCAGGAAAACTCCTCATGTGCAGCAACAGCAAAGTAAAAATGGGCTGCCTTATGCTATAGGAATGTGTCCTGTCTTCTTGTACCCTCTCACCAGCCAGAATGAACATAATTACAGCTGCAGAAGGGTAAATTCTTGCTACATGCCAACCTGATGGTTTGGTCTCTGATCCTTACCTAACCCTAGATATAGGATGCATCAGCAGATCCTTAAATTCTCCCTGGTTCCCTAAGGAGTGGATTGAGCATGTTATCTGTACATTCACAGCCTATACTGGTGCCACTTCACCATACATTGCTAAAATTATCATGTTTTGTGGCACTATCATTTCAGATTCAATTAATACCTGCAGGGCAATCCCTAAGCAGCATGGTTTGGCACCACCAGGAGAGGTGAGGATGCTCCTCACTATATTTATCCAAGATAAAAACCCATCTGGAAAAATTACACAGTAAAAGAAGAACATAAATGTAAAGATTGGGAGCTTAAAATGAATGCTGATTCACTAAAAGTGTAACAACCACAGGTTTTACCTGTGGGTTGAAATCCAAATGGTGAGTTTAATCCTGAGAACAAAGTATTTTGTTTTCTGTGGGGCTCCAACAGGCTGAGAGCTAGTGGCTTTGGTTCTAAGAGAACAAAGCTAATTTTGTCTTCCTTGATTTTGGTATGAGTAGTTTTGGGATCCCTGCAATTTGCTTCAATTTGGAGGCTAAGCTGGAAAGCAGCAAAAAATAGTTTGTCTGGCTCCAGAATAAAACCATTCTCAGTCATGTAAGGACTACTGTGTTTTCCATCTCAAAATAAAATAAAGCTCTGACCTGCCCAGAGTAAGGTGACATTTTCACCTAAAATTAAATCCTATTCTTTCTTCAAAGTTTTATATTGACCTGCTGCCATTTATGCTACTATCTTCCTTCTCCATCGCTCTTGAGCTATGTCTACACACAAGAGGGATTTCTCCATTCTTTAATGTTGAGTAAATTGCACATGGGGTTTCCCATAATCAATCTTACATTACCCACCCACTCTGCAGCCCCTGGGATACAGCTGTGGACTGCAGCATGCATGTTTTGGTACATGGCTCCCACCTTAGGGCACATCTCTTCATATGCTGCTGTATCATCCATCACAGCAAAGCAGTTCAAACCAAGAGAGACAGTTCCTGAACAAAGATGACCCTCATCTCACCCAGAAGCTTGAAGACTTTGGTCTTCAGCAGCAACAGACATCAGAACAGCATCTGAGTGTGGATCTAGACCCTGACATTCCCTTCCAGAGACACTGAGTGTGTTTGTACCAGGTTTTTTTTCCTCTGGATACCACTGTTGCATGGATGAAATTCAAAATATTTTCCTAAGGACTATGTGCATTCCCAAGGTTTATAAATGGTATGCACTAAGGGAAATGAAATGAAACGAATACAAGCAGGGGATGGAGAGGTCTTTCTCATGAGGATTCCAGCTGTCATGATGAACAGTCACAAGATTTATGTTCAAAAGGCTCTTTCCAGCCTCACTGACCTTGATCTCTTTGAGTCATACAGGGCCCAGAGAGTGTTTCAGCCACAGCTTTCCATGAATGGGTAGGGCACTGCCTCAAACTGGATCAAGACTCCCTAAAACTGTGCATGTAAAAGGAATATTGGCCTCTAAAATGAGCTGCCTTAGAATCTCAGGAGAACAGAGCATACACACCTATTTTATTAACCTGCCCAAAGAATTTGCAGCTTGGGTTCTGCACAGGGTGCTGCCAGTAACCTCAGATGGCCTGGGATTTTCAGGTTGTGTGCTACTCTGTGCAGCTTTTGCTGGGGTCTCTAATAGCATCTTTATTTCTATCCTCTCTTCCTCCATCCACATCTCTTCTGCCACAGCTGGTGTGAGCTGTGAAAAGTTAAAAATCCCTGGTCCAGTCACATTTCACTGTCAGCTCTCTGTACAGGGTGGTCAGAGTGTACCTAGAAGCTTTTATTAATTTAGCTTTCCCACACTATTGTTACTGCCCTGCTTCTCCTATCTAATTAGAAACTCATTTCCTGAGGGATACACATCTCCCAGAGGGGAAACAATAAGAATCAGTTGGTAATCACTAGCCTGTGCTATAAGTTTATTTTAAGGCCATAATTGCTGGGAGTTCCAAGAGATTTGGGGGATATTTATTGTTACAGCAGGGCAAGTCAAAGGACTGGCATTAGGACAGAAAGCCTTTCATCTCTGGGTCACAAATTCAAATCTAGCACAGGTCAACAGGGGCTGTAAGTTGCCTTCATCCAGAGGTGAATGTGACATTAGTTTGGTGGCCTTCATTTATTGCCTAGCAGGCAGACACCAGGTTCCCAAATCTGCTGTCTCTGGGTGACTCCACCAGCAGCCTCAGAAGGGCCAGTCACTGTATGGGCCAGTGGGAAAGGTGTTGCACAAATTTTCATGAAAGCAGCTGTACACATGCACCTCTGGAAGAGGGAGCTTAGAGCCAAGATTAATCAACCAGAGTAGCAACACATCCAAGGCCCACATCTCTTCTCCATTCATCTCATTTTTTCTCTTCTGACTTTCAACAGCATGTTAATTTTTGCTTCATCAGCTGTGAACCCCCAATTTGAGCACCCTTCCTACAGCTAAAGGGAAACAAATTCTATCACTATAAAATCTACATTGGCTTCATCAGTTGCTGGTGGATCTTACCTGAGCATGGATCTTGTGATAGATCCAGGGGTGTGAATCTGAGACCTGGTCCAGGCTTATATTGATTTCCTGAGTCATTCAGGGTGACAGACCCAGTGACCTGCTGGCTGTAGAGTCTTTATAGCTCTTTGAAGGCTATAGACACCAGAGCTCTTTCTCATGCTCAGCTCCCACACTCGTGGGCTTTCAACACTTTCCATTGCAGCCTTGCACCTTGGACCTTGCCTTTTGCAATAGTTGCTTCGGAGTCGTCAAGGATGTTTTCACGCAGACACAGCATGAGAAAGCTGTGGTGTCTGGCCAGCCAACATGATATCTGAGCCTGCAGCAGGGCTGGCTGAGGTCCAGCATGTATGTCAAGGAGGGCCGGAGTCTAGGAGTGAGTTTTTCACCCTGATTAGGTGAGCTTGACCCCTACATGTCTCTACTAAATTCAGTGGCCCAACCACACCTGCAGTTCATGCACAATCAAGACCAGGATCTGGCTCTGCAATTGCAAACACTGTCATTGTAAAATTCATCTCAGGGGCAACTGGTTATATGGGCTCTTCCATCTGGCAGGCTGAGCATATGTACCTACCTTTTGGGGTCTACGCTGCCCATTTATCAATTGAGGGCTTCTTCTCACATTATAGAATCATGGAATCCCAGACTGGTCTGGGTTGGAAGGGACCCCAAGGATCACAGAGCTCCAACCCCCTGCCACAGGCAGGGACACCAACCTCCAGGCCTGGAGCTACACAAGGTTGCCCAGGGCCCCAGCCAACCTGGCCTTGAACACTTTCCCCCACAGCCTTCTCTTCTCCAGGCTGACCCAGCCCAGCTCCCTCAGCCTCTCCCCAGAGGGGAGCTGCTCCAGCCCTCTGAGCATCTCCATGGCTCCTCTGACCCCTCTCCAACAGTCCCACATCTTCCTTGTATTGGGCCCCAGCTCTGGACACAGGACTCCAGCTGGGGCCTCACAGGGCAGAGCAGAGAGGGACCATCCCCTCCCTGTCCCTGCTGCCACCCCTCTGCTGATGGAGCCCAGGATCCCATCGCCCTTCCCAGCTGCCAGAGCCACTGCTGGCTCAGGGGAAGTTTCTCATCCCCCATGACACCCAGGTCCTTCTCAGCAGGGCTGCTCCCCAGGAGCTCTTCTCCCAGCCTGTATCTATGGCTGGGATTCTTCCAGCCCAAGTGCAACACCTGACACTTGGCAGTGTTGAACCTCATTAGGTTCATCCGGGCCCACCTTTCCAGCCTGTCAAGATCCAGAGACAGCTCTTGGTTTGGCCAGGCTGAACTCAGTTTCTTGGGAATTCCTGAGGGCAGAGCTGAGCTTTGAAGCATTTAAACCTAAAAGATCCAAGTTCTATGAACCAGAAGAACGTAAGGTGCACTTGGTCTTGACACCTTGACCACAACTTGCGTATTTTCCCAAACAAACCCTGCCTAAGCCTTCCAAGGGCTCAGCATGACACTTGTAAATGTGGACAATTTGACAATTTTATTTTTGATGAGAAGACCTAAATTGCACAGCTTTTCTCACTGTTACTTAATTGGCTGAGACATCTGAAATTAGACCTAATTACTTTTCTCACTCCGTTAATACCCAGTGACAGTTGATTTCTGTTTTGTGAGAGGAATTGGAGCTTTTGCTGAATTATTTAACTACTACCTCTCTCTGAAGGATCCTGGGAAGCAATATCAAGGACAGCCATAGCTGGTTTATGCTGAAATACCTTACACACACAACTTGCTTTTCACCCCGGTCAGTTGGCCGTAGTTAAGCCTACTTGGATCACACTTACGTTAGCTTTCTCCTGTTGGGTTGCTGTGGATGGGCTCCCACCACTGTCACCACTGCCAAGTGCTTGACTGCTACCCCACACTGCTTGGCTTGGCACCAACTTTTGCACTTGGGTGTTTGTCTTTGCCCCAGGTTATTCTGGCAGGATCCTTCCTCCCCATTTAAATTCTTGTGGGCAAGGAGAACGTGTTGAGCTCAACTAGCAGTGAGGCCATGTAAGATTTGCAGTCTTCCTCTCCCTCTACATTTGCACATGCATCCCTCCAGAGCACCACCTTTGTTGCCTTTCTTCTTTGCTGTAGAGATGAGCATTTGTGGGAAGAGATTTGGAAAGCTTCTTAACACCTCAAAAGAAACCTCAGACTAGAAAGAAAATATGGGAACAACATTCACAAGCTGAAGAAATGCAATCTTTCCTCATACTTGGCCTTGAAAGGAGAGTTGGGAACAGAAGTAGTTGTGCACTGACTCTCCTCAGCATCTTCCACACCTCGACTGACATAAACAGGAGAGCCACCACCTGCAAAGAGGGTGACCTAGGTCTCTCAGTGAAATTAGGAGGAGATGGGGAAAACCATAGCCCTTCCAAGAAATGGCCTTCAGGACAGCATTTCCTGGAGCATGTTCAGGGAATCAAAAAGGTGGAAATAATTTTGCAAATGCCTAATTAAGATAATTCAGAGACAAAACATAGCAGTGGAGGTCTTGCTGCCAGGCAGGCTATTTTCTAGTCTTGTGGAAAATAGAGACCAACATTTTTGGTGAAAATAATTTGAGGATCTTCCAAGCATTCACCTCCACTGGAAATGGAAAAGGAAGAATCATCCTGCTTATGGCATCAGTGATGTGATTATACCACATGTCTACAATGGCTGTGTTCCATGGTCAGATCTACAATAACCTTATGTATATGGTTTGGTTTGGTTTGGTTTGGTTTGGTGGGGTTTTTTAAGATTCAGTGTATTTTCTCACTTTTTTTATCAACTCTAATAGGTGAATTTTGTGCAACTCACATGGAAAAAATATCAGCCAAGTGTCATCTAATGCTGTTCAAACTTTACATGCTCCCAGTGTATTACCTTCTAGTAAATGAGAAAACCATCTCTTTTGTTTCAGCACATTTCAAAGCGATGTCACAGTGAACTCCTGACTTTCCTGTCATCATGTGGGACAATTTTTCACCTGTCCACAACATGCCTGCTCCAAGCCATAAACCAGCAACACCCTTGGTACTACATAGCTGAGATAACAGCTTCACAGAGAGGAAGCAGATGAGAAACAGCCATGATTAGCACAAGGTATTGCTTCTTATCTGTCTTCCAGAAACATATGAGATTGGTATCCACCTCTAAGCTTTCTGTGTAAAGATACACAGAAATCAGTGAAAATCTGATTCTCCTCCAGAATGTAGAGTGATCTGCAACTATGGCCCTTTCAGACTGTTATCACATCAATATTGAGTCGTCTTTGTATCACAGAGATACATAATATCTGCTGTTACACAGGTTGGGGGACATTCCCATGTCACAGCTTCTTCCAGTTTCTCTGTGAAATCCCAGGGAGGGGAAACTGCCAGCAATTTTTATGTGCTGTTGGTCATTAAGGTCTCAGGACAGCTGTTGCCCAACCCCAGAGTCTTCCTCGTGCATCCAGAACAACTGGGGTTGCAGACTGGTAGTGGCCACGCTGTGGGATGAGACCAGGGGGCAAAAAGCCATCACCAAAGAGATACCAAGCAGGTTTGTGTGTCCCTGTCTTGGGAGAGGGGCACAGAGCTCAAGTCTAGCAAATACCCCCATGGCATCTTAAATCTCTACCACATCTCCCATGTTTCAATGCAGTCTCATTTCAGGGCTCATTGAGTAACTATCACGAAGCTGTCACTGCGCTGATTGCAACCCGTCCCCATGTGTCGTGGTGAGAGCAGCCAGGAACAGCCCTCCACTGCAAAAACCTGTTCCTGATAAATCATCTGGAAAAATAACCACCTCATTGATTCATTTGTTCAGCCTGGAGAAGAGAAGGCTGTGGGGGGACCTCATTGCAGCCTGCCAGTCCCTGAAGGGAGCAGAGACACAGGAGGGGAATCAGCTTGTTCAAAGGGCAGAGACTGGCAGGACAAGGGGGATGGAGTGAAGCTGAAGGAAGGAAGGGTTAAATTAGATCTTAGGGGGAAGTTCTTTGCAGAGAGAGTGGTGAGGGGCTGGAAGGGGCTGCCCAGAGAGGGGGTGGGTGCCCCGTCCCTGGGGGTGTTCAAGGCCAGGCTGGCTGGGGCCCTGGGCAACCTTGTGTAGCTCCAGGCCTGGAGGTTGGTGTCCCTGCCTGTGGCAGGGGGTTGGAGCTCTGTGATCCTTGGGGTCCCTTCCATCCCAGACCAGTCTGTGATTCTATGATTGACTTCTCAGCCTGCCCCTCCTTTAGCCACTGTGCAGAGCCACCACAGAACAAGCTGTAGACAAAATCAGACTTTAGCCCCTCCACCTGCACAGCACCGTGGGTGTGTCTGTCATCCTGTGACTGGACATTTTGACCCCACAGCTCAGCGTGACTCCTGGTAGCACTCTCTGAACTGATGAACACCAGCAGAGGAAGTACCAGCAAGTGCTTTGTTTATCCTCTCTAAGTCCCAGAGTCCTTATATTTTGCAGGAGACATCATAGCACATGCTACAAGGACAACTGCAGAGCACTGAGGTGCAGAGTGGGACTTTGTGCCTCCAGCTGCTTGCACAGAGCTGTACCATAGTGCACGTCCTGGTTTGTGTGGATACCCTGAGGAACAGGGTTCCAAAGGCAGGTGAATTAATTCCCCATCATTTTGAATCTTAAATGCCTGAAGTAAGAACGTGCCCATGAATTTGTTACAAGTATCCCCTGTTCTGGGGACAGATCAGGGAAGTTGGGCATTAGATTTTTTGGGGGGCTTGAAAATCTGTAAAAGAAGTACCTGCATTTCATTTCACCCTAGCTACTGCACCCCAAGTACTGAGCACCAGGACAGAAGACTGTTGAAGACCTCCTGAATCACTGACACTTGCAACCATAGAATCATAGAATTGTAGGGGTTGGAAGGGACCTCGAGAGATCATCGGGTCCAACCCCCTGCCAAAGCAGCTCCCTAGGACATTTCACTCAGATAGGCGTCCAGACGGAGCTGGAATATCTCCAGAGAAGGAGACTCCACACCCCCTGGGCAGCCTGGCCCAGGGCTCTGTCACCCTCACTGGGGAAAAGTTCTGCCCCATCTTGGTGGGGAACTTCCTCTGCTCCAACTTGCAGCCATTGCCCCTTGTCCTGTCCCCACAGGCACTGAAAAGGGGCTGGCCATGTCCCCCTGCATCCCCTGCTTAAGATAATTATAGACTTTAATTAGGTCCCCCCTTAGTCTTCTCTTCTCAAGGCTGAACAGACCCAATCTTCTCAGCCTTTCCTCATAGGGGAGATGCTCCAGGCCCTCCATCATCTCCGTAGCCCTAATCCTTAGCAAAAACATAATAAAAATCCTTCTATAAATCAACCACACTCCATCTTCTACCAACAGCTGTTTTCTTCCCTCCCACTTAGGAGGGAGCTCATTACTCCAATTGCTAACAACCTTCCCCAATTTCTAACCTAGATTTATTCATAGCTGCTTCATGCCCATTTGTTCTTGTGCCAACATTGTCCTTAGGCTGAAATAACTCTTTTCTCTCCCTACTATATTTATACACAGCTGTCACATCCTCCCTTGAGCTTTTATTTTGCTAAACTAAACAAGCCAAATCCAGCAGACCTGTCTCATGTGACAGATTCTCCATAGTCCTGATCCTGTCCATGCTTGGTCCAAAGGCAGGTCACCTTCCCAGTTCAGATGTCCGGGTCATTGCAGGACTTATACATAGTGTCTATGTGAGGGAAAAACAGAGAACAATGATGCAGCAGCTGGGTTTTGTCCCAGATACACATTGCCAGTAGCTCCAGCATGCTGCCAGCACACAAAACTCATGAAACACCTGTGATGGGGCAGACCCAATGTGCTGTGTGGGTAGCACAGCTTGGAGCCCAAGGGATGGCACATGGTGAATACTGGCTGAGCACTTAGTAGGGTCTTCATCATTTAGGAGGATTTCTTTATGCATTAAGCTCCTGGTTAGGCACCTAACCTTAGCTCTTGCTTTCAGAACTTTGGTTTTCTTTGGACATGTATTTTTCCCTGTATTTGTTCATTTCAAGTAAGTCTGGTCTTGATCATCCTTCTAGCAACACTTGACTACTGAGATGTACATCAAGCTGCCTCCCCAGAAACAGAGAGATTATTATAATCTCCCTGTCATCACAAAAAACCAGCCTTTGTGTCAGGTCTCAGAGGTAAGGGACAGAAGGATGATGCTGAGCTTTCCTGCTAGGGTGAATTTATTTTGATTTTGCTGATGGATGGGTGTTTGGGCAGCTGATTCACCTGGGCTGGGATTTTCCTATTCATCTTGCCTGGGGAAAATTACAATAAATTCTCAGAAAACTTTGGACAAGTAACTCAAATAAGGCCATGGAAAATTACTCCAAAGTGACCTGTTGTCCCAAGATATTGTGTTTCATTGTTTATTTGTTTATTTACTGGGAGGAAAACTTAGCAGTAATTTCTGCTATGCAAAATGCTACATGTTTTTAAAATTCTTGGCCTGTGCAGGACTTTTCCTACTTAGTGATGACCAACAGTTACCTAATTCAGATTTGACTGGACTAAGCTGCAGGGCTCCAGTGTACTGAATATGTCACCAAATTTCAGAAACACATGCTGCATGGTAGATAAAATAGAAAACATGAAAAGGAGGCCACAAAGATGATCAGAGGGCTGGAGCACCTTTGCTATGAAGACAGGCTGAGAGAGTTGGGCTTGTTCAGCCTGGAGAAGAGAAGGTGTCAGGGAGCCCTGAGAGCAGCCTTCCAGTGCCTGAAGGGGCTGCAGGAAGCTGGAGGGGGCCTGGTTACAAGGGCAGGGAGTGACAGGACAAGGGACAATGTCCTTAACCTGAAGTAGTGGAGATATGTGTTAGATCCTTCCCTGTGAGGGCAGTGAGGCCCTGGCACAGGCTGCCCAGAGCAGCTGTGGCTGCCCCTGGATCCCTGGCAGGGTTCAAGGCCAAGTTGGATGGGGTTTTGGGCAACCTGAGCTAGTGGAGGGTGTCCCTGCCCATGGCAGGGGGTTTGGGACTTGATGGTCTTTAAGGTCCCTTCCAACACAAACCATTCTATGGGCATATGATTCTATGAATTTTAAGATACCCATACGTGGGAAGGAAGTCACACCTTTTGAACCAAGGTGCCTGAGGAAAGACTGATGCTCTGGACACCTCTTAGTAGTGTCATTTTATGTCCAAAGATGTCCTGATGATGTAAAGGTTTTGGCCAAAAAGAGAGTTCCTGTCACCACAATCAACCACCCGATTGTCAGCAGCCATATCACTGTGAGAAAAGGAGTGGAGAAGGCATTAACAGAGGACAGGCTTCTGAGGCTTCAGCATTTTCAGCAACCTGTTTCCCATGTTTCCAGTTTTTTCTGCCCACATTATCTTCTGATCCCATCTAGTTGTCTGAAAGCAATGGTGTACACCCATAAAACCGCCATGGGAGAAGGTCAGATAAGAAAAGTCCTCCAGGTCCAACAACTCCAAACCAAGACAACAGGAATACAGAGCAAAACGTCTCCTGTGTTTAGAAGTCCACAAATTTCAAGCTGTCATTGAAATCCTAGTAAATAAAGGTTGTGAAACACCTGTCATATAATGTTCCATTAATGACCAAATTATGATATCTCTGCTGGGATAGAGGAGATAAAGTTCAGTCTGAACATAAGAACAGAAATATATAGAAATGTTTCTTATGCTGTGATAAGAAGAGATATTTAAGCTATTTAATTTCATTTTTAATGGGTTTGAATGACAGTGTTAAAATCCCTGACTAGCAATTTACAATTAGACACCTTCTTAGATGTCTCCTTACCATTTGCAAAGGACTTGCTACAGTTTTGGCACAATTAATGATTCAGCTTCAATCCAGCACTGAAACGACCATGTCCCAGTCGGTTCATTTGATAGTTCAAGTAGTCTATTGTTGGGTTAGTTCAATATTTTATTAATAAAAAACTTAACTTCAGTGATGTTTTCTTGGTTTTGGGTTAGTTTATTTAACAGCTTTAATAAAAATATATAAAACTGAAACTGATACTGAGCCCATCTCTCTGGAGCAACACTGCTCCAAAACCTTGGAGGGGCTAAAGCGGGTGCCAGCCGGCCAGTTAAAAGGCAATTTCCCCCACAATAAATCTGTGCTCTCACACACTGGGAAGCTGTTAACAGTGAGAGTGGGGAATTCTGCTCCAACAGTGTCTGGCAGCAAAAGACCACACAAGGTGCAAGACAGAGGAGAACTGGGCCATAAATTATCACTTCGTTATGGTACTACTTAAACAGCCTCTGGGATGGAGGTTGCCACCCTCCAGCCATGCCTTTTGCTGTCTTCCATCTCCATCACATCCATCCCCTGACCAGTCCTCCTCAGCCTGCCAGATGGAGGTGGTGGATGCCTCTTCCCTGGGGGTGTTCAAGGCCAGGTTGGCTGGGGCCCTGGGCAACCTTGTGTAGCTCCAGGCCTGGAGGTTGGTGTCCCTGCCTGTGGCAGGGGGTTGGAGCTCTGTGATCCTTGGGGTCCCTTCCAACCCAGACCAGTCTATGATTCTATGATTCTATGGAGAAATACTCCACAACTTAACATCACCACCATCTCCATGGGGTCTCCACTCCTCCTCATTTCTGGCATGTCCTGTGGATGGCAGTGATATAAAGTGAGGGGTTTGTGCTGCTTTGGTCTGTCTTTAATGTGAGCCTCCCTTGCACAGCAGGCACATACATTTGGGAGTGGTACAGAGGCCAAAGTAAGGAGTATTTTTGAGTAGGCTGTCATGGCACTGGTGTTCAGAGTGACCATGTGAAATGGCAAACAAGATCTTGTCCTTGGCCACTCAAAATCTGAATGAAGAGCTGCTTATCATGAACCTACAACTTCTTAGGATGGTATGGACACAAGAGCTTGGTCCTTCCCCACATGGCCCATTATCAGACTCCAAGCAACACTACTCCATCTATAGGTTTTGCTTCTACTGCAGAAAAAATTAACAAGAAAAGCAAACCTGGTGTCCTGGCTCTGGCCAGGCCAGAGTCAACCTCCTCAAGCAGCCAGCCCAGGTGAGCTGAGTCAGCCCAGGTTGTTTCCACACCATCTGACATCACTCCCCCATAAAAGGGTCTGGCTGAGTTGTTGGGATGTTTCTTGTGTGGTGCAGCATTCTGTTATTGTCAGGTTGGGAAGGCACTCTGTGTTATCACTGGGTGTGAGTGTAATTTATTGTTATTGTTCCCTATTCACAGTGCTTTTGTCAGTAAACTGTCCTTATCCCAGCCTGTGGAGGCTCTGTCTGGTTTTCCTCTGGGAATGAGTGGTGTGTGGTGCTCAGGTAGTGATTGGGGCTGAACCACCACACCTGGCTCCAAGATAATCCTCATAGAGCCCAATTTCCAAAATTCTTCAGTATCAACATTTTTTTAAAAAGATGAAATGGGAAGTTTGTTTAGAAGTATTTGAGTACTAATGTCTTGCTTTGTCAAGTGCCAGAAGGTAGAGACTAGAAGCGAGGGGCACAGAAAGCAGCCTGAATTTACAGCTCTTGTATTTAGAGACTGGGAAACACCACAGTTTGCAAACTACTGCCCCAGTAGCCTGTACATATATTTTAGTTAACACATTCTGCAATAAAGACCTACACACCAGTGCTTCTGGAGGTGCCACAAGAGTTTAACTTCTCTTTTGGATTGATATTTTTGTTTCCAAATCTATTTTCACATAAAAAATAGTCCCTTTCCCCACATACTTACAAGAATATAACCTTCATCAGTTAAAAACCAGAAGTCTTCAGGTCTTCTACCTGTGGAAAATCATTTTAAATGACGATACTCGCACATCACAACAGCAGCTGATGGATGGATTCATCCAGGAAGGCAAAGTGAAAATGCACTTCTCCCAAAAAGCACAAGGTCTTCTTTCTGCTGACACAAAGAGCAAAGCTACACATAAACGCTCAGCAATGTATACCAAAGGCTTTAGCAGCATATGGTATGATGAGAGAGAACATCTATAGCCTTCTCCTGTGTAACTGTATTCTGATATCCATATGCTGGAGACCTTTGTGACCTCTGGCACAGGTAACTAACTCTACACCTTCTCACCAGCACAAATTCTCACTAATTTGTATTGTTCTTGGGGCAGAAGTTATTTCTGCCAGCATCTAAGAAGATGGCAAAGAACTATCAAGTATTAGACACATTAGATACCAGAAATGGTACAAACTGGAGAGAACAGTGCCCAGCATTTTCTTAAAGCCTTCATTATCTACAAAAATTAACGAGACTGACTGCAGGATGTGGATCCTCATCTGGCTATGAGTTCACTCTGCTCTTTGTAGCAAGACAGGCAGCCAGCAGAGAAGGCAGGATGAATTGCCCCAAATCCCTAGAGCAGAGTTGATATTTATGGACAGTGCTAAAAATTATGGCCCAAGGAAATCAACAAGCTGAACAGCCATGCTGGCTGCAGCTCTGTAGGAAACTGGGGCGGAAAAGCAAAGTTTGCCAAATGGATGAGGAAAAATCTGGTAGGGATGCTTTTTCTTTGCTTTTTCTTTTTTTCTTTCTTTTTCTTTTTTTTTTTTTTTTTAAAAAAAGCAAGTTTCCTAGGGTGTTTTACAAACAATGAAGCACAGAAGAAAATGTAGAATGTGTTTTTAAAAATAGTGCATGTCTGGGAAAGGCAGCTGCAGTTCAAATGGAGTTGAAATGAGTGAGTGATGGACGTTGCCTTCAGATTCTTAGTTCTGTCACATCTTCCCCAAATGACCAATATCAGGGTCCTCCTTCCCTTTGCCTGGCCAAACTTTCCCCCTGCCCTTGCTTATTGCAATAAATGTATCTAAAAGGAACATCAGCATCATATTTCTCTCTGTATTTGCCCGACCAATTTTTTGCTTCTTCTCTCTCCACCCCAGACACAACAAAATACCTAGGCCCTTGCTTCAAGCCCTGTATTTTGATCCTGCTTGCTTTAGATGAATTTAAGGGAATCTATCCTATTTCTGGGCTAGATCCGACACCACAGCCAACAATGCTACATGGTCCCCAGCATTCAGGGCACCAAACACTAGACCTAGACACAGTTGTGAAGCTTTTGGCTTGCACTCCTCTGTTTTGGTCAAGGTAGATGGAGCAGCAAAGCCAGTGAAAGTGTGTGTCATTTGAAGAAGCAGCACAAGTTCTTTGTCCCTGAAAATCATTGCATGGCCACAGACCTCACACGGAGCTTCCATCAGGTTTCTAAATCTTGGCTATCCCCCTGTGAAACATGGCTATCTGTGTATCCCCTCTTCCTTGGACTTTTGTCAAGGTAGATTCATTTAAGACCAGGAAGTATTTTAATACCACTGGAATGACAGTGTAAATTAGAAAAAGATTTGGTTGCCTGTTCAAATAAAGACCCCTGGAAGGAGCATTACTGATTGCTGGCACCCCTTGAGCATCACATGGGAAAACTATGCCTCTGCTGGTCCATTCATGCTCAGTCAGCAACACTCCTGTGCAGGCAAGGCATTTGTTTATGCAAGGAAATTGTTAGACCATACTCCGGTGTAAATTTATTCCAACCCAGTTAGAAATATTTCCAAGCCATTCCCATGCTCAGTGTGGGATTGGAGGGGTGCAGGACCTGTTCCCAGTTGGTGTTTTGGATGCAGCCAACCTGGCTGGGTGGTGCAGATGCTTGCTAGTGTAGTTGAAGGCCATCACCCACCAGTTGCCCTCGATGCCTAAAACTGTCCCCAGGCACTTTTCGTTTCCTGGTGCTGACATGGCTAGAAAGACCACCACAGCCCTGTGAATATTCCCAGGCAAACAAATCCCTTCCAAAGAAAAAAAACATTAAAATCATTAAAACTATTTTTAAATTTCCATTGAGAAATTATGGTCACTTATCGGGGAAGACAGTAGGCCTGTCAGCGGCCTAGCTCTCTTCACCAAAGACACAGGCCCTGACAATATCCTTACATTCCCATGAGACAGGAAAGTTATTCATGCTGAGAGGATTTTAATAATCACATTCTCAAAACACAGCAGCCTTGATGACAGGGGTACAGACTGCCCTAAACCAAGAAGGAGTTATGGGAAGGTACTTGGGAGTAACGGAACATGTCAAGAACCAGCCATAATAAGATGGTCAAAGCAGCAGGTGTGTGGATGCTTTTAGGCATCAAAGGTAAACTAATGATATTTAGCTATATCAGAACTCATTATAATCACTAACCAATCAGTGGGGTGTGAACAGTGTGTGTAACCAATTAGCAGTTCTTTAGCTTGCCACGTTTGCAGTAACAAATGTCTATAATCTGTGTGATTTCACCCAATAAATGGCTTCACCTAAAATTCATATCAAATTACATGGGGCCCATCGCCGATATCTCCAGTCACTCTTGACCAGTTTTACTAAATATTCTGAGATATTTTCTAATCTTCACACAGAAACTCATCCCATGAAGAGTGGAGTTTTGTTTTCTTCTTTGCTGTGCGAGTCTAGCTGCTCCGACTCTCACTTTGAAATGAAATCTGACTCTCACTTTGGTTTTAATGGTCTGACAGAGGCCCACAGGGCAAGGCCTCTCTCATTTCTTACAAATAAAAATAATTAAATAAGATTCAAATATAGTCTTTGGGGGATGTTTTCTTAAAAGTTTCCATAAAATAGGGTTACAAGCCACCGTAGATCCCTGCCTTTGTATTCACTTTTAATAAGAGACTTCACACATGAAATTATTTTAATTAAAAAACAAAAAAAAATTGCACTTTTCTATTAAAAGGTTGAATGATTTCTTGATGTTAGGCATATATGTAATTTTTAATGAAAAAATATATTAGAGGGAACCACTGATTGTGAAATTTTACCATAAGTTTTAAACAAAGCTCAGTTAAAACTCTGAGTGCTCAGATCTGGGCCTTTGAAGTTGCATGTTATGAATATGAACTAGGAAATTCCAGTTTATGAGCAGGATTATCTGACTCAGAGCTTGGGGCCAGAGGACCTGCTGAGTCCCTTTTTGGAGCCAATCTTGGGAATCTCTACTTCCTAACACC
Source organism: Hypotaenidia okinawae (assembly GCA_027925045.1). NCBI lineage: Eukaryota > Metazoa > Chordata > Aves > Gruiformes > Rallidae > Hypotaenidia > Hypotaenidia okinawae. The sequence continues at coordinate 36,691,761 of BSDF01000004.1, forward strand.
CATGGAGGTCCTCACTTTAGCTAGAGGATCCCCCAGTTGTAACAAACATGTACTTACACGGCATCTTCTACCCTAAGGCATCATGCAACAACTGCACCTCAGGCTCCTGACCCATCCCTTTTGGAAGGTGCCATCAATTTAACACCCTGCAACATAATGCAAACCTTTAGAAGAGGAATTTTAGAAGACAGAGTCCAACTGAATCCTTACAGAAATGTCCCCTTTGCTCTCCAAATACAAACCAGAGGCAAAATTTTAGGCCATTAGTTTGGTTTCCTGTTCCAGGGTAAGTTTTTATATAAAGAAAAAACACCCCTGTTCATAACCCTGTATAACCCAGCTAAAATCAAATGTCAAATCCCCATAAGCATCTGTCCCTCAGCCAGAGGTGGTTTTTCTTCACAGATGAATCAAACATACTGAGTAAATCACATGAATCACCACCGGAAACATCATCCTTACAGCATCATCTCACATTTATGAATAAGGAGCTTGTTTTGCAGGTCCCAAGAGAAGATATAAAGCAGTGGGAGCTCAGGGAGGGGCCAACGATTTTCACAAGCATTTTGTTTTAATAGATCATGAACAACAAGGTGTCTCCCTCCTCCCATCAAAAAAATGATAGGCCATTGTTTTACAAACCATCTCTGGATTTAGCAGTCCTTTTAGTAATAAGAAAATGCTTACACTGATTACATAGCTCAATAACCCAGTTATAAATCCTATAAATCTTTTGCAAGGGTTACAAATGAGCAGTGTGATTTACGACCAGGGCCACTGACTTCTACACCTGATGTAAAACTTTGTAGGCAACCAGCCACATGTTTCATTTTAGGTTTTATATTTGACATATAAATCAGGTAGCGAAGTGGACATGCCCTCCACCCCCTCTCCTCTCCTTTAAACAGACTAAGCAAATATTTCACAAGCAACATGGAACTCACCGTAGCAAGGACACAATGGAAGGTATGGAAAATATTATGCCATGATTTCATTAGAGAGCCAGTAAGAGGTACAGTGACCTGCCCTGCAGAGCAGGCAGGAGAACAGGCAGTTGAGAGAGGAACAGCCAGTGGGTCACCATGGAAAACCACTTGAGAACACAAGTTGTTTTCCTGCTCTACACATCCAGTTTATTCTCAGGTTTTGCAAACCTCTGGAAGGTCCCCATCTTCCCCTCCAGATCTGAGCAGAGTTTGGCCCTGCGTTTGAGGTGTCCAACACAACCCCATAAAGGTGCTGTGGCTGCCAACAGAATCAAGCAGAATCAAGCAGAAAAGGCCACCCAGCAGTCACCCTGCATTTTTGAGGGTGTTAATAAATGGGTGCTAATAAAATAACTCTCTGCCCAGAGAGAACTCTGTTACAGGAAGCCTCCCCTCTTCAGATGCTACAGCAGATCTGCCTTCACAGAATCACACAGAATCACAAGGTTGGAAAAGACCTTCAAGATCATCAAGTCCAACCATTCCCATCCAAAGCTAAACCAGATCCCTATGTACTTCATTTACCCTTTTTTTAAACACCCCCAGGGAAGGGGACTCAGCCCCTCCCTGGGCAGCCTGTTCCAGGCCCTGACAACTCTTTCAGTAAAAATTTTTTTTCTAATATCTGCTCTGCCCCTGCCCTGGCCCAGCTTGAGCCCATTTCCCCATGTCCCATCTCCTGTCCCCTGGCTGAAGAGACCATCACCCACCTCTCTACAGCTTCCTTCGAGGTAGTTGTAGGTGGTATGTGTAGGTCTTAGAGCTTGGAGCTTCAAATACGAGCCCCAGAATATTTTTAATTTTTTTTAAATATGCACTGGGGGCACATTTCAGTCATTTTAGGGCATTCTGGGTTACCTTGCAAGTTTATTTGTGTTTTGTGTTTGAACAGAAACACAAAGACTCAGAAACAGAAAGACTCCTTCGTTCATCTCAAGAGGAGTCAGATCTCTGTACAAAGTGCTGCCTGAAATTAGGTAGCCAGATCTTTGCCAGGGAAACCCAAAGAAATGCTGCTCCAGTTGCTTAGAGGCAAATTCAAATGTCTGACTTTCAGCACGTGTTAAAACAGACACACAAACACAAGCAAGTTTCTGAAGGTAGGATGCACAGAACTGAGATAAAATGTAAAATAATATATATTAACCTCAAGAAAAGGCTATTTGAAAGAAGTGGTCCAAATTTGTAGTACTTTTACCCAATTGCACAAGTTAGCTTATCTCAGCTGGATCAAATCCTGTTGAAGGTTTTAATATGTTCTCCTCCAGAGATGTGATTTTTTTCCTTAACAGAGGTGTTGGCCATTTCTGGACAGCTCTTGCTATGAGTCAGGCCTGTACTGCTTTTCCATTTTCTCAGAAGAACTCTTTAAATACACTTGAGGCAATGGAAAGCCATCTGGAGGCAGAGGTTGAAGGATGGGTTATGACTGCTTCGTTCAGTGATGTGGAGCTCTGAAGATGGGGTAATAAACAGACTATCCAACATTACAGCAAGATTTTTGTCAGAATTAGTCCAGTATTTCTTTACTTTTAATGTTTAGTGATTTTATGTGATATCTTTTATAAAGGCAGGCCTCTTGGAACCTTCTGATCAGCCGTCGGGTTACACCACCATCTAACTCCTTCTTCAGCTGAGGCATTTGCATAACCTCAGGTGAAAACTACATCTCCAACAAATAAATACCTGCAGTCTCACTAAGGCGGTTAGTATCTTATCTACTTAAGACATAATGTGTGCTTCAGCTTAATCAGACACCCCCTGATTTCTCTAGTGTGCATTCAGAAGTGGAAACCAGATTATTTGTTCATCAAGACGTGTTTCTTGGACCATAGCTGAGGTCTGATTATTTATTTAAAAATAAGTTGTAAAAATACTGTAGAAAGCCAAAGTTTCTTCTTTGTCCATTTCTCAGCTTCTCATGGCCTTAGTCTTCCTTCTCACCAAGTAAGGGAGTTGATTTTCCCACATAGAGAAGGGGCACTGGGTACTGTAAAGTTTACACCTCTAAGTGTCTTAATTAAGTATGTTGAACGAGTTCTGGAAGAATGATAATTAAGATGCTCTCTGCATGCAAAATGACATTTAGTTGGGGTGATGGGATTGAAGCAAGGCCAGTGTAATACTGAGCTGCCAGTGTAGTGGTTGGGCACACACAGTGTAGCCACGTGTGGCTCTGACAGCTGAGGAATCCAGCAGCTCACCGGTATCCTAAACCCTTGCCCTGGCAAGGAATGCACTTGGATAAATACGTCCACATGATTCTGCAGCCTGACTTTGCTTATTTGGCAGGCATTAATTAGCATAAATTGCTCTCACCTTCCTACTCTGTGGGTCTTTCCTTAAGCAAAAAAGTTGTCCTTGCAGGAGCTCCTTGTAGTAGTTTCACTGTGCAGCAATGAGGCCAGTGGCCCATCTGTATCATGGGCTGTATTACCACTGTCCCACCATCACAGTGTTTATTTAAAAGCCACATATGAGTGTTTGCATTTCCACCTCTCCCAGAGAGGGGGTGGATGCCTCATCCCTGGGGGTGTTCAAGGCCAGGTTGGCTGGGGCCCTGGGCAACCTTGTGTAGCTCCAGGCCTGGAGGTTGGTGTCCCTGCCTGTGGCAGGGGGGTTGGAGCTCTGTGATCCTTGGGGTCCCTTCCAACCCAGACCAGTCTGGGATTCTATGATTCTATGGAGATGCCATTCTTTCTTCCCTCCCCCCACACATTAACTTAAAAACATGGTGTATATCATGATCAGGAGTACTCAGCAAGGATTCACAAATGGAAAATCATGCTTGACTAACCTCAATGCCTTCTACAAACGGGTGACTAGTTTGGTAGATGAGGGGATGAGCAGTGGATGTTGTTTACCTCCACTAGTAAAGCCTTATCACTGTCTCATATAACATCACCACAGATAAAATGACAAAGCAGGAGTTGGCTAGGTGGTCAGTAAAATGGATTAAAAACTGGTTGAAACATCAGACCCAGAGTATTGTGACCTGGACATAAAATCAAGTTGGAGAGGAATCCCTAGGAGGGTGCCCCCAGGGCTCAATTCCTGGGGCCGGTGCTGTCTAACAATTTCACTAATGATCTGGATGATAATCTGCCCCTTGAGCAAGTTCACAGATGACACAAAAGTGGAAAGAGTGGTTGGTACAGCAGATGGTCATGCTTCACTCAACAAGCTGGAGGACTGGCCAAAGAGGAATCTCCTGAAGTTTAATAGGAGGAAATGCCACATCCTGCATCTAGGGAGGAATGACCCCTGAATTCACCAGTACAGGCTGGGGGATTACTGGCTTTAAAACAGCTTTGCGAGAAGGACTTTGAAGTTCTGGCAGACAAGTTGACCAGGATCCAGCAGTGTGCCCTGGCAGAAAGAAAGTCAACAGTATGCATTAGGCAAAGCACTGTCAGCATGTCAAAGGGGGTGACCCTTCCTCTCTACTCAGCACTGGTGAGGCCACACCTTGAGCACTGCGCCTAATTTTGGGCTCCCCCAGGGCAAGAGAGACACAGATTTGCTAGAGCAAATGCAGCACAGGTACCACAAAGGTAACTAAGGGATTGGAGCATCTCTCCTGTCAGGAGAGACTGAGGGAGCTGGTACTATTCAGCCTGGAGAGAAGGTGTCTCAGGGGATCTTATCAATGTGCTTAGATACCTGGCAGAAGAGAATGGAGATAAGGGAGTTAGACTCTACTCAGTGACAGGGCAAGAGGCACTGAGCAAAAATTAAAGCACATGAAAGTGTTTACTGTGAGGACAGTCAAACAGGTTGCCCAGCAATGTTGTGGACAGAGATTAAAACCAGACTGAACACAGTCCTGAACAACTCTCTCTAGATAACCCTAGGTTATCTAAGCAGGGTTGGACTAGATCTCAAGGTTGGGCTAGATTTCAAGAGCTACCTCCAACTTCAACCATTCCGTGACTCTGTGATAACACATGGCACAAGAACATGAAGGCCAAGAACATCCAAAATATGAAATGCTCATTAGCCTATTATTTGGTCATTAGCATAGTTCTCATTGACATATTAAAGCATGTATGCTCATAGACTGTGTTTTCAGTTGCAGGCTTCATAGTTTAATCACTATAATTGGAAGTGCAGCAGTGATCAGATCCAAGAAGCATTTTGGCTTCAGCCTCCTAAATTTTCAGGAAGTTCCAGGGCAGATCTGTACCTCACACCTGGTTCCTGTCTGGATAATGAGCAGAACCAGCATTTCTTATCTGAACAGCCACCTGTTATTTCAAGACAACCCAAGCCCCATAGCTTTGGAGACGTTCTTGTTTAGATTCAGACTTGAGATTTTTTAGTCAAGGTCAAGACCCAGCTGTAAGATTTTCTACCTGCTCCACTTTATCCTGCACCTCTAAATGCAAAAAAAACCCACAACAACAACAAAAAAGGTAAGGTTTAAAATGTTTTAAACCAAAACAGTTCAAAAGAAAATAGGGCATTGAATTAGAGCCAAGCAAAACAAGAATAAACAGATTTATTTAACCAGTTCGATTTTAATTTTTGGCCCATTTTTCAATGACACACATTGCTAAAATGGAGCCAGAAATCAACTGTTTGCAACAAATTGCTTTTCCAGTAAGTGAAAATACAATTCTTTTTATTCAAAGGATTTATTTTTTTTTCCTAATTAACATTTTAAAATATTTTGGGGATTTTTTTCTTTACATGAAATCAGCAGTCTGTCTGCAGAAGAGTGATCTCCCAAGGTGATGGCCCTTCTCTGTCTGAAGAACCACTCACAGGAAGAGAAATCCTCACCCCAGATCTTCAGTGAGAATTACTGCATTACAGCAAGAGGGTCTGTGTTCATGAGCTGAGAATTCACATGCTCAGCACCTTTTCCAACACTCATTACTTCCATTGCATCTAAATGTGTGTTGTTACAATAACACAATAGCCCTCAGAGAATGTAAATTCAGACTGTATTTTTTCTCACTTTGTTTTCTGTTGGGGACTTCTGGTGACACATTGTATTGCATCCAGCTGTTGATTTTCCACCACACACTTATTTTTCTGCATTTGCCTTTATTTCCATATCACTGGAGTTGTCTTAAACGACAGCAAGTGTAGATCTAAGTCCTGTCTGAGATTTATTTTAAAAGATCCCCCCTAAAATAAGAAAGCCTCACCCCAGCACCATTAGCAGTGGATATTGTCTGCATGAACTAGCAGTGGATATTGTCTACCTGGGCTTCAGTAAGACGTTTGACACTGTCTCCCATGAGGTTAGCATAGACAAGCTGTTGATGGATATGCTGGATAAGCAGTGACATGGGTTGAAAACAGGATCAGTGGCTGGGACCAGAGGTTGGTGATCTGTGGCATGAAGTCTAGTTGGAGGCCAGTAACCAGCGCTGTAGCCCCAGGAGTCAATACTGGATCCAGTCCTGTTTAACATCTTCATCAATGTTTCATATGATGAGGCAGAGAGACTTACCCTTAGTGAGTTTGCAGGTGACACCAAACTGGGAAGAACAGTTGATATGCCAGAGGGTCATGCTGACATTCAGAAGGACTTTAGTGGGCTAGAGAAATGGGCCACTGGGAACCTCAACAAGGGGAAGTGCAAAATCCTTCACCCTGGGAGGACCAACCCCATGCATAAACACCTGCTGAGGGCCAGCCAGCTGGAAAGCAGTTTGGCAGTAAAGGTCCCAGATGCCCTGGTGAACACCAAATCGAACAGGAGACAGCAATGTGATCTTGCGGCCAAGAAGGCTCGTGGTATCCTGGGCTGTATTAGTCCAAGTATTGCCAGTAGGTCAAGAGAGGTGATCCTTCCCCTTTGTTCAGTGCTGGTGAAGCCAGACCTGTAGTACTCTGTCCAGTCCTTAGTGGAGACAGTCAGACCTACTATACTGTGTGGGATGACACTTGGCCATGTGCTCCTCACCTCTGACTGCTCCCCATCAGTTCTGTCCCATTGAGTTTAAAAGATGCCACGTGCTGAGCCTATTAGCATTTCTTCTTCATGGCTGTGTGGATATATGCAAATAATTCCTGCACCTTACATGCTACCTACCTTTAATAAAGGGACCCCTGTACTCTTTTCTACCTTCTACACAATACTGTTCACCCATGTTGGGATGATTAGAGTAAGCTGCATTGCCATGTATCTCTTGCTGTCTTCTTCACCCCTCTTTCCTTGTGTCAGATTGGCTCAGGAGGGTTTTCTTCAAGAGAGACTTTCAGCAATGCTGGTGATGGAGAGGCCCTATGGACGTGCAGTGTCCTATCCTCACTCACATGCCAAAACCTGCAGGTTACATCTCAGGTATAGGCTCCTTGTCCTCCTGCAACCCTTGGAGCTGGCACAAATTGTGCAGCAGGCTGTTGTGGCTGTCTTGGATGTTGGTTTTTCTTCTGAAGTTTCATGAAACCTTACTAACTTTCCCTCCTAGCTTTCCAGCCAAAACTTCACTGTCATCCACCCTGAAAATAAAAATGAATATATAAACAAAAGCCTAAGAAACAAAGGCAGCTGAGCTGAACCAACTTACTGATTAGGGCTGTAATGGCTTAATGGGTAAAGCATGTACCTTCTGAGTCTTGCTTCAGCTTACTTGTGGCGACAGAGAAGAAATAGCAGCCAGCTCAACACAGGAAGTCAGCAGCCAAAATCGACCTGGCTTAGAGTTTTGGTAGCTTTTGTTTACTGCAAGGAACCCCAGAGAAGAAAACCTGACATCTGGCAGGATTTGTTATGAGAACTGTTAGCACCACCTCCTTATTAGGAGTTTTAGCACATTCTGAAATGAAGGTTATTTGGAATATACTGTACCAGAGAAAACAGGGGTTTGCAAAAATATCTCCTCCACCAGTGTTGGACGAGTCCTGAAAACACCGAGCTGAGGTACATCATGCATGATCTTAAAGGTCTTTTCCAACCTAGTCATTCTGTGATGCAGTAGCTAGCCAGACATAAAACCAAGTGGAAAACAGTACACAAGCTTGGTTCACAGCTCAGCAACAGCTCCTTACCACCTCACCTGATGGACAAATTAGGAAAACACAATATTTCAATAATAGCATAGTGTCACTGTGTTCCCTTCCTGACACTCCAAAGTTGGCCTCGGACTTGCCACACGTTTCACTGGCTACTAAAAATGTGTCTGAAAAACCTGTCTTGGGCTTTTAACTAAACTGCTGGTGTCCTCTATATAGTTATTTGTCCCCAGTGTCCCCAGTTTAACAGCTGGATTCAATGCAGCAATCCCTTCAGCTGCCAGAGGTATTGCTGGCTGCTCATTGCTATCCACCCTGCTGTTTCTTGCAAGCAGGGAATTCTCCTCTGGGAATGAACCTCATCAGCCTTGAAGGGAGCCTTGAAAAAAAGGAATGATATAAGTTAGGAAAGGACATGCTTGGAGAGGGACAGAGATTACAGAATCATAGAACGGCATGGGGTAGAAGGGACCCCAAGGATCAGAGAGCTCCAACCCCCTGCCACAGGCAGGGACACCAACCTCCAGGCCTGGAGCTACACAAGGTTGCCCAGGGCCCCAGCCAACCTGGCCTTCAACACCCCCAGGGACGGGGCACCCACCCCCTCTCTGGGCAGCCTGTTCCAGCCCCTCACCACTCTCTCTGCAAAGAACTGCCCCCTAAGATCTAATTTAAAGCTTCAATATTTAGAAAAGAAGTGCCAATGCGCTGGGGAAAAGGAGGACACATCTTAAATGCTTCAGGGATGTTCAGGCTCAGCCCCTGAAGTCTAAATTGATGAACCCATTCTGATTCTCTGAAATGATGGAACGTGTACTTTAATAATAGGGATTCTCACTTTTAAAGCCCAGCTAGCATAAATCACAGACCTGCATCATCTGCAATATATATGCCAAGTTTTATTGCCTAGGTTCACGGCTGACATGTAATTTAGTGCTCACTCTTTCATGTATTAGACCCCAAGATATGCATCACTTCACGCTTCTGCACCACGGTGCTCAAAGCTGCCTATGGTATTGATCTATATGATGATTAAATCTCAGTGGTTTTTAAGGAAACTGGATTTCTGGAGCACTAGGTGGTGCTAGAGAAATGCTCTTGGCCACCTCTGCAACCGTGCCCGGTAAATTCGATGTACCATTTATTTTTGTAGGACAGAACAGCATAATCTGCATCGAGCTTTTATACTCTCAGCAGTGTTTCAGCTGGGCTGCTGACATTGCCCATCACTCTTCCTTGTCAGGCGATGAGAAGTTGGTTGCTGTTGCCAGAAGTAAGTTGTCCAACCCATGAGCCAGGCTCCTCAGACCATGAGACTGCCTTCAAAACCAGGATATACATATATATATATATATATAATATTTTTTTAAGTGCAATTTTTATTTGCACTCTGCCTCCTAAGATTTAGGACTATTAGGATGCTATTTATGTGGTCCCAAGGAAAGTGTGGAAGTGCCTATGATCAGGGCCAGGCACGGGTATGAGCAACAAGGTTCAAACCACAGTTCAGACCTGACCTGGGGGTGTTTGGAAGTATGGTTTTGACCCATCCAAAGAAAAGAAACCACCCTTGGAAACCACTAGATGAAAAATACAATTAGGAAACAGGGTAGGGAGTTGCACAGTTCTGAGTCTGCTAACAACTGCAGGAATTTTTTTTGGCTGGGACACATGCTGGGAGAGGAGGGTTTGGGAAAGACCAGAGCAGCCTGAACCCAGCAAGGAGTTTTTCTCATGTCAGTGAGGGCAGAGCACTACATCTTTAGAGTAGGGCTGGGTATGTGTCCTGTGTATGCCCAGAAAGGGAAAGGAAGGTCATAGTGTCTTTACCAAGGCACTTCATCTCAAAGCTGACACTGGCATCAAAGTGAAGGGACCGTTTTGTCACCACCAGAGGACAGGCTCTTGCAGAGAAACCCAAGTGTCAGTCCTTCTTCTGCCAGCTGCCCCAAGGATGTGTTGGGGTGTCTTGGGGAACCAAGGCACGCTGATACTGACAGCGTAATGGGGATAACATGGGCTATTGTTCCCTCCCTGACAGCTCAGCTGTGAGGCTGCATGCTGTAGGCTGGAGGAGACCCAGGTGCTTACAGACAGCCTGTATGTGTTTTGCAAACAGGTGCCACATCAACATTTTCATGGCATTGGTGCTGTGAGAGATGCTCCCCAGCTGTGCCTATCCAGGGGGGCCAGTGTGGCACTGGAGATGACACACAGGCGGCCGCCAAGCCGCAGACAGCAACTGCTGCCCGACAGCTGGAGCTGCCGTGGGTGGAGGGATATAGGGATGCCTCAGGATCAGCCCTGTGGGCGCAGTTGGCAGCCAGCACCCCTTCTCTTCCTGCCTGTGGGGCAGCTGCAAGCAGCAGGAGAGAAGCTTCCCATGCCACCAACCCCACAAGGGCTTGGACTCATCCTGCCCAGCACCGTATGGGCTGGAGCCCCCAACTCACCAGGCTGCAGGCTCATCTCACAGACCCAGCCAAACCACTACTCCCCAATACATGGGCAGGTCAGATCAGGCACGATGGGGCCAAGCATGTGATGGGCACATCTCCTGCAGCTGGTTCTTCCTAGGCATGGTGTAGCTACCACATGTTCATGCAACAGCCAGCAGCATGGATAGAAACACCAAGTGCAGCCATTGTATGGGATGCAGGGGGACATGGGCAGCCCCTTTTCAGTGTCTGTGGGGACAGGACAAGGGGCAATGGCTGCAAGTTGGAGCACAGGAAGTTCCCCACCAAGCTGGGGCAGAACTTTTCCCCAGTGAGGGTGAGGGAGCCCTGGGCCAGGCTGCCCAGGGGGTGTGGAGTCTCCTTCTCTGGAGAGATTCCAGCCCCGTCTGGACACCGCCCTGTGCAATATGAGCTGGGGAGCTGCTTTGGCAGGGGGTTGGACCCCATGGGCTCTGGGGGTCCCTTCCAACCCCTGGGATTCTGCGATTCTGAGACCATGCCATGCTTTATCCCACCAGGAACACTGATGAAAAACAGTCTTGAATAAAAACCATGGTTTGGACCACATGGAAATCCAGACAGATGTTGCAGGCCCCACACTTACATGCCTCTGATATCATGGACTGAAAGCAATTGCTTCCTGTGCCTTACTGAACCTTGGTTTTGTTGGTGATATATGGTCTTTTAAACCAGATGGAAAAAGTATGACGACTTCAGATGTGACATCATGGAATTACATCATCACTAAAACAACCAATCATGTAACAGCTAAATAATGACATTTCCAGGGAAATGACATTTATTTCTGCTGTGATTTTAGCACTAGTAGGATACTTAATGGACTTGGTCAGACCACATCAGGACCACGGCTTAAGACCTTTGGAAAGATCAATGGAAAAGTTCTCATCATTTTTCTCTGAGCGGAAATCGAAAAGATTGCTTGTCTGATTTTAAATGTATCCCTGAGGTGTTCACAGAGGGTAAAACTGCAAACCCAAAGGGAAACCCCACCACTGCTCCAGTTGTCCCAGTTAAGTAACTTGTTTAAAGCCTTTGCACTATCCCAGCAACTCACCATGGTGCCTCATCCCTGTCTCATTTTATATCACCCACAGCCCTCTAACATCACACAGAGAGGGAAATTTGCTTTTAATTGATTGTTAGCCTACCAGCGTCCCTCTGTGTGCCTTTTATTTACATTAGCAGTCTGAAAGAGCAAAGTATTCCCCTTCAGATTTCATTCTGCTGGAGAAATGGGTTTGCTGTCATCACTCCTTGCAAGCACAGCCTGAGACCCGCTTTCCTAAATCTCTCCCTTCCACCATTTGTCTTTACTACCTCATAGCTGTCAGTTTTTCTTCTAACTGCTAATATGAAAGGAGCTCAGGGCCCTTTTGGCCAAAAATCACTCAATAATCCTCAAGGAGGGGAGGAGGGGAGTAATTATTAATCTTCGAAGGGAAAACTTCCCTGGGATGGCTTCAATCTTTGATTGAAGGTTGCAGCCCCCAGATTGAAAATCACTGCTACTGCTACCCAAAAATAAAGAATAGAGAATTATAAGTGGGCATTTATTCCTGTATGACCAAAGTTATCAAGTCCTTCTGCCACAAAGAAAGCTCTTCTCTCCTGAAATAATTCAGTATGTGGAAAAGCCCTAAAGCAGCTCTTCATTCTCTCCTGCAACAGCCATAATAAAGAGAGATTGACAATGCTCTGTGATTTCCCTATCCAACAACATTTTCTATAGGCAAGTTCTTTCATCCAGTTTCCCCATCTGTAAACCAGACATAATGGTAGCTGCTTGTTTGACAGTACAGATGTTGTCCAAGAAAGAACTCTGTTTTCTACAAGATGGTTGTTTCTTCTGACCCTGTTGAATGGGTATTGAGAGAGAAAGTAAGGTTAGAAACATACACAGGAACCTAGGAGAAGAAAATTTTCCTAGGGAACCTGCTTTGGCAGGGGAGGGCTTGAACCAGATGATCTCTGGATGTCCCTTCCAACCCCTAAAATTCTGTGAATCTGTGAATTGCCCAAATTCCTACAGACAGACGACCACATGAGAAGATAGAAAGCCATGTTCAGGCTCTTTCTGTACGAGTGGTAGCCACAGAGTCAGATAAATACATTTGTTTTCCCTAAAGAAAGAAACCTTGTGCAGAAGAGCCTACTATGTTTTAGTGTCACTGCAACCTTCACTTGGGTTAGAAAAGTCTACACATTTCTTTTCAAGCCCTTGGCTTCCCAGAAGGTGGGATTTTTTCAAATGGTCAGTGAAAATTCAGACAAATGTGTGCAGTATCACAGGGATTTCAGAATGAGGGAAGAGGTCCAACAAGAAAAGAAAAGAGAAGAGAAGGCTCCTTCCTTTATCCTGTTCAAGATTCTTGGCATCCTTCTAGGTAATACACCCCCATTTTAGGGATGCAGGATGAATCCTAGAAAGACTTGAAGAGGGAACCTCATTGCAGCCTTCCAGTGCCTGAAGGGAGCAGAGACACAGGAGGGGAATCAGCTTGTTCAAAGGGCAGAGACTGGCAGGACAAGGGGGATGGATTAAAGCTGAAGGAAGGAAGGGTTAAATTAGATCTTAGGGGGAAGTTCTTTGCAGAGAGAGTGGTGAGGGGCTGGAAGGGGCTGCCCAGAGAGGGGGTGGGTGCCCCGTCCCTGGGGGTGTTGAAGGCCAGGTTGGCTGGGGCCCTGGGCAACCTTGTGTAGCTCCAGGCCTGGAGGTTGGTGTCCCTGCCTGTGGCAGGGGGTTGGAGCTCTGTGATCCTTGGGGTCCCTTCGAACCCAGACCATTCTATGATTCTATGATTTTATGAAGGAGGCTGAATTCTCACTTTTACATGTAGAGTCCATCAGACACAGGGCTGGTGCCCTGCACAGTTAGGCACCATCAATAAAAACCCAGCACCCTGCAGTCCAAGCAGGAGCTGGTAGGCACTGGTGGTGGTCCAGATTGTCACCCTCCTGTGCAGCTTAGTTGCTGCTGGGTGCTGTCACCCACCTACCTGCCAGGCAGCGAGGATGCTGGCGGTGCCCTCTGTCAGCAAAACCACGTCCTTTTGGGGGAGCCATACATTATCCCAGCTGGCCTAACCTGGGTCTGTCCATCAGGGCGGCCAGCTCAGAGGCAGGCTGTCCCTTCACTCCCCTCTAGCCACCCCCTGGCCGGCCAAGAGGACTTTGTGTCCTAAAAGCTCATTCTTTCCATAGCGTAAAAAATAACCCAGCATGTGCTCTCTCCAACGCCGCCCGGCTCCGGCTCCAGCTCCAGCTCCGGCTCCGCAGCGGCCTAGGATGGGTTAGTTGTTGTCCTTTGATTCCATCTCTCCTTAAATAACAGAATTACAGCGGGCCTAATCCTGCAAAGTGCTGAGTAACAGCTCCTTCCCAATAAATTCAGCAGGCACTCGGCACCGCAGCCTGCTCCTTGTATCCATGTCCTCCCAGGATTAGCGGGTCTCTCCTCCTCTCTCTCCCTCCCAGCCCCTCCGGGAGCAATTATCTGTGAATGAGAACAGAATAACTCTTTTAGCAGAAGGTTTCCACACTCCCAAGGAGAGCTCGGAATGGATTTATCATGCTCACTAAAAAGAGGGCTGGAAAAAAAAAAAGAAAATCCCCCCCCAACCTCTCCTTCCCCCCTCCTTCCCCTCTCTTTTTTTATATATATATTTTTTTTTAAGGAGAAATATATATATTTTTTTTTTAAAGGAGAAATATATATGGTTTTTTTAATGTATATATATATAAAAAAATATATTTTTAAAGGAGAAATATATATTTCTCCTTTAAAAAATATATATATATTTCTCCTTAAAATAGATATATATATATTTCTCCTTAAAAAAAAAAAATTTAAAAGGAGAAATATATATCTATTTTTTTAAGGAGAAATATATGTATATATTTCTCCTTAAAAAAATAATTTTTTAAAAGAATATATGTATATATTTCTCCTTAAAATATATATATATTTCTCCTTAAAAAAAATATATTTTTTTTAAAAGGAGAAATATATATTTATTTTTTTTTAAGGAGAAATATATACATGTATTTCTCCTTTAAAAAAATCCTATTGCCTCCCAAAAATATAAACCAAAGTATTGTCTGTAGTTTATGATACCGAAGGAAAAAATATTCTTGTTTGCTGGAGGGTATTTTTGGAGGCATGGGCAGTGCTGCCCCATCCCTTCCCTGGGAAAATATATACATATATTTCTCCTTAAAAAAAAATATATATATATATATAAAATATGTATATATTATATATATAAATATAAATAAATACATTTTAATATATTTTATATATATAAATATATATTTCTCCTTAAAATATATCTCTTTTTATATATATATTTATATATACTTATATATATTTATATATTTCTCCTTAAAAATATAAATATATTTCTCCTAAAAAAAAAATATATATATATATATATAAAAAATTTTTTTTTAAGGAGAAATCCCTGAAGCAGCAGCCATCCCCCAGCAGCTCCACATGCCAGGAAGAAAAAAAAAAGGGGGGGAGGGGGGAAGGAGTGGAGGAAAGAAGAAAAAAAAAGGGACATAGTAAAACTTTTTTGAAGGGAGGCATGAATCGGTTCTTCAGAAAAACAAGGCAGCAGTGCCAACTGGAAATGTTTGCTTTGGGGGTGAGTTAGATGGCTGGCGTCAGCCAGGGCTAAAGACATGCCAGCGGAATGCAATATTGGGGAAGCAGCAGGTCACTCAATCACTGGCAAATTGCCCAGGAGCAACTGGATGCCTTCAGAGTTTTATTTTTTTTTTTCGTTGTGTGTATATGTTGTGCTTTTTTTTTTTTTTTTTTTTTGCCTTTTTTTTTTTTTTTGTTTTTTTTTTCCTTTTCAATTTTTTTCTTTTTTTCCCCCTTCCCCCAGGCAAACAGAGCCCCAGCAGTTCTGGAGCCGGGGAGGTGCTGAACAGTAATGTCTGAAAGGCACGTTCCTGCCCCCTCTCACCCCCCCAACCCTGGTCTGCTTAGCCACACAGCAGTGGCAGAGGTTGTGTTTTGATGGACAGGGCTGAATCCTTCCTGATGCTGCCTCCATGTACAGGGCCAGAAGATGCAGCACCACTGCCAGGGCATTGGGCATCCCCAGGGAAGGGATGGAGCAGCAGTGCCCATGCCTCCAAAAATACCCTCCAGCAAACAAGAATATTTTTTCCTTCAGTATCATAGACAATACTTTTGTTTATATTTTTGGGAGGCAATAGGATTTTTTTTTTCCAGGCTAATTTGCTTATGGGAGTGGAGAAAGTAGGTAAAAGACAACAAGAAAAAATTCCCCTGAAGAAAAATGCCCATGAAGTCTCTGCAGCACAGGAGGAGGCAAGGATCTGACAGGCATTTCTGTCTGCACCTCTGTAGTTTTACATTGGTTTCTGCAGAGTGCCAGGCTTCACACACAACCCAAATAATAACTCAGGGATGGAGGGTGTCCCAGCAGGGGCAAGCTCTGAGCAAGCTGGTGGCCTGGATCACAGCAACCACCATCGTTAGGGATTTGTCCTTTTTGCTAACGAGGGAAAACGGCTTTCAGCCAGCAGCTGCAGGCAGCACAGTCACCAGCACATGATGTGTTGATGTCTTCCATGGCACTTCTCCAGCGGTAGAAAGGAGCATCCTTTTGGATGCCTTCTCCATCCCTATGGGTAAAACCGGATGCATGAGAGGGAGGGGAGCTCTCACAGAAGCACCGAGGGTCCAAGCAGTACCTGTGACTCCAAAACTGCAGGATTCAACACCTTTCAGGAGCATTTTAACAGTTAAACACAGCACCATGACACCCATCACCTACACCCACCTGCCTTCCCCTATAACATCACCACTCCAGGGTGCAAACACACCCAAAGGGACAGCTGTTGCGGGTGGAGGAGAGGTGATCTTCCATGAAGAAATCAGAGAGAAACTACAGAGAAATTCTTTGGAGGCAGATCCCAGCTATGATCAGCAGGTCAAGATCCAGGAGGGGTCTTCTAAGTGGGGTCTGTGCCCATGCTCTGCTGCTGTCCTTGTTCTGCTGTGCCATGGTGCCTGGGGACACAGCCACCAGCCCACCCGAGTGCAAAGACTCCAGCTCACGACTCACTCCCCACCTGAAATGCAGGGTTTTATACTGCTTCTGGCTTGCAGAGCCATTGCTCTGGTGAACATGATTTTAGCTCCATCACACTAGTCTTTCCATCAGCTCTGTCCTTTTTACATTTTCCTCTTGAAGCAGCTACAAGGGAGAACAGAACAAAATGCACTCAGCATCCCAGCTCTCCATCATTCTCCTTTTCTGCATCCCTTTTCATCATAAAAGACTCACACTTGGAACAAGAGCTTGTCATTAAATCACTGGACAAGGGCTTTAGTTAAAATGGATTGCACTCTCAGGTCAGTCACCAGCCTCTTGTGTTTCTTGAGAAGAATCCCTCTGCCCTAGACCTTACTGTAAGACAGATGTTGCAACCTGTTCTTTTCCTTGCTCTGCTTCTTTTGGTCTTGAGGGCAGGAAGAAGCTCTCTCTTGCAAAGTGCATGCAAAGCAAATCAATGAAAAATATTTGGGTTTATTGTAAAGCATCTTTAACCATTATTTAATAAAATACCAAGTGCTGGGCAATGTCTTGGGGGTAAAATGTTTCCCCATTTTTTTTCTAGATGATTAATCCTTGTAAAAAGGATCACATCGGAGTGCCCCATCCATACAACCATTCAAGATGCTGCAGTTGTCCATTCACCCACAACACCTCATTGCATGCCTGCAAGAGCCTCCTTCTTCCCAGGAACACCTCCAGCGTGGTCCCAGGAACCCCTCCAGCGTGGTTCAAGGGGAGCACTGATGGGCAGTGAGGAAAGAAAGTGTGGACACATTCAATCACCCTGAAGGATAAACGTCCCAGTGAGCTCTCCCACCCAACCTTGCACAAGACAGGGCGGCCACTGGAGATGGGCAGGACTGAGCCCTTCCCTGCTCCTCCCTCAGCACCGCTGCCTAACTTGGGGAAATCGGTTTTGTTTCCCGTGCCTCAGTTTCCCCATCTGGAACATGGAACTAATGATCTTGGCTTCTTTTTAAAGCTCTTTGAGGTGAACAGCCCTTTTAAAGAGGTAAGTAGTATTATAAGCAACGGACTGTCATGTCTGCCAAGAACCAAAAGTGATACGAGGGTGATGAAATTCAGGCCACCTCATCAGCAAAGCATGTTGTCCTGGCCTTCAAGACAAGGTTAGGGCCCTTGGAGAGAGCCGTTCCTTTTTGGGACAGAAAGGAGCGGACACAGACCCAGCACATGCTTTCCTATTATTAGTCATTTGTATCCATGTATTGCCATAGATGTATACAGCCCTCACAAACCCAACCAAAGCAAGAGCATAGCCTAAAGCTATTGAACCCAGGAGCCTAACCCCACAACATCAGCTGATTAGAAATTGCTGGGTAATTTCCCCTCGATGGCTGAAGCAGGATGGATACAGCCAGCCCTCAAGAAGCCTGCAAGCCTCTGCATCCCCCTGAGCCTTTCACAAGGACTGGAAGGAGAGAAGAGCAGGCAGAGGCACCTGCCTGGGGACCGAAGCTGGAGAGCCCAGCATCTCCAGGGGACCAGGCTGGAAATGATAGTGATGCCCAGTTTGGCTGGGAGAGGGAAGCTGGAAGGAGGCGAGATGCAGGCACTGGCGAGATTGGTGAGGACCTCTCAGAAGAGCCCAGAGGCACGACCGAGAGCTACTTTGCACGATAGGGCCAAATCCATCCCTGGCACAGCTCCGCTCCGGCCGCCTCTGTGTGTGTTTGTGTAAGGATCCAGCTCTGGCCGTGTCGGGGAGGCACTGGCTGTGTGGGGCTGGCGTGCCAGCCTGGAGGCCCAGACGCGAGGACAGCACCAGATGCCAGGCATATTTTGTCAGCTGCGCGGGCTGCGGGGAGTCACACGGGGCCCGGCCTGCACCTGCCTGACCCTGAGCCGCCCAGCTATTAACAGCCGGCCGCAGCGCTCTGATGCCATATCGCTGACGGCTCCGTTCCCGAGTGGGGTGATAAATCAGCCACCCCGCTGACAACCCCGGGGCTCTTCTGCAGCCAGGATTAATGCAAACCCTAATGCACCTAACACTCACTCCAGGGCAGGACTCAGTGGCCAGCCCAGCGCCTCTGCCTCCTGACGCCCTGGGTTGTTGCTCATGGGATATCTGGTGCTCTCGGACCTCTTTTTGAGCCAAATTGGGCTCTGAGGGTCTCCTGATACACTTAATGAATATATGGAGAACTCCGGGTGGGGTGAGATGAGACGGGCACAGATTTCTGGGAGAGGAGCTAACCTTGGGAGGACTAACCCAAGGTGTGAAGTCACTGGGATGTGTCTTAGGACACATGAAGCACACAGGGGCAAGCACGGCAGCAGATGCTGGGTACTGGGGGCTAAAAACTTCTCAGAGATGGGGGGTAGCATCTGAAAGGGTCAGGGCGGGAGGCACCGATGGAGAAAGATGAATATACCTCTTTCCTCACTCCCTCTTCACCAAGCTAAGCACCAGCCCCTTTGCAAGAAACAGGCAGTGGGTGATGGCCTTCACAGTCTCCCTTTTCTTTCACTGCTGACCCAAAATAAACACGACCTGACTAATTAACAGAGCTAGTTAGCATCAGGATGAAAAAATCCAGTGTGGACCACAGACTCTTGAGAAATAGATTTTGGTGCTTTGGGACACAGGAAATTATTTCCCAGGCCTCATGTGCACAGCACAGCGGCTCTGTGACTCTTCCTCTTTTTCCTCATCAGTTCTTGGTTCTAGCACAAAGATGATTTTTAATGCCAAATCATTGTGCTTCTTCCCTCTTTATTTCAGCCCGCAGGCTCGCCACATTCTGGACTGGTTGCAACCCATCTGGTTTCACTAATACTTCTAATATAATATTTATAACTAGCTAAGGGCTGATCATATGACGGGTGTAATCAATAAGTCATGTGCCAGTTGTGGTTATTCTACATCTCAAGCCAGTTTTCTGTATCTTGGTGTCCCTAGCCTGCTGGGGTACTTGTACACTTTGTTGCTCTTGTGTCTTTCCACCTTTGCAGCCTGGCATCAAAGAAGAGTCTCAGTAATTGAGAGAAAAAGAATCACTTTGTTTCCACCCAAAAAGGAAATGACATGAGAGAATCAACCAAAGACTCTGCTTGCCAGATACCACTTGCCACCATCTTTGGCTTTGCTGAAGGAATTTGTGCTTAGGAGAGCTGTTCAATCTAAACAAAATCATCTTCTCAACAAGTTCCTCTTTTTGCACTGCCAGGAAGATCACCCAACAGAAACCAAAACCAAGTCTGACAGCTTTAGTTCACCCGTAGCCAACTGTGGCAGCCCCACTTCATACTCAGTGGACACAGGACATTTCCTGGCAGACCATCAGGTGCCAGGGAGTAAAGATCCCCTACATTAGAGGAGGAGTTCCCATTGTATGCTGATAACTCCTTCTTGTTCTTGTTGTCCCTCTCATCCTACGTGGCTTGGCTGGATTTGGTGGGAGAACAATCTCTTGGTAGATGCTCAGATACAGCGATAGGTGTTCCTGGCCCCTTTAGAAAGGTACTTGATCAGCTGTCTTCAAGAAACTTTGGTTAAGGAGTCACTGAGGAAGAAAAAATAAGCCAAAAAACCCCCACCAACTTCTAGTTTATCTTTGAAAAGAGTGAATGGCCTTGGTGCAAAACCACTGGAGTGGCACCAGGCTAGGATTTGTCCCCGTGTAGCTGCACAGAGGTAAAAGGAGAGTGAATTCTCCCTTTCCACGGGTGCTTATAGCTGGCCACAGTCTGTGAAAGCAGATTATTTAATGATTCATTCTGGCAAACAGGGAAGGATGACTTCAGGTTTGAGATTCCCACATCGCTTCTACCAGCTCCCCCAGAGAGCCAACACATCAGTGGCCAAGATGATCACATGCCGCAGAGCCAAGTGGCGCTGCCTTCTCAGCCTCTGGAGCAGGAGCGTGAAGGAGGGTCCCTCTGCAACACAGAGGCTGCACCAGGAGAACAAATTAAACATCTCCTTTTTATCCTGGAGCTTTCAGCAACAACAACCACTACCTTGTGAGTCAGTTTATTCAGAACAGCTCTGTGCTAACAGCACTAACAAGCTCTTCACTGCTTGGATAGCTCCACAGCAGGAAGATCCAAAATCAACTGATGGAAAAAAGGATAACTCCTTCTGCAGAGAGAGAAAGATTGTTTGTGGAACCTAATGATCAAACAATGACTCTGAGTGCTGTGAGTTGTCCATGTGTGGAGACACATACCCAAACTGCTGGGCTCTGGGCTGGATGATGCAGGCTCGCAGTGGCATCGTGTGGTTGGGACCCTATGCCCTACACTCAGGCGCAGCTCTATAGGATAGTCAGTGATGGAAGGTAGGAGAGGTGATAGGGGAAATGAGTAGTCATTCTCTTAGGCACTTCTCAATTGCTAAACCTCAAGGATGGAGGCTCAGCTCCATCAAGGAGCACATAAAGTCCTGAAATGCCCCAGCACTGCTTCTACTGAGCAATCACAAGTAACACATTCACATCCACCAGCATGTGAGGACACGCAAAACACTCCTCTTCTTTGAGCAACTGGGTTTCTTCTTGCCCACAGATGCTGCATGGTCTTAGATCTTCCACAACCCCCTTTCTCCAAGGAGAAAGATACTGCCAAATTCTTCCAGTACCAACCTTGCCAAACTCATTTTCTGGTTCATCCAGCTCTCATGGGATTTAGCACTGAATAGGATGAACCAGCTGAGCCAGTTCTGGGCTGAAGGGCTACGAAGATGCTGAAGGGCCGGGAGCATCTCCCCTGTGAGCAAAGGCTGAGGGAGCTGGGGCTGTTCAGCCTGGAGAAGAGAAGACTAAGAGAAGCCCTGTGCAATATGGGCTGGGGAGCTGCTTTGGCAGGGGGTTGGACCCCATGGGCTCTGGAGGGCCCTTCCAACCCCTGGGATTCTGTGATTCTATGATTCTATGATCATCACAAACATTTTGGATGCCCCGTCCCTGGGGGTGTTGAAGGCCAGGCTGGATGGGGCCCTGGGCAACCTTGTGTAGCTCCAGGCCTGGAGGTTGGTGTCCCTGCCTGTGGCAGGGGGGTTGGAGCTCTATGATCCTTGGGGTCCCTTCCAACCCATGCCATTCTGTGATTCTATGATTCTGTGAACAGAAACCTAGCATTTGTGTCAGACAGAACAGCAAGGCAAATTGTGGAGGCCCATCCTGTCTCCACCATGGGAGTCACTCCGCCGTCCTTCTTTCCTGCTCAGGTAGTATCTCGACCATTTGCCACATAGCACAAATGAACCTTGGGCCCTGCCTGCTCAAGTCATCCTGATCTGTGGCCCACTGATTGTCTCAAGTTGGTACACGTGGTCAGAGATGGGCAGGACACTAGAATGCTACACTCTGATGGGAATGGGCTATCATGCAAGCACCAGGCACCAGAAGCAGCCTTGCTAAGCAGGCCAGGGAGATGACAGTGACATGGTCATGGAAAGAGTTGTGTCTGACACCTGATGCTACACAGTAAGTGGATTTATTTCCCATTCACATAACCTGCTGTTTGTGGTCCAGGAAGGAGGAACACTCAAGGAGCCTTTATGAATGCAAATGTTTTGCACAAAAGGCAGTCATGCATTTAATGTCTGTGCAGAATTTCAACTCTGAGAAGTTTTAAGACCTTTTCAGAAATTGTTATTGCAAGTTTCATACATGAACTGCTGTCCTTCTGTCTCGTGGCAGGGAGTGAGGCCATGCAAAGGGCACGAGGCAACCCTGTCTAACCAGGACCCTACTAAGGGTTTCCAGTGTTCACACAGAGCTTGACACTTCAGAACTCCATTCTTCAGGCTTTTCTGGAAGAGCAAATGGACTACAGCAAATCTGAAAATGGAGTTTTCTTCTTATCCCACAAGAAACTCTAACTTTTGCTGATAAAAAATAGAAATGGCTGAAAATAAACTTTCTGCTTTTAGCTGAAAAGCTTCAGTGAACATCTGAAATTTCATGCTGAAAGCAGACACTTCTCAAAAAAAGCTGCTTAATCCATAATGCCTCTTTCTGTCAGAAAACATTAGAGAGGTAAACATTTTGGAACAACCCTTTTTTGCCTAGCTCAGCTCAGTACACATTAACCATTTTAAGTATCAGTTGGAGCACTGTCATCTGGACCTTTACAAAGAGAAATCTTTTTCCCCTCCCTTCCAGGTAAACTCTGCAATAGATCCACATAATGGCTCTATAGTTTTCCTCCCAACCCACTTCCACCTTGATTGTGACCAGGTTATAACAGTTACCAAGATACCTACCTGCTGATTTGAAAGCAAACGAGCCCTTCATCAAGGGCTCTGCGTGTCATTGGGAGCAATCAGTAGCAGGAAAATGCTTGTAATTAAGGTGAATTCTCAAATTGAAGGGCAGAAGTGTGGTTTGGGGCTGTGCATCATGTTTGGCTCTGCTAAAAGGTGGGTGGAAAACATAAAAAAGGTGGGTGGGAAGCATAAAAAGAGTCCACATGAAAACTGGACTCAGGTCCACACACTGCACATTTCAGTGGGTTCCTGTTTCAGGGTCGCTGAGGTTAGCTTTCCAATCAGCTCAGCCTGGTACCACAAAGAGAAACATTATCAACTCTTTCTGTTCTGTTAATATCCAATTTAATTTTTTCAGCAGTGCAATTTCCTGCCTGCTCTTTGAACAACTATCAAAGGACAAGACACCAGATCATGGCAGACATTCTTCTAGTGGTGACATCTGCTAAACTAGTCAGTCTGTTCCTATACAGCCCACTCAATGCATCCTAAAATATTTTATAGGCCATCAGTGGAACAGAGAATGGTAATGTGGGTCCCTGACCTTTATTTGAGCCACCTTGATGTTCAGTACAGATGGTGAATCACACTTCAGCAGCCAGAATTTCTGGGTCCATTCAGCTTAGGGTTTCTGCGTTACCTCCAAACCCAATAAATTTCACTTAACGCCATCTGGCACTTCATATCCTTTACTGTTTTTCATCTGAGAGCACTGGCAAATCTGCATGTGAGGTTTAATCCAAGAGCCTCTGAAAACCAATGGAAAGATTGGTTTGGATCACACCTTTCTTTAGAAGCATGCTTTCTGCAGCTCTGCTGGGAGATGCTTCTCCTTTGAACAAGCACTCAACCAGCAGTTAACACACTCCACAGCTGAACACCCAGGTAAAGGTGGGCCTAGCTGCATTTAGAGAAGTTAAGAAATATCACTAAGAAGATTGTACCCAAACTCTTCAGTCTTTGCTTCATTGCTAATTCTGCTTTGGGCAGCCCCACCAATACCAGGAATATCAATGTGTTTCACAGTCAAAGACTGCAAGGGGCTGCTCACAACTAGTTATTGATAGGGCCTGCAGTCTCTGCAGTTCTCTCTCTCCTGGGCTCTCTGGCTATATCCCAAAATGTTTTCCATACCTGTGCTAACTTCTGCCTGAATTTTGTTTTCTGCAGCTAGAAAAAACACAAAATGTGCCCAAGTACCTGAGAATTGAGGTTTGGCTGGAGGTTTGCCTCAGCCAGTCATTATGCAAGGAATCTTTCTCATTGCTCTCTGCCCACCAACCTTCTGGGTTGAGGTTGCTATCTCCTGAACAGGCTTGAGCCCTGGTCCCTGATTCACAACTGCCTGACCTCACTGCCACTTTGTCTAGCCCTATTCCTGGATCCTTTCCTGTGTCACTGTGCTTCCTGATCCTCAACTTAATCCCACAGTAAAGTTTTATTGTCGTCTTCAAAGAGCTCCCAGATATATTTTGGGCAAAATTCTGGCCTTTCATCTCACTTACCTGAACCTCTCTATTCTTCAAATTTACATGCACTGGCCACAGTTGTCCTCATGAACTTCTTTTGAGACTTGCCTGACCCTGACCACGTTGCTGAGACCTCTTAACAATCAGGGACCTGGTTTAAGGACATTGCTGACTAGCAGTCTTATTGACTGTTCAATAACCTGCGTGCTCAGCTACCTTTTTGCCCAGATATAGACTGAGCTGACTACAGCAGTCTGGAGAAAGAAAGGAGACTTGCTCAAATGTATTACCTCCAAGACCATTCAAGAACAGCAGTGAGGACTCCAGCTGCATGCATAATGATAAATAAAACAGGTAAAGGCCTTTTTCTAGCTATGACATCAATTGTTATAGAATAATATGGATCTGGATGGCTAAATGCTCCTCACCCCCATCCAAGGGGAAAAGAAAGAAAGGAAAACCCCCATGTTTGCCACAGGAGAATTGCCCATTGGGAATCATCCCTAACCCAGGCCATCCCCAAAGTGTTCCTGGGCATTGTCTGAGAAAACTCACCTGGCCCAGACCAAATCCATCCAATAGAGCAGACTTATAAGTTAACAGAATGGACAACAGCTCTGTCCTCTGATGTGCTGTGCACCTTTGGGTTCCAGCTGGAAGGTGGCCTTGGTTTGGCAGTCTCCCAAGAAAAACTCTTCCATGGTGGGGAAGAAAAGCCTGGCTGGTTCCTTGACATGGTCCTGTTATGAGGGTCTTCACCAGGCTGATGGGACAGGAGTGAATTCAACAACAATACCAAACCAATCCACCTTCAGGCAGCTGAGAGACCATGACTCTTATGACTAGCTAAGGCAGAAAGTGCCAAACCACAGACAAGGCAATTAAGAGTTAATCTCTTTGCACCCTCCCCATGTCACCCAGTTGGATGGATGTGTCCAGCTCTCAGCACTGAACAACTCAAATCCAAGGTAGCAATCAGATTACCCTGAAGCTAAACTCCCACTCTAAGGCAGCTTCATATTTGACAACAGATCAACAAATTTTGGCCAAAGCCCAGTTCTTCAGCAGCCCAAACATCCTGGGCTTTATGAAGAGACTGTATCACAGGTTGAGTACTGTACTTCAGCCCATCATGTTTACAAAGAGGGTAGATGAGGTACTTAGGGATATAGTTTAGCTTAGGATGGGAATGGTTGGACTTGATGATCTTAAAGGTCTTTTCCAACCTTGTGGTTCTGTGATTCTGTGATCACTGATTTCTCTTTCCCCATTTCTTTTTCCTATACTGTTCACCAGGACCCCCAATCAGTGTAAAAGTAAGAAGCTCACAGACCAAACTATCAGCAAGTTGATAATGCCCACAGAGTATTCATTTATGTGCTGTGAAACATGTTAGGAGGACAAAGTGGAGAAACTCTATTGCAGAACTGGCTTGAATCTCAGCAGTGGTCATATTTTATATCGTATTAAACCTAGGAAGACATTTACTGACTAGTACTAAACCAAGTCCTGCAGTAAACTGATGTATAGATTACCAGGCACATCTTTCATATGTTAAGTAATGGAGCTGTTTCTCTTACTTGGAGGATGCTGACAGGCAGTAACACAAAACTGCAGAGCTGTACTGAAAGGAAGCTAGACTGGAAAGCTAGGAGTCAAATTATTTCAGGACTCTGAGTTGATTTGAACAGTCCATTTTCAATTCTAAATGTTAATAGAATGAAAAAATGGAGTAAGATCTATTAGAATGAAAATATGGGGGTGAAGTTATATGGAAAAAACATGCATGTAGGTAAGCCAACTTTAAAAATGAATATCAGATCTATTAAAAGCATTCTGAAGAGCAGTTTCCTAAAGCTCTGAAAGCTAATAATAAAGCCTGCTCCAAACACTTCCAAAACAAGTTGTTTTCCAGACAGCTGGTCAGACTAATAGGTGATCAATATGTGATAGATGAGCACTCAAGATATATTATGTCATGATAGTAAAGTCAAATACAGAGAATGCATCCCACACCACAGCCTTTCCTTACTGGGAGCGTGTCTGAAGAGATACCTCAAATTTAAAAGATTTTCAAACAAACTGATAAAGTGAGTAAGACAAATGTACAGGACCAGATGGTATCCACCCAAGAGCTCCATGGAAATCCAAAGAGGAAATTGCTGAACAGTTATCTGCAGTGCAGAGCCAACCTGCTGTTTAAATCAGCTTATGTCAAAAGAATAGAAGTGGTAAATGTGATGTAAAATGAAATAGCAGTTGCCAGAGGAAGCTCGTGGAAGAAATAAATACAGACTAGTGTGGCTCTGTATAAGGCAAACTGTGTAGAGTCTTGCACCTGGGAAGGAATAACTGCTGGAATCAAGACAGGCTGGGGGAGGAGCTGCTGGAGAGGAGCTCTGTGGAGAAGGACCTGGGGGTCCTGGTGGGTGACAGGGTGGCCATGAGCCAGCAGTGTGCCCTGGGGCTGAGAGAGACAATGGGATCCTGGGGGGCATCAGGAGGAGTGTGGGCAGCAGGTCACAGGAGGGGATCCTCCCCCTCTGCTCTGCCCTGCTCAGGCCCCACCTGCAGTGTTGTGTCCAGTGCTGGGCTCCCTGGGATCAAACAGACAGGGATCTCCTGGAGAGAGTCCAGAGGAGGCTGCTGGAGATGATGAAGGGCCTGGAGCATCTCCCCTGGGAGGAAAGGCTGAGGGAGCTGGGGCTGTTCAGCCTGGAGAAGAGAAGACTAAGGGGGGACCTTATGGATGTTGATCACTATCTGAAGGATGGGATGCAGGGGGACATGGGCAGCCCCTTTTCAGTGTCTGTGGGGACAGGACAAGGGGCAATGGCTGCAAGTTGGAGCAGAGGAAGTTCCCCACCAAGCTGGGGCAGAACTTTTCCCCAGTGAGGGTGAGGGAGCCCTGGGCCAGGCTGCCCAGGGGGTGTGGAGTCTCCTTCTCTGGAGAGATTCCAGCCCCATCTGGACACCGCCCTGTGCAATATGAGCTGGGGAGATGCTTTGGCAGGGGGTTGGACCCCATGGGCTCTTCCAACCCCTGTGATTCTATGATTCTATGATTGTGATATATATTCTAGAAAAACCCTATGGGACCTGTCAGGGAGCAAGGTGTGATGGAGAAGAGTCAAGTGTTGCATCTGTGGGTGGAAGCTGTGTGTCACAAATCGGGTCCTTGAGTGACACTTGAGGGTGTCGTTGAGTTTTGGGGAATGGTGATTTGAGTAATAGGGTTCACTTGGATTTCCAAATGTGGGAACCTATGAAAAACTTTAAGCTGTTCTTGACCAAGGGAGAAGGTCCTGTTGTGGCTCAACAACTGGTTAAAGCTAGGAGACCAAACAAGAAACAAAGGACCAGGTTTCCTAGTAAAGGGAGCCAGTCTGCAGGACAGGATGAGTTTCTATGCTGCTGAGATCTCTGGTGTTCAACACACCCATTTATTCTAGAAAAGGCATAACAAGTGAAAAACAAGGTGACAAGTTTTTCTGGTGTTACTAAGCCATCTAAAATAGGCCAAACTAAAGCTGTGAGCAGAGAAATGCAGAAGGACTTCTAGTGCTAAGTGACTGCATAATAAAATGGAAGGCAATATTCAGAGTATTATAAGTCATGAGAAGAAAAACAGTCCTAAGGATACATACACAGTAATGAGCACTGAGTGAGATACTACTCCTGAGAATAAGATCCTGGAGCTACTGTGGATGGTTTTCTAAAAATTAGAACTTAGTGCTCTATGGGGATTAAAAAAGCAAAAAACAAAATTAAAACTGGTAGTGAAATGCTTCTGAGCAATATAAGGAACATTTGAACACAGCTTCAGTGCATCAATCTCATGCAGGACAGAGCAGAACTACAAAAGGCAGGAAAGGGCAACAAGACACCAAAGGCAGGGAACAATTTCAAGACAAGAAGAGTTAAAATAGGCTAAAGTCCTTCATCTTGGGAGAAAAGACAAAGGGGATGTGAGGGAGATTGCTGGAGTCATGATTTGCATGGAGAAGATGAACAGGAAATAATTGTGCATCATTTCTCAGAACATCAAGGGCTAGACACTAAGGAAACCATCAGGCAATAGGTTTAAAACAAACAGAAAGAAGGACCTTTTCTCTCACAAATGAGTTATGGGACCTATTGTCATGGGCAGAAAAAAATTACAAATGAGTAGAGATGAGGTGAAAATAATAGTGGTGGCTAGCTCCACAGGGCTACTCAACACCACAGTCCAAACTCAACCTTTACTTCAGGAGTTCCCTTAGCTGTTGAGTGCCAGAAGCTGGGGTGATGTGCCATGGGCAGGACCACTCTGCACTCAATCTGCTGCTTACTTTTTTATTTTTAGCTTCTTACTGTCTTTCTACTTTACAACTCCACTGTGGCATGACTAAAGTAATGTATCCCAATGTGAGGTTCAAACTTAACCAGGGATGACCTGCTACGTGACATTTTAAGGAAAAATACCCAGTTGCACTATTGAGGTACTCTAATAATAAATTCAGCCCTTCTGGTGAATGTTTAATAAAAGAAAATAATAAACTTCAGCTGGTGATAAGACCTCCTTCATGAAGATGAGCCTCTCTGGGAGTCCTTTATCTTCTCAAAACCTCTACTTCTGCACCATCAGGGTGACTGCCCACTGGAGATGTGGGTACTTGGCTCATGTAAACAAAGCACTCGGTGGTACTACTCTTCCCTTTCCACCATTAAAAGCTGTTTTACACCTGGAGCATCTGACTAGAGAGTTTGTAATAAATGTGCCTCTAATTACACTCTCTTTACTGTAACCACTAACAGTCAATGGGAATTCCTGAGACCTCG